>BPQB01000020.1:0-508673 GCA_019973155.2 Phanerochaete sordida | reverse complement strand
GAGACGCGGCCGACGCTGCCCCAGCCCCCACGTCACAGCAGCAATTTCGACACTCACAGGGCTGGCGTGTTCCTGCTCGACCGGCGCAATTCAAACACAGAAGCGGCGCTCCCGAACGGCGCCCAATGTTAATTGTCGCTCCCAGCGGAGCCCCAAACTCCCGCCAGGGCCGCCACCGCCGCTGCACACTCCGCCCGCTCCGCCCTCGGCTCCGACCGCTGCCAGTGGCTGCCGCACCAGCGCGGAGCCAGCCCCTGCCGTCGACTTCCCCAGCTGCCTGCCTGCATATGGCGCATGCGGACCCACGGCCTGTCCGCGTCGCACACACTCTATCACACACGCGCACCCCACGCGTGCACAGGGTCGCAAGCTATAATGCCTTTGTCTGCTGAGGAAGCAGCTCGCTTCGAATCCGAATGCGCGTCATTACGACCGAGTCGGACTTAACGCGAGCCAGCGCAGAGCCCTTGTTCCTTTCGTACATGACCGGTGACCGGTGACCTGCTGCAGCGGAGGGCGCGCAGACAGCACGATGAGCTACGCGACGGTATCTGCCAACGCGCTCCGACGGAGATTGCATCGTGCAGGATGCAAGTAATATCGCTTGAGGGACGTTCATTTCGCTCTCGCATGTGTTAATCCCCAATTGGTATCCTTTAGGTATCCTGCACTCGTACCTCTCCAAGCAAAGCTGTAACCGTATATTCTGCTCTTCAACATATTCATTACCTACGGTAATGACGGCTGCGTCTCTGCCGAAGTTGAAAGGCTGACAGCATACTCACACCTCTCCGAATAAAGCCGTGGCCATACGTTCTCTATCTCATTGAATGGCCGCGCACCGTGGCAGAAACCTTCCACTCAGCATGAGGGAAATGATAACTCGGATGTGAGCACCAGGGGATGCGCCTCCAGCCCTGTGCGCGGACCGGGACAAGGCGGCACATTTCCCGGGACTCAGGACTTCTGATCAGCGTGCATGGTCAGATATGCTGTTCAGTGCCGAGGCGGCTTGGTGAAAGCGGCGGCACCGAAGCGTTTCCAGTCCAAGACAGAAGCGAGCCCATGAAACGAGCGTTGCAGGCTCTTGCTGACCCATGCGAGATGGAACGGCTTCGTCTTCACGCCCGCGTACGACTGTAAAGGGCATGATGTCCGTGTATCATCTTGTGTGCGCCCTACAAGTTATTTAATAAATGATTCGCTGTATATTTTATTTTTGTCGCGATTTTCCTGCGTCGAAGACGGCAAGGAGCCGACAGCTCCGGGATGTGGGCTCAGCGCAATGCATACGCGGGGCGGCGAAGCCACCGCCTCAGACTGCTGCTGGCTATCCGGCTTTCAAATATTAGGCCATCCGTCCAGTTTAGTACCGACTCCATGTTCAACGCGGCCTTGTGTTACGGAAACCTTGCCTGAGACGAGGAGCAATGAAAGTTCGGAGGTGAGCAGCAGGGGATGTGCCTCTGGGATTGACTTTGAGTATCTCCGGAGCCTCGAGCTCTCGGCCACGCGCGAGCTGGGGCGCGATCGCGAGGGATTTGCTTCGAGCACCTTCCGGGACTCAGGACATCTGATCAGCATGGCATCCAGATGCATCTGCCAGCGCTGAAGCAGCTTAGAAGTGACCGTGCTGCTACAGTTGTGCTTTGCAACCCGAGGCAGAAGCAAGCCCTGCGGAGACCTGCGGATTGGTACTGGGGCTGGTATGCGGCGGTTTCGAGCATGCCCGAACTCATAGAGAGCGCACTAGCTTTTCTGCATTATCGTACGTCGTTTACGCGTTCTGGAGACCGACGAACGGACGGGCTATCAGCTGAGAACGGCGAACTCAATGAGCCGCCTGTTACACGAAGTGAGGCTTCAATTAATATAATGCGGTCGGCAATAAACCTTGTTAAGCAAGGCCATGACTCAGATGGGGAATTCGCGGCTTGCCCAGGACCGCGCTGCAGACGTAAGATAGCCTCTCATTGTGCGCACAGATACAATACAAAGTTTAGATCGAGTCCTCTCCGCCGGCCGACACATCCTACTGCTTGCCGAGCAGATGCTTGTGGAACCACTCGCACGTCGACTGGAACGCGCCCTCCTTGCCGGCCTTCACCTTCGGGTCGCTCTGGAAACGGTCCGCTCCGGTCAGCGTCGCACGCACGCACGCGCAAGGCACGCCCACTCACGATGTCGCCGCGGACCGCAAAGCCGTGGACGCAGCCCTCCCAGTGCACGCGCTCGTACCCGGGCTTGTACTGCCCGTTCCCGAGCAGCTCGTCCGTCGCCAGCGCCTTCTCGACCGGGAACTGCTCGTCGACCGGGCAGCTGTTGATCAGCACCGGTACGTTCGACTTCTCCTTGAGCGTCTGCAGGCGCGCGTCAGCATCGCGTGCCCGCGTGGGTGTGTGACAACGCGTGTTCGCACCTCCATGTCCTTCGGCACCTCGAGCAGCGACGGGTGCGAGACCGCGAGCGCGGTGATCTCGTTCTCGAACGCGAGGTTGAAGCCCGAGCGCGCGCCGTAGCAGTAGCCCGTCACGCCGACCTTGGTGACGCCCTCGGCCTTGAGCGCGGCGAGCACCTTGCGCACGCGCGGCTCGGAGTACGAGATCCCGTTGCGCGGGAACCACTCCATGATGTTGAACGTGCTGCCCGGGTTGAACGCAGACTCGGGCACCGCCTCCTGGAACAGCTGCGGCACGACGGTCCGCAGGCCGTTGCACGCGAACGTTGAGCTGCACGGCGTTGAGCTGCACGCGAGGTGACGCACCTTGTTGCCCACGCGAAGCCATCGCTGCGACGCCACACCGCGCGCGTGGTGCAAAGCAGGAGGCACGCTGCCTTTCCGGGCGCGAAGGCCTCCCCGCGTTCTCGGGCGCTTCCTGCCCTGCTCTTCTTCTCGCACGCCCACCACCGCACAGCCAGGCCCGCCGTCGCCAGCTCTCGCCGTCCACCTCGCCTCTTGCGCCGTCCGCCGCGCTCGACGATGTGCGCGACGCCCGACTCGCCCGACCTGCACGCCCCGCCATGGACGCCCCGCCCGTCCGCGTGAACGACGCCGCCCGTCCGCTGCACCGCCTGGAGTGCACGCCGTGTCTGGCGTATCTGAGCGTGAATGCTGCCAGCGGCGGCCGTGAGGAACCTTTGTCAGGTGCGCTGCTTGCTTTGGCTTCGTTTCTTCGCGCTTGGGGTGTTCACCGCGTCGCCCAGCTCGTCGTCTTGTCCGACGACCACGCCGTCCAACTCAGCCTGCGCGCCGCAACACCGCCCTTCCCGACGCACTCATCCGCCGCGCGAGTCCCTAGTCTAGCCTTCCAGCGCAGCGTCCCTGACGCGCGCCGGTTCAGCCCAGTGCGCCGCCCTCCGCTCTCACCCGCTCCGCCCCCCTGACCCACGCGAAATCTAGATACAGCTCAAACCGAGAACGGAGAACCTGGAGCTGAGAGGCAGGCAGACGATTAACGGGGCCCTGGTGCGTGTCTCGCCCGCTCTCTCTCACGACCCTTCCCGCCAACCACAGCCCTCCCTCCACTTCGCCCGCGGCCCAATCAGCAACCCCTCCGCTCGTGCGTTCGCATTGGCCGACAGCCACGCTGCGGCGGCGCCCTGCTCGGACCCCCGCCTTGCGTCTCGTGGCAAGATCTCGTCAGGCGGCGCTGCCTCGCGTGTCGCCCACGCGCGCTCTTCGACGCCGCCATCTCGACTTGGTCTCCGCGACACGACGGCGCACCGCGGGCTTCAGTGACGGCGACGCGACGCGTTCTGCGAAGGCAAGCGGTCAGCGCGCGTGCTGCGGGGAGCAGCGGCACGGCCGAACGGCTTTCGTACCGGGCGACACGCGCGCGGCGCCGGCCCAAAGAAAGAAATCTAACCCACCTTCTCCGCTGTCGCGCCGCCTGTCACCCGACGCACCCCGACCGCGCGATGGCGCAAAGGGGCCAGGCGCATCGCGCCCGGCCAGAAATCCCGCCCTGCGAACCCTGCCGGGCCTCGTCAGCAAGCACACGAGCGCGCGAACCAACGACACCTACCAACAGGACGCCACCCGCGCACGGCGCTGTCGGCACGCGCAACGCTCCGGAGGAGCGTCCCGCGCTGGAACAGCAATCCCACCAGCGGAACCCGCGAGAGCGGCGAGTCCGGCGCCGCGTCCCGCCCGCCTCGAAAGCTGGAGAGAAACACGCCGTCAGCGAAGGTCGGCTCGGCGAAAACGAGGGTGACGGGCCGTCGCCTGGACGGCCGCGACCGCGGCAGAGGCTCCGCGGCGCCGCTGCACTCGACGACGGGCTGCGACCAGGGCGAGACTCACTGTGCATGCGCGGAGAAGCCCAGAAGCCGCCGCCGGGGCGGCCGCCTCGAGAAGTAGCAAGGCGGCGGTGCGCGCCCGAGTCTGCAACGCGAAGGTCAGCGGCGGACACCACGGACACCGGCGCGCAGCAGCGAACGTACCGACCTGCGCATCACCGCGACGCCCCCGCAGCAAAGCTGCGCGCGGACACACCCCCGGCGAACCCGACGCAGACACCGTGCGCCGCGGACACGAGAGCGCGATGGCGCTACTCGAGATATGGGTCAGCGCACCGCTGGTGGCAAGAGGGGGAGAGGAACGCACCAGGGTGTGCAGCACGGGCGGCCGCGGCCGGCCCGCACGAACGGGGACGACACAGCGCGTGCCGGCGCTGGAGGCGCGTCAGCGTGGCAGCATGAGCGACACCCGGCGACGTACCACCGGAGGCGGAGAGACGAGGGTCGCGGCGGCGTCCGCGTGCCAGGCGCGAAGGCAAGGGCTGCGATCGAAGGCTCCGTGGCCCGGCTCGCGTGCGACGAGCGCGGCTCGGATGTGGACGCGCGAGACAGGGGATCCTGTACATAGCGCGTCAGCTGAAATCGTCAGCAATATATTTCGTGACCACGTACGTCTGCGAGCGCGCGAGGGCCTGGCGAAAGGCTGGGAGCGTCGTGAGCCGCGGCGGCCGCGTAGACGCGTCGCGGACGTGCCGCAGGCCGGGGGTGCCCCGCACCTCTGGCGGACACGCGGACAGGCCCCGCGGAGCGTGCGGAGCCGCTGCGCGGTGTGCCCGCGGTCGTGGACGCACACGCGCGAAGCCCCGCGTCGCCCAGCCTGAGACGGCTGCACGCCCGCCGTGCGTTCGCGAGACAGCCGTGCGTGTGCCCGGCGGCGGGAGCTGTGTCCCAAGACGAGGGATAGAGCGCGTCGACGCGGGCGCGCAGGCGCGCTCTGCAGCGAGACAGCCCCGGGCGCGCGCGCGGGCTCTTCGTGACCGTCGCGCGTAGCTGACACATGCGTCCGCCGGTGCTCGTGCGCCGGTCGTCCGCGGGCGGCGGGGCGCGCGCGTTGCGCTGGACCGCCGCGAGGGGAGTCTGCGGTTGGCGGTGCCGGTGCGCCGGGGGCCTGGTGTGCGTGTCGGTAGAGGGACGGGTGGGTGGCGGGACGTGCGTGTGGGCGTGTGCGACTCGCGAGGTCGGGGAGATGGGGCGGGGGATTGAGAGTGGTGTGAGGGTGCCGGATGGTAACTCGGACACTGGACGAAGGGGTTCTGACGTTTGTTGTAAGTAATAGCGTCGTGGATGGTGTAGGTAGACGTACCGTGGCTGTAGGACAAGCATGGGAGTGTAAGGATGGCCCGCGGCCCGCTGCGCGTGATCGCCCTGTAGGAGGCTCGTGCCGACTAAGAGCCTGACTGGCAACGACGTCAGTACGATGAATTAATGGAATAGTATATGGAACGGGAGAGCTTACAGAGTAGGACAAGTGAAGCGTTGAACGGCTTCGCGTCTTGTAGGATTAAGTGCAGTGTAAGGTTGCCGGACGGCAACTCGTACACTGGATGAACGGATTCTAACGTCTATCGTGAGTAATCCATCGACGCGGATAGTATAGATAGACGTACCGCTACAGTAGGACACGCATGGCACAAAGGGGATAGCCCGCAGCGCGCTTCGCGCGATCGCTCTGTACGATTCTCGCGCCGACAGGCCGACTAGGTGTAGGGACCTGACTGGCAGAGACGTCAACACGATTAGAAGTAAATGGTATACATGGACGTGAGGGCTTACCTAGTAGGGCTAGTAGATCGCTGAACGACTTCGTGTCTTGTAGATTAAGTGCAGTGTAAGGTTGCCTGCAGGCAACTCGTACACTGGATGGACGGGTTCTACCGTCTATCATGAGTAATTCATCGACGCGGATGGTGTAGGTAGACGTACCGCTACAGTAGGGCAAGCATGGCGCAGTGGGAATGACCCGCAGCGCGCTTCGCGCGATCGCTCAGCCTGTACGGATCTCGCGCCGACTAGGTATAGGGACCTGACTGGCAGAGACGTCAATACGATTAGACGTGAATGGTATATATGGGACGCGAGGGCTTACATAGTAGGGCCAGCAAATCGTTGAACGACTTGGTGTCTTGTAGATTAAGTGCAGTGTAAGGTTGCCTGCAAGCAACTCATACACTACACAAGGAGATCCTAGCCTTTCGTTAGGACTATCAACGCGGACGGATTAAATGGGCATACCTTCACCGTAGACTGCACGCGAGACGATGGTACCGGCCCACCGGCGTGCGGTCCACTTCGTGTAGTCACTACTACACAATACTGACGATTCGCTACAGCCTAGCATGCGAGAAGGTCAGTAATATAGTTTGGAGGATTAGCGACACGATGACTTACATAGCAAGCTTGCCAGTACATCTTGAGCGGCATGGGTCTTTGGAGGATTAAGTGCAGTGTAAGGTTGCCTTTCGGCGACCGATACTACTGCTTAATCGTATCCTAACCTGTTGTACAATCAGTAGGACAGATAGTCGACATGAATCACAACGTACCTATACGACGGGGATGCGGTACGTGGTCGTAAAGGTATCGCGCTAGGCCAATTCAGACCGCTCAATGTCCGAGCTATGGTACGAGTAGTCTAGATAGTATGTAAGAGGGTCAGCAGTCATATAGACAAGAATAATACTCACATGCTGATGTACATTTCGAGAGGTTGCGGCGACGGGGCCTGTACCTACGCGCAGATAAGCAGACTCGAGCCAGGTGATTGAAGCGAACGCACATACCGTGGCTACCTGAACGGCGCCGGGAGCGTAGCGCCGTGGTTTCCGAACGAGCTGCGCGTAGCTTGAGGGATTCCACGCGATAATTTACATAGTAGGGCTAGTCAGCTAGCCGGTAAGCGTTGAGCAGCATCGGGTCTTGAAGAATTAAGCAGTCTAGGTGGTATGTAAGACGGTCAGCAACTAGATAGACAAGGACAATACTACTCACATGATGTACATTTCGAGAGGTTTGAGGGTGTATAAACAATATAAAAAGTGCTGCCCTAAGGGATTAAGTGCAGTGTAAGGTTGCCAAAAGGCAAGCCTTACTAGCTCGTAGGTTAGTACAGCGTACTGAGTGTATAGTTTCAGACGTACCGGCTTGGTGGGAACCATAGCGAACGATCGTGAGCACGTCGTGCGGCCAATCGGGAGCCCTGCCGGTCGGGATCGTATGTTACCAGTCCCGGACGGCATGTCCAGGGCGCGATCTCCGCGGTACTGTGTGCAGCGTCGCCATCGTTCTGACGCGCGGGGTATTTTCAGCGGGCCATGGCTCAACGCCGAGAGGCTGCGGGAGAATCTAGGTTAACAAATCAGTCGTTCCGCGGCGGGCACGAAAACAATTAATTTGCGTCACCTTGTCGGCACGTGCAGCCTCGCCGAGGAAACCCACGAGCCTTTGGGTGCTGACCCACGGCATGAGCTCAGCCCTACGGTGTTCTCGTCAGTGAGTCGACTGCGGCGCTCGAGAAGCGTACAGCGTACCGAAATTAATTACACCGACCATCTCTGCACTCTGCAAGGTCGAATTAGCCATAGACATAGACAAACAGGGCGCGCTGGGAACTTACAGCTGGCCTCGTAAGGTAATACCGCCGGCCTGCGCGTCGAGAAGGGGCTTCCGGGAGGGCCACCGATGTTCCGAGGCGAAGGACAGGCCGCCAGCGCTGGCGGCGGGGACTGCGGCGGTCGGCGAGGGACGCTTGCGGCTGGCGCACCCAGCAGGGTTCGCCGCGACCGACAGAGACGTCCTATCGAAAGCGGTGCGGTGGCAGAGGCTGTACCTGTGAGCCGAGGGTCAGGCTCGAGCCCAGCGGTCAGGGCAAACGCGCGTACCGTAGATGCCTGGACGGCGTGAAGATAGGAGCCCCATGGTCTCCGGGGTCGTGCGGTCGCCCGCGCACGAGCGAGGCATAGCGGGACACGCCCGAGTCTCATGCAGACGGCTGGGGGCGGAGTTTCGTGACGGTCACGGTGTTCGGTTGCAGCACGGGGCGCGTCATTGGCTGGTATTCAGCTATGCCTGTGCTTCGAATGAGCGGATCAGGCAGTGAAGTAAAGACCAAAGCTTACCGGAGTAAATATCCTAGCCGAAGCCGTCCCGGCAGCGACCGTCCGCGGCGAGTCCATGAGACCTTGGTCCTTCGCTCCGCGCGTGACGACATTGTCCGTGTCGGGTTCGTGATGCCGTCCGCTTCGAGTGCGCAGGGCGGCCGACCTGGGTGCAGCGGGACGTCTAGGTCAAAAGGTTATTCGAGAGGGAGTGAACTAATAGACGCACCTGTACTTACAATACTCGAAATGTGACATCCTCAATAAATGGAGGAAGTGGAGGAGCCCTATCACAAGCAGATTAATCAGTAATTGAACGACAGAGATTCCGCCGGGTCATAGATACTTACTCGTAGCTATCGCTATAGCGCAGCCGCGTCACGTTAGATAGTAATAGTCTGTGTACGGTCTGTCAGTATGAGACTTGGAGGCGGAGACGGCGAGCAATGGAGAGACTTACTTGATAATAAGGAAGGCCCGACGACAGGCTAACTAAACAGAAGAGTACTTAAAGATTAATACGTGGGGACGAGACGTTCAAACACTTACTACATAACGCGGCGTCGCCGCAGACGGTGGTGCATCGATTAAGGCGGCGGCCGGCGACGTCGACGTGAGCGGCGACCGGTTCTGCGGGGAGGGCAGCGCGCGACCGTGCGGCGAAGCGTACAGAATCGCGTGTAACGCGTGCGCTCTGCTGCACGCTGGGCAGCGCGAACGACGCCAGCGCGCTGCAGGCACCATAGACGAGCGGTCGCCGCCCCTGAGGGTGCAAAGCCCGTCGAGAGAAGCTTGTTTCGAATGAATGTCAGCTTGATATGAACCATATCAGCAAGTATTAAAGCTGGTGCTTACCATACATCACAGCCTAGCTGTTACGCCGCCGCATCGAAGGCTTCAACGAGCGAGCGAGCGAGGGCCTATTCACCTTGGTTCAACGCTTCTGGGATTCTTAATTAAGTCAAACAAGGCGGGCAAGTGTTGTATCATTATGTGCCCTTACCCAATTAATGCTCTCGAACGCAGCCGTGGGCATGCAGGCAAGGGACGGCTGGAAAGGACATCAGCTCGCGTTCCGTCGCGTCAGTAAGAAAATGAACGAGAGCATACCTTTGGTAACATCGCGCTACAGGAGGTGCGACGCTTCCCGAGCATCCGCATTTGCTGGTCAGAGTAATGCTAGAATGCGGGATTAACCTGGGTGCTTATAACCAGGAGGTGAAGGACTTACCAGGGCCAGACTGACAAGTAAGAGCGAGGCTGTAAAGGCGTAAGTGAGCGTGCTATCGCAGAGTAAGCACGATAAGTACCGACCTTCGATCCCCAAGCGATGCGACGAGGAGGGGCAGCGGCGTTGGTGACGACGACGAGCAGGCTCTGCGAGCGAGTGGTGGTGACGACGTGGTCGGTGCGCTACGCAGCAGGGGTGAAGGTGCTCAAGGAAGAGCTGCGAGTGAGGGAGGAGATGTGAGGAGCAGGGAATGAGGATAGAGCGACGAGGACGCACCAGCTTTATACGCGCAGACCTGCGCACGGGCCACCCTTCTCCTCCACCCCAAAGTCAAACGGGCACACGCCCGCGCTGACGTTCACGTCATCCTGCCACGGGCAGACACGCCGAGACGAGGGGGAGCCGCGAGGGCTCACCCGCGACGTCCCCCGTTTCCGCATCTTCGTCGCACCGGAGCGTCTTGATCGGACGCGTTCATTGTACCCACGCTAGTGAGCGTCTCGGTGGTGATGGCTCAGGGTTGTTCGAGATCGAATAAACGGCGGCCGTCCGTCGAGGCGAGGGTGGACGCGACAGCCTGGAAACCGTCGAATTTGCTGTCTACGCACTTTCCGTCAGAACGGGCCGCCTTCCCACGGAGGGGAGACTTACTCCGAGTATTCGAGATGGCAAGCGAGCTGCAGTCGCGGCCCCTTGGCAGAGTTCCAGCTGCTTGCGCTGCTCAAGCATGCACAAGCCGTGGAGTGAATAGGAAAGGATCGTGAGCATTCTGCGCGCCGGAGAGATTTGGAGAATGTACCTGTGAGAGCCCGATATCACATACATATCATGGCCTCGTCATCTTGGGTCGCATGTGCCTGCTTCTCGGGATATCGTGCCACGGGCACCTGGCTGAACTCCGCGCGGCACGCGACGCGACGCTTTTCGCGAATAAACGCGATCGCGCACAGCTGCGGAGCGTCACACATAGTCCATGACATTCAAAGAATGCCCCTCACCTCACGCTACTTGCGGACGCGGTGCTGCTCTGTCCAGTCCCTTCTCGAAGGCAGGCGGCGGTGTTCGCGTCGAAATGACGTTCGCGCTCAGCAGTAAAAACTGCGGGCGCTGCTGCTTCAGCTCGACTCGCAAAACATTTCCCCGGTATGTTCTCACTCACTCTCGTATTTTGCGACGGCAAAAGGCAGCAATTTGGAGGGTCCGCCGCGAGAACATGAGGGGAGGAGGAGAGCCGAGCTTTGTGGCGTCGTGATGGATCTGCCCAATCGATGATGGAGATCTTGATGCGCCTCGCTTAGTGCGCCCGCCTCTCTCACCCCGACTCCCACTCGCATTCGCCGCGAGTGTCCATCCCGCATGTGCACGCTCTGCAAGAGCCCTGTGGTGGACGGCGAGCACATATTTTACTCCAGGCGGCGAGCGCAGAGGTCGCGCGCTGTCAAATGGGAGCTGCACGTCGACTGAGAAAATATCGCGGGCAATTCGAAGATGTCTGGGCCGACGCGACTCTGCGCGGCGAGTGCATCGCTCGAGCCTCTCAGTAGCATTGCTAGGTGAGCGTCACGTCGCGCCCAACTGCGGCGATGTTACCGACGCGCGTGCGATAGCGAAGCGAAGCCGACGAGAGGCGCGTCAATATGGCCGTCGGCGAGGGCAGCGGCGGCCGCCGATTCCAATCGCGCGGTCGCATGAGCGGAAGCCGAGTGGGGCGTTACAGTGCAGAACCCCGCTAGCGCGACGGACCCTTGACAGCGACAGGATTGGGGCCTGATGCGGTGCGATCAGGACGGCGCCGCACGCCCAGGTGAGCTCCGCCTCCGTCGAGCCCCGTCCCGGTGACTCGACCGCTTCCGAGCATTCCACGCTGACCGCCGCCCTCTGTAGGCATGTCGACGGACGGACGTATTACGTGGCGGGCTCTGCGACCGCGGCGAGCGGGCGGTCGGCGGTCGTTCGTTGGCCCGACGCAGGACGGCAGCGGAACTGCTTGCCGTGCACCAGGCTGAACGGCAGCCGACGAGTGCCATTCTACGTCGACAGCTCCGCTTAGATCTCGTTGGAATAATTGCTGCCTGCGCGAACGACACATCCTTCTTGTCCCTGCCACAAACATGCCTCCAAGCCGCACCAAGAGCTGCAAGCCAACTTCACCGGGTCGCACGACACGGCCGAAGAAGCGGACGAACATGAAGCTGGGTCTCGAGGGCGACGAGCGCAAAAACGGTGCGTCCACATTCCTCTCGGTCTCATCGGATTACTATCTAAATCGCCCTGTACCCTGTCCAGCACCGCTCTACATGGACCACTTGCGCAAGCAGCAGAGAGAGCTCGGAGCGGCCCTAACTGCCGCACTCGGTGCGTCCTCCTCCCCTCTCCGCCGCCGTGCACTCCTCTCGTACGACGCTGACTCCGGCGCTTTCCCGCAGCCGCGTTCACACGTCAGGAGCGTGCGAAACGCACGGACGGCGCGGACGCGAACGCGAATGCCGCAGCTGACACGCCGAAGATGATTTGGACGCCGACGCGAATGGGGGTGCCCAAGCACGAGTGGCTGTACGGCGCGCGGCTCGTCGGCTGGCCCGCCGACATCCCCTTTGCGGCGCCGTCCAAAATCCGCTCGCTCGAGCGCGCCCGCACCCTCGTCTCGGCTGTCAGCCGGGGCGAGATCCACTTCAGGCGGCTGACGGACGCCGAGACGGTGGCGCTCCGTGTGCGGTGCGACGGGTGGGAACAGAAGGAGGCGCGGACAGCGGCGCGGAACGACTGCGGGGACAAGCACAAGGCCGTGAAGACGGCGTACTATGCTCTCGATGACTAGAATAGCGTAATTAGATGGCTGCAATGGCATTTACTTTCCCGGCTTTGAGATGCAGAGTGACACGGGAATGAAGCAGTACGAAAATTCATGTTTCCGGTCTGCTTGATTCCTGTGCCGCTCGGGATCAATTGGGGCTGCGGGCATTGTGACAGGAGAGCGTGCTAGTGTCCTGGGCTCCCGAAATTGCAGTGATGCAGGTTGCGGGGCAGCGTGCGGTCAGAATCGGCGAGAATTTTGATCCAGTGTGCCAAAAAATGCCTGCCTTGTTCTCGCCCTCATCTCTCAGTGAATCCCTGCCCCTCCGACATGCCCTCAGAAGCCTCAGCGAGCAAGCCAGACATCTCAGTGTGTGTCGAGAGCGAGGATGTGAAGCGGCGACAGATACTAATCACACCTCTGCAGCACAATGAGCTCCATTATATTCATCCGAAACTCTAGCTAGCTAGTGTACAAGACCCGCCCACAGCCCACCAACCGCCCAGCCAGCCCGGAAACACCCCCCACACACCCTGCACATCCCCCACACCCTCCTCGCACCCCAGAGCCACCGCGCACGCCGTCGGAAGTGCTCGCGAAACACGGGCGCCTAACGCGTCGAAACGACGCGCAGAACGACGTCGCGCGCGCACGCCCCGGGCTGCTTCGCCGCGCCGCGTTTCGGGACCTCGACCCGCCGGAGGCCAACTGCGGGGAGGGCGAGGTCGTCCGCCAGGCGCGACGCGGAACGGCGAGCACAACGGCGGCGGCGGCGGCGGCGGAGGTTCCGCCAGTAAGCAGGCGAGCGAGCGCGGAGCGCGAAGCGAGCGCACGAAGCGACGTTCGTCGAGGGAGAAGGCGGAGGACTGCGGTGCCGCGCGTCCGCTGTCCGTGAGTCGAGTCCTTCGCTATCGCGACCGCGCGCTGATTTCCCGTGTCCCAGGCAGCTCGACAGCGCGGAATGCGCATTCCCGGGAAGAGGCGATGGGAAGGCCGCTTGCGCGTCGAGATCTGGGCGGCCGTCCACACGCGCGGACGTTGGAGGAAACGCTCGCGACCGACGTCTACGAGCGCGCTGTCAGCTCCGAGGGCGCGGACGACAGTTTCGAGCGGCGCACCGATGGGGCCGACTTCGCGGGACAGCGCGAACACGCGTTCGCGGCCCTGTCCGTCCGCGCGAGCCTTGAGTGTGTCGACGTCGGGCACGCGTGGACGCGCGAGCGTCCGTGCGTACGCGCGGTCGTCAGAGCGCGACGCTCACAACCGACATCTACGAGCGCGGCGTCAGCTTCGAAGGCGCGGACGACGATTTCGAACGACGCACCGATGGAGTCGTGGACACCCGCGCGGTCCCTGCGTCCTTCGTGCGCCATATCCCGACGGCCAGCGGCCGCGTCGCGTCGCGGCGACGCCGACCAGGCCGCGCATGCGACCGTAGTCATCGTCGACCGAGGCCATCCAGCCGACGTCCGAGGACGGCGCATCTTCGCTCCCGCACTGGACGGCTGCCGGGCGTAGCGGGCTACGTTCTTGGGAGTCGTCGTTACGGCGCGCGGGTGCGGGAAACTCGGGCGACGCGAGCAGGCGCTGCGAACGGCACGCCAGTCAGCCATCGACGAAGAGTCCACGAAGGTCGCGCGCACTCACTGATGGCGCCGGCGCCGAAGGACAGCGTAGAGCGGTAGCGGCTGTCGTAGACCCTGCGCGCGGGGTGCACGAGGTGGAGGAGAGGATGGCGGAGGGGAGAGGGGCATGATGTCGCGCGGATCGCAACGTACGTCGCCCCTGATCTCGCTGGTGGGAACCGAGGTGCTGACGTTGACGGCGGACGGACAGGTCGGCGGCCCACGACGCATCTCCACGAGGAGACGGGCGACGCGGCCGGGCGTGCGCGCGACACTTTGCGGGCCGCACGCCTCGGCACCGCAGCCTCGCGGCGGTCGCGGATAGGATCTACGGGCGCAGACCGATGAGCATGGACGGTGCGGACGACGGCTAGTGGACACGCACCAACGGAATTCGCAGACGAGGCACCGCGGCGCGCTGCGGTGCGCACCGACCCCCGCATTTTCCGACGGCATATTTCGACGTCCGGCGACCGCCTCGGCCGCATCTGTGACGTTCCGCCGTCAGCCGCGCGTACCAGCACGAGGTGAAAGGTCGGCGCACCTGTGCTTCGAGGGCGTCGCGCGGTCTCCGAGATACCGAGTTGGCCTGTGGACGGGCGGGTCGCAGGCGCACTCGGAGGCTTGATTCGCGGCGCGCGGGCAGCACCTACGAGTGCAGGTTAGCGAGCCGGGACGGCGCAGACGACAGCGTTTGGCGACGTACCAGCGGGAGTCGCGGAAGACGCATTTGGCTCCCGCCATCTCTCCGCAGCCGCCCCGCACTTCTCGACGCCATCCTCCGACGGCCGGTGACCGACGCATTCGCACACATGACCCCGCGTTGTCGAATGAGCGGGGCGGCGCGCAGCGAGAGGGCGGAGCACTTGTGCTCCCACGACGCTCTCCTCTGCGTGTGTTTCGGTTGCCGAGCGGCGGCTTCTGCTTCTCGCGGCAGCCAGGGCGGCGGAGCACCTTTCGACGGGCGGGCGAGGTGCGTCAGCACACTGCAAAGCGTCAGCGTGGGCGGCGTGGCAAGCGGAGAAAGCGCGTACTCACTGGGCTGGCGAACGTTACGAGCGGCGCGCGGCCAGTATCGAGCCGAAACGGTCGGCGGGCAGCGCCTGCGAACGCACGTTAGCGGGCCTGGACAGCGCAGACGGCAGCTTTCGCGACGTACCGACCTCTGGCTCCCCCGACTCGCTTATCGACACCATCCTCCGACGCCCGGTAGCATCGCCCTATTGAGCGAGCAGGGCGGCACGCAGTGGGAGGGGCGGCGGACGACGCTCCGCTGTGCGTGTGTCTCTGGTCGTCGAGCGGCCGCTTCAGGTTCTCGCGCTGGCGAGCGCAGCGGCACTGCAAAGCGCATGGCGGTCAGCACGGGCGGCGCAGAAAGGGCACACACTCACTGGGCTGGGCGACTCGGGCAAGACGGCCGGTGGAGCGCAGCGAGACACGGACCTGCGAGGGCATCGATTAGCCCAGCCAGCGCGCAGAACGTCAAAGAAGGCGGCGCACTTGGGCGTGCGGACATGGAAACTCGCAAGGTGGCACGGACACGGTGGGGGCGAGAGCGAAGAGCGGGCTGGGAGCAAGTGCGGGGGCGGGCGTGGGAAGCGCGAGGACGGGAGCCAATGAGCAGCGAGCAGGCGCGGACAGCGCGGGGAAGCACACCGCGCGCACCAGAGAAAAGGACAGCTTTGGTGACGTAGTAGTAGTAGTAGTAGTGTGTGTCTCGCCACTTTACGGATCGCTTGCAGCCCAAAAACACAGCACAGGTCACGTCAGCACGCTCCGTCACCAGACGCCCGCGCCACAACGCCCACGCGAGTCGGGTACGGCCAGTCCATCGTGCAGGACGTCGCGGTCAAAGAGGACTCGGCAAGCCATGGCTAATCAACGAATGGCCGTCTGAAGGAGGTCGCTAGCACCTCGCTCGGACACCAACTCCATCAAATTAGAATAATTCCGATTTTCCCCAACCGACAGTCCGTCCAGATCTGCCGATCCCTGCGAGCATCGAGATTGGACGCACTTACGCTCGATATCCACACCCGTCCTCGACGCTTTCAAAATCCCCGCACAGGACCTTGAAGCGCAAGAGACAGAGGTGCACACGCGGTGGCCGTCCGGTCCAAAATGCCGTACAAGCTCTTGTCTCGCAGCTGTCTGCCCAACCGTCCCAATCTGCACCCGCCTCCTATTCTAGGGCTCCTCAGGGGCCCTCCGTTTTCGCCCTCCGAGACGCGGCCGACGCTGCCCCAGCCCCCACGTCACAGCAGCAATTTCGACACTCACAGGGCTGGCGTGTTCCTGCTCGACCGGCGCAATTCAAACACAGAAGCGGCGCTCCCGAACGGCGCCCAATCCTAATTGTCGCTCCCAGCGGAGCCCCAACCTCAGCCAGGGCCGCCACCGCCGCTGCACACTCCGCCCGCTCCGCCCTCGGCTCCGACGGCCCCCAGTGGCTGCCGCACCAGCGCGGAGCCTGCTCCTGCCGTCCAGTTGCGCCTGCATATGGCGCATGCGGACCCACGGCCTGTCCGCGTCGCACACACTCTATCACACACGCGCACCCCACGCGTGCACAGGGTCGCAAGCTATAATGCCTTTGTCTGGTGAGGAAGCAGCTCGCTTCGAATCCGAATGCGCGTCATTACGACCGAGTCGGACTTAACGCGAGCCAGCGCAAAGCCCTTGTCCCTTTCGTGCATCACCGGGAACCTGCCGCCTGAGCAGAGGGCGCGCAGACAGCTCAATGAGCTACGCGACGGTATCTGCCAACGCGCTCCGACGGAGATTGCATCGTGCAGGATGCAAGTAATATCGCTTGAGGGACGTTCATTTCGTTCTCGCATGTGTTAATCCCCAGTTGGTATCGTGCACTGATACGTCTCCGAGTATTAGTAAAGCTGCAACCGTACTCTACTCCTCGATATTTTCATTATCTACAGCAATGACGGCTGCGCCTCTGCCGAAGTTTGAGAGACTGGCCGCATACTCACACCTCTCTGAGTCAAGCCGTGGCCGTGATACAGTACATTAATATTCTGTATTTCATTCAGTGGCGGGAATTTTGCACGCATCAGATAGGGTATGAGAGCCCGGAGGTGCTCGGGTAGGACGTGCGCGTGAGCACTCGGGGATGTGCCTCCAGCAGAGTGTGCGCGGACCGGGAGAGATAGGCTTTGAGCACCTCCCGGGTCGCAGAACTTCGATCAGCGTGCCTGTCTGGTGCTGGGGCGGCTTGGAGGGCACGGTGGTGCGAATCGTTTCCATTCTCGGGC
This sequence comes from Phanerochaete sordida, assembly GCA_019973155.2. Classification (NCBI taxonomy): domain Eukaryota; kingdom Fungi; phylum Basidiomycota; class Agaricomycetes; order Polyporales; family Phanerochaetaceae; genus Phanerochaete; species Phanerochaete sordida. The sequence continues at coordinate 491,361 of BPQB01000020.1, read as the reverse complement.
AGAGGTACGCTCATGAAAGGAGCGTTGTAGTCTCCGTGCGATGCTCATCTTAATGCTACTAGGCGGCGAAGCCACCGCCTCAGGCTGCTCCGCAGGCTATCCGGCCTTCAACACTCCACGTTCAACGCCGCTTTGTGCTGGGAAAACCTTGCCTTAGACGAGGGGCAATGAAACCTCGGAGGTGAGCAGCAGGGGATGTGCCTCCGGGATTGACTTTGAGTATCTCCGGAGCCTCGAGCTCTCGGCCACGCGAGCTGGGGCAAGATCGCGAGGGATTTGCTTCGAGCTGCGAGCACCTTCCGGGACTCGGGACATCTGATCAGCATGGCATCCAGATGCATCTGCCGGCGCTGGTGTAGTTGAGAAGTCACCGTGTCGCTAGAGTCGCGCTTTGCAGTTTGCAGCCCGGGACTGAAACAGGCCCTGCGGAGATCTGGTACCTGCGAATTAGTAGGGCCGCTCGGCGACGGTTTCGAGCATGCCCGAGATTATAGAGCACGCACCAGCTTTTCTTCATCGTCGTATGTCTTTTACGCGTTCTGTAGACCGACGAGCGGACGAGCTGTCAGCTGAGAACGGCGAGCTCAATGAGACGCCTGTTCCACAAAGTGAGGCTTCAATTAATATAATGCGGTCGGCAATAAACCTTGTTAAGCAAGGCCATGACTCAAATGGGGAATTCGCGGCTTGCCCAGGACCGCGCTGCAGACGTAAGATAGCCTCTCGTTGTGCGCACAGATACAATACAGAGTTTAGATCGAGCCCTCTCCGCCGGCCGACACATCCTACTGCTTGCCGAGCAGATGCTTGTGGAACCACTCGCACGTCGACTGGAACGCGCCCTCCTTGCCGGCCTTCACCTTCGGGTCGCTCTGGAAACGGTGCGCTCCGGTCAGCGTTGCACGCACGCACGCGCAACGCACGCCCACTCACGATGTCGCCGCGGACCGCAAAGCCGTGGACGCAGCCCTCCCAGTGCACGCGCTCGTACCCGGGCTTGTACTGCCCGTTCCCGAGCAGCTCGTCCGTCGCCAGCGCCTTCTCGACCGGGAACTGCTCGTCGACCGGGCAGCTGTTGATCAGCACCGGCACGTTCGACTTCTCCTTGAGCGTCTGCAGGCGCGCGTCAGCATCGCGTGCCTCGCGCGTGTGTGACAAAGCGTGGGGCACGCACCTCCATGTCCTTCGGCACCTCGAGCAGCGACGGGTGCGAGACCGCGAGCGCGGTGATCTCGTTCTCGAACGCGAGGTTGAAGCCCGAGCGCGCGCCGTAGCAGTAGCCCGTCACGCCGACCTTGGTGACGCCCTCGGCCTTGAGCGCGGCGAGCACCTTGCGCACGCGCGGCTCGGAGTACGAGATCCCGTTGCGCGGGAACCACTCCATGATGTTGAACGTGCTGCCCGGGTTGAACGCAGACTCGGGCACCGCCTCCTGGAACAGCTGCGGCACGACGGTCCGCAGGCCGTTGCGCGCGAACTGGTCCGCGTTGAGCTGCACGCGGGCGTCAATGCTGGCGGGAGGACGACACGGCGCGGCGACGCACCTTGTTGTTCACGAGGTCGATGCCGAAGACATCGGTGAGGTACAGGACGACGGCGTCCTTCGGGTAGTCACCCTCGGGGGTCGCGACGTAGCACTCGATGCCGCCGATCTCCTCGATCTTGCCTGGGGAGAAATCTCAGCACGTGTCCCTGAACTGCAGAGATTCTCAAGGCGATAGACTTGCGCCGCTCGTGGCACCCGAGCGTCAGGCAAGCGTTCGCCGCGACGCGGGTCGAGGCTCAGCGCTCAGCACGAGCTGGAGGATGACAGACTGCGGCCTGCTCAGCGTACGCTCGCTGCGCCCGCTAGTCTGTCGCCGCTCTGCAGGTCTATCGCCCTGTGAAACACCAAAGCGATACGATGCTGTACCTTCCGGAGTGCCCTCGTGCTTGAAGCCTACAATCCATGTCAGCATCGGACGTGGCGTGAGACAGGAGGTGGCACCGACCCTTTGTGCAATCGGCGCAGAAGCTCATGGTGATGGTGGTCTGGTACAAAGATGTGTGTGAGAGGAGGGGGATAGTGGTGAGGTGCTCAGGCAGCCATGACGCGCTTTATATAGCCAGCCTTGGGAATGCGTACGTCGAAATTTGCCGGATTCTGCGGGTGATATCATCGTGCAGGTGCATGATCATGCCGGCGCGGGTGAGATACAATCTTCCAGAGATCGATCACTAGTATGGGGTACCAGATGGCGGAAGGGGTCATCGTGAGAGCCACGGGAAGGGCTCCAGCCTCTCGCAGCGCGTTCGCTGCAAACACAAGCTGTCGCGCATGGGAAGAGCCCGCCCGGAACCTCTGACACGTAAGTTCTCGTGTCAAATGCGGTTCAGTGGGGCGATAGCGATGGCCGACAGGGCTCAGGGCTGGATTACGTTCGACGCAAACCTGCAAAGCAGCATCCAAAGACGCAAACGCGGGAAGCTCACAACCTTCGCAGCGCCCGTACGGTCGCGACTGCGGGGCGCGTTCATTGGTTACCGACGACACGTAGTCATCATTATTCACGTTATAGGCGCGACACGCTACACGGAGCCCGGTCTCAGGCGCCATTCTCTGCTTTCGCGGTCATCATCCCGCCCAGCGACAACGCAGAAAATGTGGCGTGTGCGGCGCGGTCGGTCGCCGTACCCTGGACGCGCTCGCGCGTCGCGGCGGCATCGCAAAATGCGGCTCGGACGTGGATCGCAGCTTATCCACCCTGACCGTCAGTGACCGCTCTCCCGAACTGTGCAGTACAAATCAGATGCAAATTAACTAGCAAGGCGATTAGCTTGTCGCATTGCAGGGATCCAGGCGAGCCCGAGTCTACCCCACGACGATCCCCAGCCATGATCATGAGTTGTATCCAAGCTCGCTAGTTTAGCAAGTATTCTCCTTGCCCTATCCCTCGGCCCTCGGTCGCGATGAATGGGAAGCCAGCAGGACAGGTATTCCCCAGCTGCCCCAGGTCATTGATCATGACCAGACCGTTGCGCCGGCGCTCGCGCGCTTACGGGACAGCGAGTAGACTCGGCCTGTCTTTTGCTGGGGCATGTGGCGTAATTCGAGCTGGCAAAGCAGGCTTCTCGCCCTCGCGCAAATGCGTTGCCAGTACATGGGGAACGATGAGGCCTAACACACGTTGACACAAATGGCGACGCGGCCAAGGCAGGCCCCACGAGCTGAGACTCGTGCGAGGTATCCCTCTTCACTTTAGCGCCCTGGACCGTTACTCGCCAGGTAGTTCCCAGAGCCAGCGACGACTTTTGTCTCTCGGCTCCAAAATTTCCGCAGAATGCTGCGATGGGCAGTGCTAGCTTTGCCCCAAATAATCCAGCAAGGTCTACACCCCGGCCACTCACGTCGGAGCACCATCGCCTGTCTCCCCGTCTAGGCTTCCGTACGCGGGAGCAGCAGCCGAGCTCCCCGGCAAAGCGAGCAGGATGGAAGAGACAATTATGCAAGCTTGTACGAATAAACGAGGGGCTACAGTACCTAGATAATACATCAATAAAATACACGACCCGCCCGCGTGGGCTCGTCACTGCTTCGCGTTCCCCATCTGCATCTGCGCAGCGTGCGGCGGCTGCATCATCCCCGCGCCCGGAGGCACCCCGCGCCCGACGCCCATCGCTGCCGGCCAGTACTGCGGCATCCCGCGCTGTGCCGCCGCCGCCGCCGCCTGCGCCTGCGCCTGCTGCATGTTCAGCCCCATCTGCGCGTAGTTGTACATCGGGTAGTGCCCTGTCGACATCATTTGGGCCTGAGCCTGAGCCTGAGCCTGCGCCTGCGCCTGGGCTTGGGCTTGGGCTTGGGCCTGGGCTTGGTGCGCCTGAGCATGCGCCTGAGCCTGAGCCTGCGCCTGCGCGGCGGCGGCCTGGTCTTGGCCGCCCTGGTTCGGCTGCTGCTGCTGCTGCTGCTGTGCGAGTATCGTGCCCGCCTGGTTCGCGCCCGCGATGTGCGGCACAAGCTGCGGATGTGGTGGGTGTCCCGGTATCGCGGGGCGGAGCAGCGCCGGGTTGTACTGCTGGCCCTGTGCCTGCGCTTGTGCCTGCGCCTGCGCCATCGCTGCATACTGCCCGTACTGCTGCTGCGTCATCTGCGGCACCTGCGCGTTGTTCGGCATTGGTGAGCGTGCCGCAAGCGACTGGTTGGCGTGCATCGGGCTCCGTTGTAGCGCGTGCTGTTGTTGCTGGGGCGCGTGCGATTGAGGCTGTTGTGGTGTCATCTGCGGTTGCTGCTGTGGCATGCTATGCGCCATACTCATCGCGGTAGGCGGACGCGGTGTGCTGGCCTGTGCAGGAGTCGCGCCACCGTTCATGCGCTGCTGCTGCCACATGCTGAAGAGCTGAGCCTGCTGTTTCTGGAGCCAAGCCTGTTGCTGTTGCGGGCTTGCGTTGAGGAGCGCTTGTATAGACGCAGTAGTCATGGCGGGCTGAAGAGACAAGAATGAGACGATCTTTCTCACTAGACATCGATATGCAGGGTGCACCTTCTTCTGGTATTTAGTTAGTAGATGCACCATTTCTCGAACGTTTGTGGGGATGGACGGCAATCCCTGCATCGCTGGATGCACGGGCTGATGCGTTTGCGGAGTAACAGGAGTCTGCTGCGCTGCTACGGGCTGCATAGCAGGGGAGTGGTTATGTCCCGGAGGCCGATGCTGTATCGGTTGGACAGTGTGTTGTGGTAACTGCTGCACCGATGGTGGTCGCATGACAGGGCTGGCATGGGAAGCGTTGGACACAGAAGACGGAGGCCGTGGCAAGGGTGTCTGAGAGGGTTGGGGAGGTGGCGGCGTATTGCGAACACCAGGATACATCTGCATATGAGGTGGAATCGCGGACGGTGGTACCGTAGATGGTGGGCGAGGCGACTGCCTGACCATCTTCGCAGGTGGTACGCTCGTCACATTGAGTGCCGGTCCGGTAGGCGGCGCAGGGACCGATGGTGCAGGCAGAATATTCGGGAGATGGGGAGTAGTCTGCGGTGGTTGAGGCATATGGGTAAGCTTCAGAGCTGCTGGGCTGATACCAAAGCTCTGTGATGGGTTGTCCGGTACGTCCGGATGCGAAGCTGGCACAGCTTCATGCGGTGGAGCCGGTGTGCTACCTTTACTTTCCTTCATTTTCTGTATGACCTCCAGAATTCGATAGCTAAGAAGAATTTAGCTGCCGAATCTCCCAGACAATTCACGAAGTATACCTCGGTGGCGTTGACCGGTTGTTACGCGGATTCATGTACTGCGCAATCTTGATACGACGAGCCTTATCGCTTTCCTCTTCCTCCTGTTCCAAGGCAGCGGCCTTGCGCTTTAGTGACGGAGGTGTCTTCGGGACAGACACCCGAAGGACGTGGTTCGTCATCCTCGTGAGGTGCGGATCAGGGTCTAGACAAAGTGGTGGAGCGGTAGCAACCTAAGTAGGGTCATGTCTATGTCCTGTAGTTAAAATATATTTGTACGTACCAAGATCTGTGCCTCCACCTCAAGAGCTTCTTGGTCCGTCCATATGTTCCCCGCCTTCTGGTTCAAAAGGCATATGTCGGTCCACACCGTCTCGGGATTCGGGGTCAGCACTACACGAGACCGTTCAGGATTTGGGAGTATAGGCTCCTTGGCTTTCGGCGGCCTGTAATCAAGGAGTTCAACAATCAGGCATCCTATAGTTTCAAACGTCCGTCAATGGCGACTCCATACGCCGGTGAAGCACGGACCTTCATAGAATGGCAGACTTGCGGCATCAAAGAGCTCCAGAAAGTCTACAGGTATCCTTTGGGCTCGTATATCGTCCAAAAGCGACTAGACGAAGGTGTCAGAGACAAGTACACGAGAGCAAGGCGAAGACTACGCACCGCCACCTGGTTATTGTACAGGAACTTGGAGCTATTGTTGAGGGTCCAGTGTTCGGGGTATAGGTGCACCGTGAAGGACGGAGGAGACGACTCGTGTTGCGTGAGCAGCTCCTGCACGGAGCGGGAGACGTTGTAGCCTGCCATGGATCTCGCCCGCAAGCCGCAACGCGCCGCGGGTAGGCCGCTTGAGCTCAGCCCTGGTTAAGTCGGCGGCGGATGCACTGTGGGCGTCTTCCCAGACGCTGCGAGAAGCGTCGGCCGTGAAGGCGTGTTCGCTGTGTCTGACGTCGTGGAGACCGCGATGGTCGACGTCCGGTATGAGTCTGGTCCTACCAAACACGGGCACCGTGATATTGAGCGTGCATTACGTAATCCACGCATACCTCATTACTTTGACGCCTGCACTCGCTTCCGTCCACTCAGCAGCTCGCGAAGAAAATGTCTGCAGACCAGCTTAGAGAGGTGTGTGCAGCCGCGGCGCGCACTGCACACTGACCACATTCTGTTTCGTAGCTTCTGCCATTCTTGCGCGACAAGAACCCCCAGGTTCGCCAAATCGCACTGCAGAATCTCTTGGGACAAACACCCAAGGAGGCGCCCCATCGTAGCATCTTCCTGGACGGTCTTCGGGGCGGAGGTCTCGGAGGCACCCAGGACAATGAGGTCCTGAGAGATCTCAAAATTCTCTGCCGCGACACTCTGGTCAGTTGTTTTTCCTCGTTCGGAGCCGCTGCACTTGATAACATCCTTCACCCAGGCAACAGCTCACGATGCCTTCCGCGCACTGGTCAACCTATCCGATAATTCGCTCGTCGCAGCGTCCTTGTCGGAGCCCTCTTTTATCCAGTTCCTTGTTTCTTACATCCTGGTAAAGCCTCGCGTTCGCTAGCAGCTTTTCGATGGGCTGACTAATCCCTGACATAGAACCCAACCTCTATTCTCGCAGACCTGGCTTCCATGATTCTCTCAAACATCACCTCAACCGCGCCGACAGCAAATGCGTTGCTGACGCTCAAAGTGCCGATACTCCCTGACCCGAAGGTGTCGACTGGGTACTACCCGACACAGTCTCGCGCGGGGACGTGTCTGGTCCCAGTGCCTTATCCCGACGGCGAGCCCCAGGAGGCCCTTGCGCTGCCTTTGCTAGTCGACGCGTTCGTCCAGGGAGCTGCGATAGACGATGAGCAGGACCCTGAGAAGCGCCCTCGCAAGGCGAGCCTTCACTTCCTGGCCAGTGTCTTCGCAAACATCGGCATCGTGAGTATCTTCAGAGGGTTAGGCACATTGACTGAGATAAATTTACCGTTATAGACACCGACAGGGCGCATGTACTTCTTGACTGCTCGACCAACAAATCCGTTGAAGCCGGAGGAAGGCCTGGAGTATCCGCTAGCAAAGCTTCAGGTCTTCACTGAGCACAAGGATACTATCCGGAGAGGAGGCGTTGCTTCAGTGATGAAGTAAGAATATTAACTCAATGACCGTCGCGCGAATGCTAAATTCGTTTGAAAGGAACTGCGCTTTCCATAAATCAGCCCACAAAGCGATGCTGCTCCAGGATACGGAGAAGGCCGCGATACCACCGAGTGACGTCGAAGCTCCAGGCATCAACATGCTTCCCTATCTCCTTTTACCCCTTGCCGGCCCTGAGGAGTACGACCTCGAGGTACCAGTCTTTCTGTTTATCTGTCGTCGCTCAACTAACGAATGGTGTACATCTAGGAACAAGAACTGCTCCCTCCTGAACTTCAGTTCCTGCCACCAACAAAGACACGCGAACCAGATCCCGTCATTCGGGTCACGCACATTGAGACCCTCCTCTTGCTGTGCACGACGTTCTGGGGACGCGAGTACCTGCGAAGTCACGGCGTGTACGAGGTTGTCCGTGCGCTGCACAAGAGCGAGAAAGACGATAAAATCGCGGAACAAATTGTCCGTCTTGTGGCGTTCCTAAAGCGCGACGAGGGCGAAGACAGTAAGAAGGACGGGCAAGAGGACCTGCAGATCACTGCCGGCGATTCCGACGACGAAGAAAACCAGATTGTCGAGATCTAAGCGGCGTTTGTCTAGATCCTGTATCATAGACTAGTGTATCCCTATGGCACATTCCTACGCGCACGGCTATGGATGGGTATTGGTACATGGATTTCGCTTCCGTAATGCTCTACAGGTACTTCTTGAAGAAGTCAACGCTCGCCTTAAAGGCACCTTCCTTTCCAGCCTTGATCTTCGGATTGCTCTGTGCTCCGTGAGCCGCAGCTCAACAGTATGGAATGAAAGGGCCAAACGTACCAAGTCGCCCTTGACCGCGAACCCGTGCGTGCATCCCTCCCAGTAAGTACGCTCGTATCCCGGTGCAAACTTGCCATTGCCGAAGATCTCGTCTGCTATGGCCTGCCTATCCAGCGGGAACGCCGGGTCGACCTCGCAGGTGTTGATCAGGAGCGGCGCCTTCGACACATCCCTGTATTTCTGCACGCCCTAGTCAGCCGCATGCACGCATGCCTGCGTGGGTGCACGCACCTCGAGGTCCGCGGGGCAGTCGAGGCGGGACGGGTGCGCGAGCACCGTGACGTGCGCCTCGTTTTTGAACGCGAGGTAGAACGCGGGCGGCGCACCGAAGCAGTAGCCCGTCGTGCCGAAACGCGCGACGCCCTGCGCCTTGAGGGCGGCGACGACAGCGTCGAGCACCGGCGTCCACGAGTCGGGGCCGTGCGCGGCAACCCACTTCGCGCGGTCGAAGCTCGCGTCGCCCATCGTCTCGGGCGAGCGCGCGTCACCGTTCAGGATGTCGGGCGCGATGGTCCTGAAGCCGTTCTCCGCGAAGCCGTCGACGAGCAGCTGCGAGATTGTAAGCGCGGGGAAGAGCATGGATGGTCAGCGAACGCACGCGGTTGTTCACGAGCTCGATGCCGAAGACATCGGTGAGGAACAGGACGACCTTGTCCTTCGGGTAATCGCCCTGAGGGGTGGCGACGTAGCATTTCACTCCGCCGATGGTCTCGTACGTCCCTATACGCCACACTATCGTCAGACAAGATAAGCGTGTCTATCGCGGCCCGTACTGACCTGTGGATTCGCCTTCATGCTTGCAGACTGAGATAAGACATGGAGATGAGCGATCTATTGGCTAGCAGGATCAATCTCTGTGACGCACCTTTGAAGCAGTTGTCGCAGAAGCCAGAGGCGTCGGTCATCCTGTCTACGCGCGAAGGAAGGAAGAACTAAAAATGGGGAACATCGTGTGGAGGTCGCCTTTTTATATCTGTCGCTCTCTATGATGTCAAAGCGGGCCGCAAGTAGGCGAGGTCAACGTGAGAGCTACGGTTTCGGCGCGACTTTGAAGTCAGCAACCCACTCGAACACGGCGCGAGCGTGCGCGACCGCGCGCGGACTCCGCACTTTCCGATTGGCCTGTGTACAGTCCGTGCCTAGGTAACGCAAACCGAGGAGCCATCAAAACGCAAACTGGAAGATGAATTACGACGACGACCGAGGGCGGGGGAACAATGCTATAGGAATAAATACACGATGCGAACGGGTGGGAAATGGTATGGATCCAGAGTACAGTTGGTATGCGATCATGAAGAAACCCTTGAGACTGCTTTTTCGTCTGACGAACGCAGGTGGCCTTCAGCCACGGCAAGGAGAGAGAGCATCTCCTGTACAACGCCGTGAGTAGACGGTGACGAGAGTGACTAGGAACGCACCTGGTTTTCTGCTTCGAACGATAGCCCCAGCTCAAGAGTCTCCTTCGCCTCCTGGTACGAGTGCAGCTGCAGCAACGCCTTCGCTTTTCTGAAGTAGCCCTTGCTCCATGGCTTCTTCACCTGGATCACCGCCTCCGCGTCGACGAGTGCGTTGATGTAGTCACCGGCCTCGTAGTAGGCCGCGGAACGGTTCGACAGGACGGTAGAGTATTCGTCCCGTGCGAGGGCGGAGGCCTCCCAAGGAGGGCGCTGGCTCGCAATCTGCAAAGCCATGGCGTAACGCGCGATGGCCTGCGGGTGCTGGCCAGTCTTGAACAATGTCTAACGTGGCGGCGTCCTGTCAGTACGTGTCTCTGGCGCGAGAGAGGGTAGGAGCTCACATTGCCCTCTTCCTTGACCTGCGTGACCGCCTGAGACAGCTTCTGGGTGACCATCTGCGGCGGCGGGGGACAGCGCAGGTTGGGGTTCATGTGCAGCAGCCACGATATCCGATTGAGGTTGGAGAAGTCGACGTCGCACTCGGTGCACTTGTCGCGCTTGTGCTCCTCACATAGAGCGGCGACGTTCTCGGGGGGACCGAGGGCGATGTCGACGGGGATGAAGCTGGCTTCTATGACTGCTTGCATGACGGGGTCGGCGGGAGGCATGACGGCCTTCTGCTGCTGCTGCTGCTGCTGTTGCTGCATGTTGGGCGGCGGAGGACCATGGCTGTGCGAGGGTTGCCCAGGAGCGTGCGAGTGGGAGTGAGACATGGTGAGCGGCAGCGAGGGCGACGTCCGCGACGATGGGCACGGTCCAGGTTGAAGCGTGCCAGCTCATTCGCTGCGACGTGGACGTGCGCACGCGATTCGTCCGGAAAGAGGCCAAAGGCGCCTCGAGTGCTCGAGATCCTGCGCGAAAGCTCCTCGCTTTGTCCGAATGTGGGCCAATGGGAGGACATTGTGCCTGAAGGTAGCCCCAGTTAGGTAATGGTGTGGGGTTTGTCTCGGCAGATGCCGGTGTTTGTAAGTAGGCGAGGACTGGAAAGTTTTCGTCTCCATCGCCTTTGTGGTGTACCATCACCTACTCGTTCTGCACACGCACCTCGACTTCATAGACACAGTCTCTTTTCACCTTCAACACTTCCCATATTCCACTTCTCATTCCCCTTAATATGACCAATGGAATTGTAAACGGCAACACTGGCCTGGAGAACTCGTTTGGTGAGTCTTCGCCTCGTTGCCTTCCCCCCGATAAGATGATCGCTCACCTCGCTTCCATAGCTTCTCTCGGCATCAACGGTCAAAAATCTGCGTATGTACCTCCTCATATGAGGAGTCAGCAGCGGGCTGCTTCTTCTCCCGCGGTTCCTACCAACGGGTAGGTCTCGTCACCACCCTTGGTCCCTGCTTGGAGCTAACCTTGTGCTACGCAGGAACGGCTGGAACGACTCCCGCGCATCCACTCCTTCTCGCGGCGGACTTGCTGGTGGACGAGGGGGCTACGACAGAGGAAACTCGGCGTTTTCTCGCGGCGGCGGCGCTGGCGGCGGAGGCTGGGGCGGTGACCGCCAGCAGTCTGGTGGGTACAACGGTGGTGAGAGGAGGGAGCGAGGGGGAGATGGCCAGAGGGAGTCTTTTGGCTACGGCATGTGGAAGGATGGCCAGCACATCGCTGGAGGCCGCAACATGCGCATGGAGAAAGAACTCTATGGCGACCCGGAAGACCCCTCGAAGCAGCACACCGGTATCAACTTCGAGAAATACGATGATATCCCCGTCGAGGCAAACGGCGCTGGCGTGCCGGAGCCCGTGACAGCCTTCACCAACCCTCCCCTCGACCCTGTTCTCCTCGAGAACATTGGTTACGCTCGTTACACCGTGCCTACTCCTGTACAAAAGTATTCGATCCCTATCGTCGCAGAGGGCAGAGACCTTATGGCTTGCGCGCAGGTATGTGCCTATCAAGCTACGTGGGAATACGACATTGAACTAATTGCGCCTTTGTGTAGACCGGCTCTGGCAAGACTGGTGGTTTCTTGTTCCCTATCCTCTCGGCCTCCTTCATGACTGGCCCCCGCGCCCCTCCGGCAGAGGCGCAGAACGGCAGTTACGGACGTGCTCGCAAGGCGTACCCCACCGCTTTGATCCTTGCGCCCACTCGTGAGCTGGTTAGCCAGATCCACGAGGAGGCCCGCAAGTTCTGCTACCGCTCCTGGGTTCGCCCCGCTGTCGTCTACGGTGGTGCTGACATCAACCAGCAGATCCGTCAAATCGAACGTGGCTGTGATCTGCTCAGCGCTACCCCAGGACGTCTCGTTGATCTCATCGAGCGTGGACGCATCAGCCTCGCGAACATTCGCTATCTTGTTCTTGACGAGGCTGATCGCATGCTTGACATGGGTTTCGAGCCCCAGATTCGTAGGATCGTCCAGGGCGAAGATATGCCTGGCACCCAGGAGCGCCAGACCCTCATGTTCAGCGCCACCTTCCCCCGTGACATCCAGATGCTCGCCCGCGACTTCATGAAGGACTACGTCTTCCTCTCCGTTGGTCGTGTCGGCTCGACCTCCGAGAACATTACTCAGAAGGTCGAATACGTCGAGGACAACGACAAGCGCTCAGTCCTTCTGGATGTCCTCTCCGCTCAGGACGAGACCGGCCTGACCCTGGTCTTCGTGGAGACCAAGCGTATGGCGGACATGCTTTCCGATTTCCTCTACACCAACCGCATCGCCGCTACCTCCATCCACGGCGACAGGACGCAGCGCGAGCGTGAGATGGCTCTCCAAACTTTCCGGTCGGGTCGCACGCCCGTTCTAGTCGCTACTGCCGTCGCCGCCCGTGGACTCGATATCCCCAATGTCACGCATGTCATCAACTACGACCTGCCCTCCGACATTGACGACTACGTCCACCGTATCGGTCGTACCGGTCGTGCCGGTAACACCGGTATCTCGACCGCCTTCTTCAACCGCGGTAACAGGAACATCGTTCGTGACCTCATCGAGCTTCTGCGCGAAGCCAACCAGGAGATCCCCCCCTGGCTCGAGACCGTCGCCCAGGAATCTTCCTTCGGCGGGGGCGGCTTCGGACGTGGCCGTGGCGGCCGTGGTGGTCGCGGTGGTGGACGCTCTGCTTCTACCCGCGATTTCAGGTCCGGCGGTGGTGGCGGATTCGGTGGCGGTGGCTTCGGTGGCGGCCGTGGCGGTGGCGCTTCCGGTGGACCCCAGTACGGCGGCGGCGGCTACAGCAACGGCGGCGGCGGCGGCAACGGATGGTGGTAAATCCACTGCGCTCAACCACACGTACCCCATGTCATGATCCAGACTCTACTCCCCCATGCACTCCCTTCGCCCCCGGATCATCTCTACGATCTCTACGACTCTCCATGCCTCTCCCTGATCCCCCTCGAAAATCTCATCGGCCAGGCGTAACTGTTTTCTATGCTCTCGTATCCCGGACCCTGCGCTGCTCTCGTGTGGTTCTGTTTGTCTCGTTGCATTCTCTGCTCATTGTCTACTGTACGGCCCTATCTTATTCCTCGTCACTGTTTCCATAGTCTGGGCGCACTAATTCTTGTCGTAGCATACACATCTCTCCGGCGCCCCCATCCCCATCATTTCCCATTTGCATTAGACGTAGAGGGCCATATATTCCTCCAGCATGAGCAGACCAGAGTACTGTCTGTCTTCGTTTCGCGATACCCTGATTTATTGCGACGCGTAGTCGGACATTCTATATCCTAGCATCACGAGACAATCTGTTAGAGCATCGCAATTGTACCGTAGTTTAGCATTTCTCTCTCAGCCTAACATTTGGTCGTTGTAAAATTGGTTGCTTGCCTGTTCCCCGCGAGAAGAGAGATTCGAAGTGACGGGGACGAAGCCGACAGATGCTCGCGGACAAATGCCTCGTAATTCTGAATTTCTTTCAGCCGGCAGCAGCCGCAGAGGGCCGGCCGTCCACTCAAAACTCTTTCGTTTCGCTGTCATCTTGGTCTCGCATTTCGCAGTCTTAAGCAAACAGATTTTTAAAGCAACGTCAGCCCGAATCTTCCTGCTCAAATGCTTAGATTTTGTGTGATTTACGCTGTATTGTTCTCTGCAGCGACGACGCCAGCGCAAGATGTATCGATCTCCGTCTCCAATATTCGACACCCCGGAGGTTCTCACCCTCAGGCGCATGAAGCCTCTACCCAAGCGACGCCGGACGTCGTCCGAGTCGTCACACGACGACGGCTCGCTGCCGGAGTTGCCACCTGAGGCGGCCACGACGGACATAGACGGTTTGGCCGACCCTCTGTCAGCGCAGCTCGCCCTGCAGTCCTACTATATGCCCATCCTTGGCGGCATGCAGGAGCTCTTCAAGGCGGATTTCGACGTGAAGACCCCGCTGTCGATGGATTTTGGAGGGCTGAGGGGCGGCGGGAGGGTGCAGCAGGACACGGACGACGGAGGAGACGGAGACTACGTGGACCATATCCAGCAGCCTGGCAACACGAAGAAGAGGAAGGTGCCTGCGAACCTGGGGGCTATGGGGCATGGCAGCGAGCAGGGCGACGGGAGTGAGGGCGGCGAGGACGAGACAGCAGACCGAGCAATACCCACCGGACGGCCGGAGTATGAATACGACTCGGGCGGGACATCATACACTCAAGGATACTCGGGCACGTCTACAGGAGACCAACGACGGGCCAAGATGTCTCGCGCAACGCTGGCAGGTCTGTCGCATAAAGAAATGCTGAAGAGCCGCAAACGTCAGCTGGCCACTGTCCTTGGTGCTTTGGCTCATGGCGACACCCTTGCGCTCGACCAGGCTCTCTCCGCCAACTATCCCTTTGCCAGCAGCGGCATCGCCGCCGACTTGCAAAGCCGTGACCTCATCCGAACCCGTCTGTCTCGGAGACCTGTCTCTCGGCTATCCAGAGCTTTTAAAGCGTGGCGGGGCTCGTTGTCCGAGGAGTCTGCCCTCCAGCCTTTTCCGGAGTGCGACTTTACGTTCACAGTCCACTGTGCTAGTGAGTGTCATTTTCTGGCGCGTCGTGTCGTTTTCTCAGCCGTCTGCAGCATCGGACCGGCTCGTCGCTACGAAGAAGGAAGTCGCTGCGCTACACGCACGCTTTGAACAAGAACTGCAGCGGCAGGCTGCCAGAGCTGCGGAAGCGGCCAAGCAGACTGCCGCAGTCCTGAACAGCGGCCCTGTGGCGAAGCGTTCCGCGAAGCAAGGTCGCTCAGCGAGCGGTCGAAGCATCGCCGAGTTCGATCCGACAAATGGGGGCCAGACCCTAGTCGGTGTTGCGCCCACCAAGTCCGGAAAGAAGAAGAAACGGTCTGCGCTCGCGAACGCGTCGAACCCACACCATCTTCGCAATTACGTTCCCTCTCGCTTGCCGCACTCTGGACAGGTCAACGCTGCACAGGCACAGCAAAACGCGCAGAACCTGCTCAGCCCACTCCCCGTACGTTTTCTGGCAGCCGACGTTCCGCCCCGGCGCAAGAAGAAGGCGAGCGCCACACCCACCGCTGCGCTGAGCAACCCCGCCGAAGAATGGATCTGTCCGTTCTGCGAGTACGATTTGTTCTATGGCGATGCTGCCGCCTACCAGCGTGCAATCAACAGCCGGAAGAAGATCCTCAGGCGCAGGAGACGTGCGCGCGAGCGTGCCGCTGCCGCCGCCAGCGGGACGAAAGCTGCCGCTGCGAAGAACCCGCCGGCTGCAGAGCCTGCATATGACGATGTTGCCCCGATGGAGACGCCGTACACCGAGCCCGCACTCGCAGAGCCGAAGAAAGCCAGGCCGAAAGCCGGGCCACAGGACAGTCGAGGAGATGCAGGAGGTAATAGCATAGCACAACCCGCTGCGGGATAATTTCCGTGTCTTTCTTT
This sequence comes from Phanerochaete sordida, assembly GCA_019973155.2. Classification (NCBI taxonomy): domain Eukaryota; kingdom Fungi; phylum Basidiomycota; class Agaricomycetes; order Polyporales; family Phanerochaetaceae; genus Phanerochaete; species Phanerochaete sordida. The sequence continues at coordinate 475,906 of BPQB01000020.1, read as the reverse complement.
TGCTTTGCATCGCTAATCCACCCACGTATTCATAGTCACTATCCACAGGATCCTATCGTACCATGTACCAGTTGAACATCTCACATTCCTTCTATCCTCATTCACGTATTTATCCCATCGCATCCCTTGCATTGCATTGCATACATCGCTAGCACGCATTGCTTTCGTCTCGGTTCTCAGCTCTCTCATTATCCCATCCAATAATCACTCTACAGAGTATCTTACAAGTAGTAGAACGGAGGCGTCATCAGGAGCTGAAGTTTACACATAGAATACAGTGCACATTATGGAAACCTTCTAAAGCATGTAAGTTACGTCCATAATGATAGCAATGGTGCGTGTACGGTCCCATGAGAACGGGTATTCCGTCTGAGTCGTTACGCTTGGGGCCGGCTGAGATTGAGTTGGTCCAGTATCTGCTGCGTCTCGATGCACTCCGACGGGTGCCTAAAGACGCGCAGGGGTATGCGATCCGGTATCTCCATCCGCGCTCTCCACACGCGCTGCTGCAGCTCCGCCTGCTTGCGCTCCGCCTCCGTCATCGGCGGAACACCGCGCAGCGACGTCGTGGAGCGCGCGCCGAGCGACATCTTCGACGACGTCGACGAGTTGTCGTCGTCCTGTCGCCGGCGCGACCACATCGCCGGGGGGTACGACGTCGGGCTCGTCGACGGCGCCGCGATGGGCGCGGGCTCCTCCGAGATCGGTGTATCGATGAGCGACCCGAAGTAGTCCTCGTGCTCGGTTATCGTCGGCTGGTACGGCATGTCCGACTTCGTGCGCTTGGGCAGGCGCGGAGGGAGGGGAGGTCGACCACTGGAGGATGGGATATCCGTGCCAGAGGCTGTACGATACGGTCGGTGGATAGGAGTGAGCGTCTTATCGCTGAGCTGCGCAGCAGGCAATGGTGGAGAACCAAACGACGACCCTGAACTTTGCGTGCCCTTGCGTTGCGGAAGGTACTGTGGCATCCGCTCGCCTGTCGGATCGTCCAGCGGCGGAACGTGATCATGATTGTGAGCGTCTCGAATGAAGATGGCCAGTATTTGGTGTGGGCGTTCTCGAGCGAACGACGCGTAGAGTTCCATGTCTTGCTCGCCAGAGTCGCCAACGAGGAAGAATTGGGACGTAGGGAAGCTGTCGAGCACATCCACGATTCCTGCACGCTTGCGCTCTGCAGGTGCGGAGAACAGTCCATTGAAGAGTGTTCGACCAGCGTAAGATTTGAGCTTCACTGAGCCCGGAGGCAGACCTGAGAGCTGGAAGAAGTCGTTGACGACCGGCAATAACTCAAACGGACCGTTGGACTGAGGCGGGACGTGAGCAAAGACTTCAAATTCGCAAGTGAACGAAGACATACCACGTAGTGGAAGCGCACTCCCCGTGACCACATGTCCATATACCAATTGCCCATGCCGGGAATGACATTCTCCGCCAAGTCCTTTACGAAGACATTGTAAAAAGCGGACCTTGCGCCACTCACGACGCCGGACATCTTGACTGTGTCATCGATATCCGAAATGAGTCGTATCGTCGCAGAAGTGACAGGAATCACGAGGTCGCTTCTCGCAGTCGGAACGTTACTACGAGGGCTGCGCACTGGTTGTTGGCGGACGGCATAGGGAACTTGCGCGTTGGGCGTTGGTGGGCGTGCGGGCATAAGATCCGCTGTGACGTAGAGGTCGTGCTCCCGATCGAGGTCGCCAAATGCAAGCTGCAGCGCAGCAGGATGCACACATAGGTGCTGCCACTGAATGTGGAACTTCTTCTGGAAGGAGCCGTCGGGGCCCGTCACGACGTCTGCGCTGGCTATTGGCTGTCTCTGGAAATGATAGTCTTCATCCTGAGCGTCGCTGCCCATGGCGGGGCTTTTGAAGAAGTCCTTCCTCCCCGGATCGTGTGCATAGACGGCGATGTGTACCGTGCGCGATGCGAGGGATGATGACCAGAACGGCACCAGCCGCGATTCCAGGTTGTCATGGAGCTTGCGAAGATCGTCCGTAATTGATCTCGGTGTGGGAGGATAGCTGTTTCCTGGCGAGCCGTCAAATAGACTGTCCGTGCGAAGTGACGACGATAGAGAACCTGAAGATTGTATTGAGTCGAGTTCCAGCTGATGCATGCGCTCCTTCAGCTCCGCTAGCTCGGCTTCATCTTCTGTTTCGTCGGGCTGTGGTAGAGGCTGCCGCGTTTCCGCATAGAACGAAGCAGAACGACCCGGAGCCATGCCATTAGGTCCAACGGTGGCGTCCTCGTAATCGGAAGTCACAAGTTTGGGCAGAGCCGCATAGCCTTTAAGGAGGTTAGGATAGCATGCCAAGACAATACGATATGCCTCGTACTTTTTGCTAGTCTGAGAAACGCCTTTCCTGTTCGCGTGGTAAATCCTATGCCACTTGCCCGTGTAGCAAATCCCGAGACGAATAGCTCTACGTCGAAGGGTGCAGTATCTATAAATTGGACGATCCGGTCATTATCACCGCTGAGGTGTGAAGATATGGAGGATCACTGTGGCGAGCTTACCCTCCATGGATGTCTCGGTATCCGCGTGATACCTTCGGCAGGCCCAGCCAGGGAACAGCGACACCTTCTCGAAGCTATTGATACTGGTGCCTTCGCCCGTGTTGAGAGAAGAGCGTATCTTCTGACCTGCCCATTGGCTCCAGGACGGACGCGGAGAGCCATCGGCATTTGGAGGGCGAAGCGATCTTCCGTAGCCCTTGACTGAACTCGTCCAAGACCTCCAGGAGGACATCTCGTTAGACATGGCAGGGGTTCATAGAGATCTTCGTGGAACGGTGGGTCTTATATGTCCTGCTGGAACCGCTGCTAGCGTGCCCATCAGGCACCGTGCCCGAAACAAATGCTGTACACGCACTGTGGGTTTCCTGGGGTGCGGCTGTGGATCCGAGCGCTGTCGGGCCTGACTCGTCGGCGAGCTGCTGACGGCTTTCGGTGATGCCTGCGCGAATTCTGGGAGACAGGGAGCGGAAGATTTGCACCAGTAATCTAGGCGTGGGATGTGCAGGGCGGGTGGTGTTTCAAGCTCATGACAGAGTGAGGTCAGGTTATATGCCCCGCGAGACGCCGCCGCGCTTGACGGGGCCTGGCTGGCTCTTCCGCCTGCTCGTCCTCGACGCCCACTCATCGCACCGCTTTCACCGGTCCATCAGATCCTTTGTCGTCCACACACCTGGTAGCTGATTCAAACAGCCCTTGCATGCTCGTCTTACGCTCACTGTCGGCACCGCTCAGACAATTGTCCGCCATCAGAGTCCCACTTACGCGTCCTGTCGCGACCACACACCTACGCGCCAAGACTATGGCTACCACGCAACAAGGAGGCCCTGGAAACGCGCCGCGAGGCGACAAAAAGCCCCACAGAGGTGGCACGAAGGCCTCTGGGAAGCAGAGGGGTCTGCGCACAGACAGCCCAGAAGTCCGTCTCTCGAAGACTGTGACCTGGATTCTGCGCCACGGGGCAGATCAGGAGGGATTGCAGCTACGCCCTGATGGTTACGCCCGAGTCCAGGAACTTGTGAGTGCTATTGTCTTGGTCGTAGCGCGAATTCTGACTTTCGAGAAAGTAGCTGGATCGTCCGAAGCTGAAAGACCTGACGTTCGAAGGCCTCGAGGATATCGTGCAGAAAGACGCGAAGGGCCGCTTCTCGTTGATCCAGGAGCCGGACCCAAAGAGTAACTCAGATGAGCCGGTGTGGTGGATAAGAGCGAACCAGGGACACTCGATGAAGGTCTGCCGCGACTGCGCTTCACGCGTGTGCGACGCTGCAGTGCTAACGCGTCTCCAGACCGTGAAGCTCGACCTGCAGCCGGTACACAACGTCTCGGACATACCCACAGGTGTCGCCGTCCACGGCACGAACGCAGTAGCCTGGGAGCTTATTAGTGCGTGCCTGCGCCACATCCCTCCAGAGCCACGCTGACCCTGCCGCCGCCTGGCAGAGACACAAGGCCTGAGGAAGATGGAGCGGAATCACATCCACCTCGCGCAAGGCGTGCCTGGCACAGGCGTGATCAGCGGTACGTGCCCTCGCCTAGCAGCCGTGTGTCGCTGCCCAGTTGCTCACTTGCTTCGCGCAGGCATGCGCATCACCGCCACCATCCTCATATGGATCGACGTGCAGAAGGCCCTCGACGCCGGGATCAAGTTTTTCCTGTCCGCGAACGGCGTCGTGCTCACCGAGGGCGACGATGCTGGGGTCCTGCGCCCAGAGTTCTTCCTGCGCGTCACGGACAAGAAGGGGACGGAGCTGACTGGCTGGAGGGCTGACTCGCCCGCTGCGGCGTCGACGCAGCAGTCTCTGATCGTACAGGTCGGTGAGTCGACAGTAGCTGTGCATGAAGATGGTGTGGCCGAAGTACAGGCGAAGACGGAAGCCCTGTCCCTGTAAAACCGTCATTACAAGTCATCTTTATCTAACACGATATCGCCATGCTCAGTCTCACAGACTCTCGACTTGATTCGCTCGCATTCAAACAGTGAAGTGAAGAGGACAAGGATAGATTTTATTATGCAGATACATTAGCAGAGGAAAGCGTACAGAGAGCAAGGGTGGAGAGCCGCCATCACTGACTACCTGATACTTACAGGGCGCGTGTTGGTTTCCCCCCCGAGGCTGACCTCGAGAGGTACTTGTCCCCGGGACCACGAAGAGGTCCGCGCCCGTCCCCAGGGAAATAGAAAGACGAGTCACAAAGGACCTCGTCGGGGTAGGATAGCAGCAGACACACAGCGGATGGTGACGACCCCCGGGCGTCGAACGAACGGATGATGAGGCGACCACCAGGCGCACTCATATGAAACAGTGATCCAGATGACTAGGTCATCGCCAGAAACAAGGGTAAGGTACCGGCGAGGGCTCCGAAGAGGCGTCGACGCCTCACGAGGAGGACACGGTACGAAACCGGGCCTGGCGGGTCCAGGGGGCAGGCCGTGCCGAAGTCCATGGGTAGGAGGGTAAGTTGAGCGCACCCCTGGGTAGTGAAGGACGATTTACGGCGACGGCTGCTCCCGTGGCGTGGACCCGCCTAGAGTAGAGCGAGTGAGCTACTGAAGTAGAGAAAGACTGTCACGTACTTGTAGTGGGATAGCGAATGCCAAGCCCGACGACCTCGACGACTATGTGTGCGCTTTGGCAACGGGGCGGAAGGGACGAGTGATGAGGGACGGAGCAGAGCTCAACGTCAGGGATGAGGTACGGAGCAAAGCTCAACGTCAGGGATGGGGGACGGAGCAAAGCTCAACGTCGTCGTCGGGTCGTCGGGCGCCGGGGTTGCTGAGGTCGGGGGTGGGAGTGCCAGAGGCAGGAGTGGTCACGGTGGTGGTTGGGGACCATGTGGTCGGGGGGTGGGGGTGCGCTGAGGGGACGAGGGGCGGACGGCTGGTATTTGTACGCCAGAGACGGGCGGCTGACACGTCGACGCGTCCAGCAGGTCACGTTCAGCCTTGTTTACTCGATCGCCAGCCGCGAGCTCGTGCCGACATGGGCGACGATCGAGCGCTCGCTCAACTGGAGACGGCGAGCGACGTGGGCGAGCAGCGGGACGGCGAGCAGGGCTGCGGCGTAGGGTGTGGCAGAGAGGAAGACATCGCGAAACGGGACGCTGGACGTACCCGACGAAACTGCCGACGGCGTCTTCGGCGCACCAATGTCCAGTCACAGTGCCTCCAGTGTATTCAGACAACTGTGGTGTTTGTGAGGTATCTGTGAAATACCATAGCATGACTCGCCGTAGAACGGAGGACGACCTGAGCAGTGCCAGAGGCCGCGATAGTCGGTGGCAGTCATCCCGACAGCCGATAAGACTTCCTTCCTTCATGGCTCAAGAGGGGTGCGCGATCCGAATCGCTGACACGGACCTCAGCAAGGGCCGGTAGGGGGGGTAGTGTCCGGGGTCCTTTGACACGCTTTCTGCTGCCAGAGCGAGTCCGGAGTCCAAAGAGGTAGTCATAGCACAGCACAGATTAGAGGAAGTACGCCACTTCGAAGATTCAAGGTCGTGGTGCAAAGCGCATCCGAAGCCGGCGCTTGTATAGTTCCCCGCATACAGAGGCGCCGACGTTGTGGCGTCTGTGCCTAGCGAGCTTGGCATCCAGGGCACACCCAGACGAGTGATCCTAGCAATCCAGTTGTGTATTCATGAGTAGCCATGTAGATGCGCCCAATATCCAAGGGAGAAACACCTCCGGGCGTAAGGAGCCCGGGCCCTACTCGTACAGCCATGCCAATTTTAACCCGAGTTTTCGTGCCTAGCAGCCCATCTCGACGCCGTCGTAGGGCCCATCGTGGTCCGACTCATCACCATCGAAGATATTCGGGACGTCACCGACGATGCAGAGAGTGCTCGTGTTGTCCTGGCCTGCATAGCCTAGTCAGTGTCCCACTTCACGGCCAATGCGACAGCGGCACGCACCAGGGCACGCCTCCCAGACGTTCGCGTCTGTGATGTGCACCTCGCCCGAGGGGTGGTGGAACCCGAGGAAGCGGCCAGGGACGATAGGAATCGGGTCCTCCTTGTTGTTGATGCGCGTGAACGCGCTGACGTGCGCGTCGACGTAGTCCGCGAACGCCTGGTTGCCGACGCGCGGCAGGCCGTAGAGCACGGTCTGGAAGGACACGCCCTTGATGTGCAGCGGGAGGTACACCGCGTCGAGGAGCGACAGCGCGGCGCCGAGCGAGTGGCCGACGGTCGTGACCTTCGTCGCGCCGAACTTGGAAATGCCGGTCTGCACGGCGGACAGAATCTGCGTGGCGGTCCTGAGGGCAATGGATCAGCAAGCATACGCCTACCAGAAAATGCGCAGCTTACTTTGCCTGCTCGTTCGCAAAGCCTTCGTGGGCCTCAACGGAGGAGGAAACACCCGGGAAGAGAGAAGAGTCGAGAGTGGTCATCGAGATGTCCACGTCCGTAAGATCAGCGAGGCTGGGCACGGGTGAGACGATGCGGAAGACAGCATGGGACAGTGGGGCTTACAACTCGCTCGTGTCGGTGCCCTGGTGCGCGATAGTAACAGTCTTCAGGGACGGGTCGTAGCCGACGTACCCTACGGGGAGAGTTAGCACACGCTCCACGGCGCTCGGGAGAGCCAGGGGCACGCACAGAACTGGGTGGCGTCACCGTCGCCGCCGGACGCGATGGGCTCGAAGCTCGGGTTCGCCTGGCAGTTCGCGCCGCACGTCCACGTGAGTGTCGCCGAGGGCTGGCAGTACGCCGTGCTCGCGTAGAACGTGTACGGCTTGAAGCTCTCGATCGTCGTCGTGCCGAGCGCGGAGATGCTCTGACGCGCCTCAAGGCGCGGCGCGGCGAGTGCGGCGGGCAGTGCGGCGGCGAGCGCGAGGAGGCCGGTGAGGACTGCCATGGCGAGGTCTGGCGCGGGCGCAGAGGGCGAGAGGATCGAGGACTCCGGGCGTCCTGCAGAGGCGTCCAAGGGCTATTTATCGCAGGACACACGAACAACGTTCCTTCGTCGTTGTGCTGATGGAGGACGACATGGAAGAGTGCGCCATATGTGTCCTCCTGTCGCTGTGCATGCGGCGGTACGGGAGGGGTGGGCGAGCGGCACATGTGGTGCGACATCATGCCCGCACACTAGTCTATCGATATGTCAGCACGTGTGAAATATTGGAGCCGGCTGCCTCACCTGTGCTATATATGATCCGTCGACAACGAATGGCAGCGCATAGAGGGGCCTCGTCGAGGCTTCGATGGGCCGCCGCAGCCCGTTAAGGAACATAACAGGCTTTCGCCTCTGACATGCCCGCGCTGGAGGCTTCTGAAGGTGAGAGAATGGGAGTGCCGTGGTTTTCGTGGCACATGGGTCTCTTCCAGCTGTTCACAGCCGAACATCGAACGTGGGCCCTTGTGCTCGTCAAGCGCAAGATATCTCCCGGTTCCGAAAGCTGATGCTATTCCTGAGAGGCGGAAGCTCGCAGCGAGGTTGCTCTGATGTCGACACGCATTAAAGAGCATCCCGTCGCGTGCCTCGCGGTCTCATCAACGATTGATGAAATGTTCAGAACATTGACACGGATTTACAGATGTTCGCAGGACTGAGCGTGTCTGTGATGCGAAGTCACTGCGCGACCAGCAGGCGAGGGGGGAAAGCTGAGAGAAGGTCAGTGCGACAGCTATCGCAGCATGAGGTGGTCACGCACCCTTGCTTTGCGTCATCGATCGGGAGGACATGCAGAGTCGTTTCGCCGCTAGCGTCGGCCTTGACTTCTGAACAAATGTGCACAGGAGGTAAGAGACTCAGGGTGCAGCAATACACGATGAGAGCGAGTTGAGGCCAACATGTCGCTTGTAGGAACTGAAGATGGTAGGTACACAGGGAGAGGGGTACGGTTCCGAGAAACATCCGGGCAAGAGTAACCAAGAGCTGTGCAGAGATCAGGTCAAGGACGTCGACGTCAGAGGCGTAGTTATGTAATACCAGGACACCAGGTAGGTTTTGGCCTCAATATTGCACTTTGCACGGATAGGAACATGAGGTGATGCCTGGTCTCCGCGATAGGTGGCGCTGGGAAGCTGTCGTCAGAGGAGATGACGACAGATCTCGCGACGGGAACGGCGGCAGCAGGTCGATGACGGTCCAGCGATGAGTCCAGGAGAGTTGACACACCGACGTCTGCCACAGTACCGCCCATAGATGAAAGCGCGCCGTGGCGCCGCCCGCGCGAGACCGACGCCTGACAGGCTGCCGTCACGCACCATCCTTCCAGCCTCGAATTCGGAATGCTCCAGCGACTCGGTGCGACCTGCAGACCGGGATGCTGAACGTACAATTCGGAATTCGCGCGAGGTGGGCTGACCCGTAACCCGCCTGTCCCCGTGCCGGCGCGAGCGCTGGCCGCCCACGACATGGCGGGCGCGCCGGCGCGCTGCGCAGAAAAAAATGCTGTCCGAGTCGGGCGGGGGGTCTGTGGCGTCCGGAGCCGTTCGTAGCCCCCGGGCGGGGCGCAGGCGATCTGCACGGGAGATGGACGATCGCGGGTACCTAGCGCGGCGCGACGGGCAGCTGCCCCTCGACGGGCTATTCCTGGCTGCTGTAATCCTGGCGGGGGCTTGATTACCGGCTCGCAGCACGCGCGACAGAGTTGTCGCTGCTGCGGACGATGCGACGCCTCCGTGTTGGTGCCTCGCCGGGTGGGTCGCGTCGAGGCGCACAGGGAGGCCAGCGGGGAGCTCCCATGGCGGACCGTCGCATCGAGGGGGCCGGCGAGCCCGCAGAAAAGAGTGTCGTGTACGGAGGCGCAGACTGGCGCAGAGGCGTCGTGGACAGGATGCAGGGGAGTGAGGATTTTGTGTATCACACGACCTGGCGGGCGCGCTGCGCTTGGTCACGAATGACAGCCTCCGCGAAGTCGAATATGGTTGCACATCGCGCGTATGTCACGAGGGTCGTGGTCGTATTTTGGACGAGCTATCGCGTGCCTCCACGTATGGTGAGAAGACGACGAGTTTAAGCTCGTCGAGTGTGTTGAGAACAAGAAAGCGCGGGAACATCCCGCCACGACGACCCGTCGGCGAAAGCGAGGAGCGCTCATCCTGGTCAGGCCTTCTCAATCCCCCGGAGTGCTTTGCGACGTTGTGTAATATTCTAAGGCATAACGTAGCAGACATAGTACACATACTTCAAAGGCGATCCGGTACTGCTGCATGGTCCAAGAGGAAAGAAATAAACAGTGCATTATTACAGGGGAGTCCGGGAACCACGACCAATAACCATAACACGGGGCATGCGAAGGCGAAAGCTCGAAGAGTATTATAGGTGAGAAAAAGACTGCATGGTGCCTGAGTGCATATGGGCGAGACCAAGGCCAGCCCATGGCCGCCGCCCGAGTTTGTTTCAGTCAGAGTGCGTCTCCCGAGCCTGGGGGAGAATCGCAGGGGAGTGCCAAGCCCTTCTGTCGTCCGCGGTGGCATTTATACTCGGCGTGCGATCCCTGCAGGTCCGCGACTGCAGCTCTCCTCTTCTCGCTCCGCGCAGACTGGAGGCCACCCGCAAGGACTGCTCAATGGAGCGCCCTTCCGGCCGACCGCGCGCGCCGCCGCTGGGCGGTCACCCCACGCTCCGCCGCCCGTCGCTGCCGAGCTTCATCGCCTTCAGCACCCCCGACCCCGGGTCGTCGAAGCACGTCTCGTCGCGCGAGCGTTTCCGGCTCGGTGAGAGAGAGTGCGGCGACGACGACGCGCTCGGCAGGCCGAACGGCGCCCTGGTCGAGGTCGTGGAGGAGACAGAGTTCGAGGCAGCGCGGGACGTCGTGGGCGTGGGCAGTCCGAGTTGTAGTGACGAGGAAGCGGGGGACTGCTGGGTCGCGGACGAGGCAAGGAACTCGAGCCAGTCGTTACTGACTGTGCCGGCTGTGCGGGTCCGCAGCGAAGGTGAGCAAAGGGGTGGCTATATGCGCTCTGCAGGAGACGTACCATCGAGCGGCGCCGCGCCTTGTGACGATGTCGCGGGCCATTCGAACGGTGAGACGTCCGGCCCTGCGCCCGCAGTGCTGTTCAGGAGGTCCATGAGCATGTTCGTCGTCTGCGGGCCTGGCCGCGATCCAAACACCCCGTTCATCCCGCCGACCCCACCAAATCCCCCGCCGCCTTGCTGCCCGTGCGCCGAAAACCCGAGTGAAGGCCGTGGTCGTGTTGACGGGAATTCGAAGCCGGATGACGACGCGAAGGCGTCCATCGACATGCCGACGTTGCCGGGGAATGGCAGCCCCATGTCGCCTTGCGGGTGCCGTTGCTGTTGCGGCGAGACCTGCGACGAGAGCGACTGGGCGTGCGCAGTCGGCGGATAGGTGTTCAGGTCGACGTTGAGCCGGTACGGGTACGTCATGCCTGGTGGGGGTGCGAGCGGGGTGTCGACGCGCTGGCGTTTCTGCGCCTGCTGCCCGATCGGGGGAATGGGCAGGGACAGCGGCATTGAGATGCCCGCGCTGGGCAAGCTCATGCTGCCTGCGCGCGAGGCGTTCACGTTGCGCTCGTTGGAGACGGGCAGGACTGGGGCGCCGTTCATTTGCGAGCCTGAGCCCATGCGGCTGCTGCTCCCGCCGCGGAAGTTCATGTCGAACGAGCCCCTGGAAGGGTCCTGCGGTGTGCTCTGCGCGGGTCGTATGGGGACGTTGCCGTGAGCGCCGCCAGATGTATGTGACGAGCCGGGCTTGACAGCGTTCTGCGGGGTAGACTTCTCCTTCTTGACTCTGGAAGCGTCGTCTTCCTCGGCGTCTTCATCATCATCCGCAGCTTCGTCGTTCTTGTTGCTCGAGAAGTCGGCGGGGGTCTTCAGGTCCCGCTCGCCGTCAAACTAGCAAAGGACATCAGACGAGGGCGGGCAGAGATGTGGCAGGCGACGTACGTGGAGGTGACGCTGCACCATCGCATCGACATCCCCCGAGCAGTACTGGTAGAGCTTGACATGATGTCCTGGACGCTCTTCTGCATGACGGTGCCGAATACAATGGACGTGCATTATATATAGCAGGGCCATGTGCGGATAGACAGGTGTTTGTATTAGCCACGGTTGTCGTGGACGAGAAGCGCAGTAATCCGCACCGAAAATGATGACGGCGACGTCGACTGAGCACAGTACGCCGAGCTCGTAGGCTTTCTTGAAGAGACCATTCTTGCGCTGTTCAAGGGCCGAGTGAGCACCGCGACGGACGAGAGCAAGGAGCGGAGCGACCGTCGAGGGACGATCAGCCAGCGATGCCAAGCCAAAGCCGGCTCAAAAATAGCAATCGCCTGCGGCTCTGGTTGGACCAAGCTTGCACTCAACTCACCTTGAGGAAAGTCACCGACCGGTTGCGTTCGTGCTGCACAAGGCCGAAATGAAAGTCAGATTGTGTACAAGACCTCGGAACGGGGGGCGAGCCAGCGGGGCGGTCCTCTCTCGACATCAGCCACCGAGTCCCGTCCCACCACACGCCCTCCACGCGCAGCGCCAACACGGCAGCAACAGGTACGCACAGTGATGGGCTGGATCTCAATCTTGCGGCGACCCATGGTTCAGGTGTTGGACGGTGGCCGTCGAGAGCTGTGGTAGAGGGGGTGGGTGGGAGTCGGGCGCTAGTAGGTCGACGTGGTAGCTGATGGGGATTGGGCCCTGGGCTGGCGGCGACAACGGGTGAATGTCCTGCCTGGTTTTGTACGGCGGGGCAATGCTGCTGGGCGCAGGCAGGAGGGCAGGTGGGCGGGACACGGGGGGTGTGAGGACGGAGAAACGGAAACGGTGCCGTCGTTCACAAGCCGTCTTTTGACTCTGGAGGGGATCACCAGCCGGCTCCTCGGGCGACTGGAGAATATGAAGAGTCCTCGTTCGCCACAAACGAGATCCAGGTCAGATTCGGTTTGTGACTGTTTTCCGTTCAAGCAGAGCCCAGACGCCGTGCGGACGGAAGCAGCGGGACAAGGTGCACGCCTCCCATACGGGACACATCTCCGCAGATTTATTCGCCAGTTTGCAGGTGCAAGCGACGTACACACGAACATACACCACCCTTTTTCCTCCGCAGCATACTTCCATCTCTGGACGACTTCCGGTACACTCGGTCCCTGTAGCCCTGGAGAAGCAGGGCCTGCTGGCGTCTCATTTCAAACCAAGCCCGCACAACGACCAGTATCCGCATACGAAACATCACCTCTCCGCGATCTCGACCACCCAGTTTCACCTCTTGTATTTTCCACTCCGATGCCTGCTCGGCGTACTTCGGCTTCTTCCAGCTGCCCAGTTCCCAGCCAGCGACGTCATCGCCATCACCCGTGCAGCTGCACGCTTTCGCTGCCGACAGCGTTCGGGACATGCGAGCTGCACCCGGGCTGCCTCGACGGCCGTCCCGCCTTCCCCCGTCGTGGTCCCACAGAGGCGGTTTAGAGCCCGCGACGCAGCACGCTCGCCTTGTGGCCGCGAACCCTGTTGGGGCTCCGCCGGCCCCTGGACAGTGCGAGTCCTGGACGAGGCACCGTACGCCCGCACAATCTCAAACCAGGGCGCGTTCTCAGACGCGCATCTCCAACGGATGTCAGCACGGCAGTTCGCAACGCGCCCCAACGCCTCGCTGCGTTGTCTCCCTGCCCAAATGCGAACAATGAGACAGTGTGGGCCGCTGCGCCGTCTGCACGCGAGGCTGGGAGGACAGCGAAACGCCGAGGTACCTCGGGGGTCAATGAGCAATTTCATCCACGTTCCCGCTCCCGCGCTGCAGCACCCTGTCGCCCCATCCTTGCGTCCTGTTTCATTGGTGACCACGGACGATCTGCTTCAGCGAACATCAGCTGTTTTCTAGGGCGCCCCTAAGCTAACAGAGCTCAACGCAATCGAACGGACCTCGTTGGCGAACGGCGGTGGATCTCAGCTGGTTCCCTCGTGCGGACGACGGGCCGCCGCAGCTGCTTCAGCGTCGTCTCCTAGACGCCCCGACGGCAAGCAGGCGCTTAGTCTCGTACCAGACCTTCCTGACGAATTTGGCAATCGAATCAGGAAGGTCTGGTCTCCAGCCAACGGCGGAAGGGGGGGTCGACATTTCGACGCGCGAGCGTTCGGCGCTTACCGCGCTTGCTCTCGCTCGTACCCCTCCGCTCAGTCTCTTACCCGGTCAGACACCCCTCGTGTCTGCTGCTCTTATTGTAATCCCGAGCTCAAGCCTTCCCGCGAGTTTCAGATGATCACAGTGGATCCGAGCGTGGGAGGACGCCACTCTGTACTCAAGGCCAGCGAACACGAAGCGGTCTTCCGAGAGCTGTACGCCGCTCGCGCACACATATGGGCGGAGGAGTGGAAGCGGAGGTGGCGCAGTTTGGACGAGGAGGATCTTCTCTCAGACGCCGCCCTCTACAGAATCTCGAAGGTTGCGGACACGATCGAGTCCGTCGACAGCCTGCGAGGTGTCGCGACAATCGCATACTGGTCGATTGTAGCGCCTTGGATCGTCGAAACAACTCATCGAGTCGTACAGCAAATACTGGAAGACGGGCTGGAGAGCCTTCCGAAGCGCACAGATGCTCTGAAAGCATCTGCTGCGTACGCTGCGCAGAAGAAGCCACGACCACAAGCGAAAGACGCTGCGAATGCGGCGAATGCGGATACATGAGCGCAGTACGTCGTGCTACCTAGAACAGCTCCAAACCGAGTGCATCGAGGTCTAACTCACTGTTCATTAGATCAAATTCGTCCTCCTGCTCCTCGTCTGCCCCTTCGTTCCAGCCAGAATCATCCTCGCCAAATCCTGCACTGCCACCATCAAGCTCGTTCCCATGGCGCGTGCGCAGTCGAAGCCTGTGCCGGGCTAAGTGCTTCGCATGCCCACCGCCCTTCACTGCCACACGCTGTAGTCCGCGCCGCCAGAGGTCCACCGGAGTATGCTTAGTAGTAGCAGCATCTGGGCGAAATATATGATGACTGTTGAAGTGCTCCAGTAGAATCGCGAAGTCTTTGGTTTGCTGGACATGATGGTGACGCTGGTACACAGCCTCGACGCCGAGATCACGATATAGCTGGTCAGTGAGGCCTTTCAGCTCGCCGATTGCGGGCGTGATATTCTTGAGTAGATCGGGTGACGCGTTCGCTCCATGTGCACGAGCCTTGATGTTGTTATTGAGGTGTTCGACATCGAGGTCACATTCCTTGAAGCCGTCCGCGTTCCCGGTGGTATTGACTAGCATAGACGCAAGCAGAACATGAGCCGAGTCCTCAGGCCAGTCACTGCAAAGGTTGTGGAGCATCTCCATACACTCGTTTGAGTAGTTGTAGCTTCCGCCAGCGTAGAACATGGGCATCCAATATTTGAGGATGCGATGGATCCGAGTCGGATGACCGTACTTGATAGCGTGACGCATCTCGCGAAGGGTCATAAGGTGATACAGCAGTAAGGTGGCATTATTTGACAATGTTCGTTCGGTGCTTGGGTGCGCACGGACAGGCGAAAAGATATGTCTTTTGGTGATCTCAGCGCAGAGAGACCGAAATGCTTCAATGCTCATCTCGTCAGTCTTGTAGGCGGCTTCTGAGGGCGTGTCGCAACCAAGGCATGCGAGCGCTGCAGTCGTGACCAGTGCACGCAGGATGACGTCGAGGAATCTCAGCCATGCGTAGAAATCGACCTTGCGAGTGTTGATTTCGCTGCGGTTCGGAAGCACGTCGCGCAGCACCATGAGACTGACTGCATCGCCGTTCTTCGCGGCACCTCCCCAGTGGTTGACGCCAATATTTCGCACCATGTTCAGGCAGTAGTGCATAAGACCTCCTGTCAGCGCGATGCTCGAGAAGTGATCCGCTCGCATCGACGAACGGTCAATTGCCCGCTGGTCCTGTGCGGCACGATCACGTGCGGTGGTGAGCCGGTCTCCAAGGACGAAGACCATACGGGATTGGAAGGACTCCTTCGGGATCTTCAAGACGTCCAGAAAATAGTGCGAGAGAACCACCATATTGCCCTTGGTTGACCCTTGTTCGTGATCAAACGTCGGAAGGTACGTCCGGTCAGTCTTATGTGGCGTAATCGCAGAAGGGTCCGTAAACTTCGGAAGAAGGCGAGCAAACCTTCGGAAGCAGGGGAGGTCGCTGGCGAGAACAGTCGCAACGTGGAGGGCAACGCTATCGTAGAATAAATTGTCGTCGATGTCGGTTGGAAGGATGGACTCGAGTGCTTCCTCCGATGGTACGGTGTGGCGGCGACCAGTCAACGCATCGAATCGGGCAACGTCCGCGAGGTGCACAGCCGGTACGTCACGCAGGTTCTCGGGGATCCATAATGAGACGAGCATGGCGGAGACTTGGTCGTGCTGAACCGTTCCGTGTGCCGCGGAGGTTTCCCATGCACGTTCTCGCCAGTTGAAGTTATCGTAGGGTAGCATTATGAGCTTTGCAGGGTCCGTAGCAGCGGCCTGCGCAAGGCGTGTAGAGTCCTGACTAACAGCTTCTATTGCACGGCTGATGAAGGGGTACGAGGCTGAGATACAGTAGTGATTGAAGGCTTCACAGAGCCGCTTCGGCACTCGCTGCTCCCACATAACCAGCGCATTCACGACAGCATGGTAGTTTGTATTGCGGCTGCGCATGTTCAGAGCGATAGATGTAGCTATAGTCCGAGCCTGCGCTCTCCAGGTCAGGAGAATACATAGATGAAGACGTAATACAACTCACATTCTTAGGGCTGCGTCCAGTTATCCCTGTTCCCTCCTGATCTCCTGCAATCACGTCCTCTCCGTTCTCAACCTCGTCGTCTTCCTTCCCTATAGCGGCCCGGAGAATGTGCTGGAAGTGCGGAAGGGTGTTGTCGTACAGCTGCGTGAGCTTCGGGAGTTCGAAGTTGCGTACCAGGTCGACCGAAGTGTTCTCAGCAGAGACGCGAAGGCTGTCCGCTGCTGCATAATGCGGACCTTCGCTTGCGCGGTTTGTGAGCCAGCTGAACTCTTGATCAACGACCTCTGCAGCATGCGAGACGACCCATGAGGCCATACGGGGGTCGAACTTGCCACGCTGCCAGTGTGTACTGAGCTCCCAGAAGACTTCCATGAGCTGGAAGACGCCTCCGTCACGGACAAAGTTGCCGACAGCGGCCTTCAGATCTCCATTGTCCGACGTGAACAGCTCGAGAATGAAGCTCCGCAGACTAAAGCGCGGACACTTCTTTCTCATGAGCTTCAGGATGGTGAGGGTCTTCTCGGTAGGGCTCATGCGCTCTCCAGTTTCGTCGTCGTCGGAATCAGACTGGAGAGGGCCGGCTAGCTGCGTGACGTTGACCCGCTGCTGTATACGATGCTGCCTGAGGGTCTCCTCGTCATCGGAGAGGTATGGCGGTGATGAGGAACGCCCTATAGTGCTTGTAGCTTCGAAATCCCGGTCGAGGTCGCTGAAGGAGTCGAGAGCAGCCTCTGGAGACGGTGGAGGGGCGGAGCGGGTGTAGTATGTTGACGGCATGCTCACAGACTGTACTGGAGTAAAATATATCGCATTCGAGGGGCTAATACAAGCAGAACAGGCCAGGGAGCGACGAGGTCGGCGGCGGAGGGGTACGAGCAGGAGCAAGCGCGGTAGGCGCCGAACGCTCGCGCGTCGAAATGTCGACCCCCCCCTCCGCCGTTGGCTGGAGACCAGACCTTCCTGATTCGATTGCCAAATTCGTCAGGAAGGTCTGGTACGAGACTAGCAGGCGCTTCGCACGCGCGCCGTGCCCTGATCACCGGAGCCGAACGATCAATGACGTTCCGAAGCGGATCACTGCGAAGGCACGCGGACTGCCGAGATGCCTACGCCTGCCGGGCCTGCCGACGTGGGGCGGAGTTCGTCGGAACCCCAACGGTTGACACGGCGCGGCTGCCGACGCTGCTCGGGCAGCCCGCCCCACCCGCCTGCCCGCGGTCACACGAAGGGCGCCACCCTCGCAGACCGCGCGCGCAGGGCATGGCCAGGCGTGCGCCCGCAGCCCCAGCGTGCGATCTACTTCACAAAATTTCTCTACGAATTTGCTCACAAAGTGGGGTGCAGGTTTCATCCGAGGCGACCCCTAATCGCCGTGCGGCCCCCGCAGGACGGCTGCCCGCCTCGCCACGGATTTGCGGCGAGCGCGCCAGACGCTCATCTCGCGCGGAAGGCCTCCGGGTGACTTTCTGTGGCTGACACGGCGGACCGTCGGGCCATCTGCGATGGGCCCGTCTCCGACGTCGCGCCCCGCGGCCGTTCCCGTTCCCGTTCTGACAGCAATGAGGTCACCCGCAGTGCGGTGTCCTCCGAACACTGCGCCTGGCGACATGAATCGTCCATCGCGGAGCGTCACGCTGCGCCCTGTGAACGACGTCCAGGCCGTCGACGCCGCGATAAATGACATCATGCTCGCGCCAAAGCGTGTGTTTCTTCCCGCGACTCGGAGGCGCGAGATCATGACAGAGGCTGTCGAGGCCACACCGCGCGATGTCATTCTATGCACTGAGGCGGCACAGGTCGCTGACTGGAGCGCGCGCTAGTACGCGACAAGTTGACCGCGATTCTGGCTCGGTATGTCGCGAGCAGCGCGGCAGCGCCTGCCGCGTTCCCAGGACCGCAGCGCTTAGAAACAGCCTTTTCGGTGCGGGAACTTTCCCAACGACTTCATAGCGGTGTCACTGAATGGGCGTCACTATTAGGGGTCGAATCGCAATGGCACTGCGCGATGGTAGCAGCCGCCCGCTCGTGCAGGCCACGCCGAGTCCAGAACGCACATCGGAGCACGGCGCGGGGGCCGACGAGGTGCGGTGCGAAGACAGACTGTGAGCAGCGGAATCTGATCCCCGGTCTAACGACCGACACAATAGTCGGACGTTACTCAATCAGGCAAGTGTCATACTACCGTCCTGCGTCTCCGTCCACACTGATCATTCCGCCTTCCCAGGCGTTCTCGGGGCGTTGCAGGGGACGAAGATGCGGACAACGCCTGAATTCTACCGTAGATCTCTCATGACGTTCCGACCCGGCCGACTAGCGAAGATGCCACCAAGCCTTGCAGTGCCAAATGACATGCCAAGCGGATGAGGGTCTTTCTGCATCCCAGCACCATTACCCGTGATGCCCCTCTCATCACGGTGCTGTACGTGTTGCATCAGCACAATACTACCATCCCAGGGTTGATCAGAGCGGCGGGTACAGCTTTCGGCGCGGTCTCGATCGCCCAGGGGGCCCAGCCGTGGGTAGAGGGCAGCGCTCGCAAGTACGGCCCGAAGTCTGTGGCTTTCCTTCAAGAGCGACTACCGCGAACGTGCGGCGCAGGCTCTTCATCCGCACTACTTCGACATCGTTTGTTCTGCGGTCAGCTCTTTTCCCATTAGGAGCCATTTTGCATTCTCACAGGCGGCAGCGTGCCTCAGGACCGTCACCCATCTCCGTTCTCCGTGAGAGCGGCGTTAGGGTTCCTCGCCCGCGTGGCATTAACTCTTCCCGCTCCGGCGGCGGTGACGTCTGCAGTGTCGCTGCACCAGCCTCGGTCCTCGGTCTGATAAATCTCTCCATAATTCCCCCGGGCGGCGCAGACGTACGCCAAAGGCACCTCCCCAGAGCTCGCGGACATGAGTCCCCCAGCGGCGCCTTCGTGCGCCGGCGCAGCACGGGTCGCCAGCACCGACACCGCGTCGCCACACGCGTGCATCGCGTCCCTGCACGCTCTCCCACGCCCCTCGCCGCCGCACGCCCCCGCGGACGCTCCCCCTCTCGATCGCCCAGGCCTGCGAGCGCGCCCGCCGGGGCCCAGCGCGCGCGCTTCCCGTGCTCCGGTGCGAGGGTGGCCGTGCAGACGGTCGGCACGGAAGAGGCCCACCCTGTCCGCCGACGCGAGGGCCGCGCTATCCCCAAGAGCGCACGGACGCTCCCCGGACGCCCGCAACGGGCCACACCGCTTTGGCACAGGACGGGCGAGGTTACCGTCGCCCTGGGACGCTTCGCAGGCCCCCCTCGCTCGCGGGACTACGTAATTATTGGGCGCGCCCGGCGGCGCCTGCCCTGCTTCTCGTCCGTCCGTCGAGCGCGCCGCCGCGCCCTTCGGTGGCGGGAGTTCGGGACGGGCGCGGCGGAAGGCTGACGCGGGTGGCGCTGCCGGCGGGGAATGGACCCTCGGATGCGTGGCGAGGCCCTGCGCCCGGCACCGTATGGCGAAATGTTCACGTAAATCGTCGTTAAGTGCGTCCTTCTAGCCTTGCGGATGACATATTCACTTGCCGTATTAGGCTTCCGCGGTGTTGTACCTGCGTCTCCGACGCCGCAGACGCAGCGTACGCGGAGTCATGGCTCAGCATGGCGCACTGCTGCCAGTCTCATTCGAAATGCGCTTGGGGTTGTAAGGCCGCTTCATTCGTCGTCCAGCAGTGTTTGACAAGGCAAGCGACGGATGGTAGCGCGCCAGGGTAACCGGCCTTAGAACCATGCCTCGTGCTTGGTATATGTCACCTGTCTCTGACCACAGCGGACGGTGTGGCCGACCCTGCGCGCAGCGCACTTCCGCTGTTCCATCACAACCGACATGCGTGTTGGGTTACGTTGCTCGCGCTGTGCTTGTGTCCATGCCTTTTCATCCCTGCGAACGCAGTGGCACAAGCACATTGCTGAGTAGCATGCACACGATTCCGAGTGCCGCCACCGAGCTTCCCGATTGTATGTCTTCCGCAGTTCGATGATCACCATATGCTGACTATCGCTATGTTGCAGCATGGCGCGAGCGATGAGCGCCAGGAATGCATCTTCCTCGTGGTATCTTTCCACAGGCACAGGTTCCTTGTTCGCCATCTCGGGACACGCACGGTGCCCACAAGCTTCCATGTACGCACGCAGTCTGCGTGGTCCATGATGGCAACCCTCACCTGATACTCGTCAGCGTGGCCAAAGACACTATGCAAGCCAGCTTTCGCATGGCCTTAACTCAACTATTTTTAGCTTCAGCAGCGGAACATCCGCGATACCTTTCGACCCTCGCCACGTTCGCCGAGCGACACAAACGCAGCCCTGTACCGAGCGAGCATGCGCCGCTGCGGCTGTGGCTCGCCCAAACCGGAATGGCGCTCTCGCGCCCACGCGTGCCCGAAGCGGAAAAGCCGCCCTCCCAGTTTACCCGCCGCCTCAAGCGCCGGCGGGCAGCCGTCGGTTTATCAGTCAACCCACACGGTCTCCGGCATCCTCATCACACGTGCCACGCATGCATCGTCCCGCGCACCGACAGTTCCATGCGCTCAGAACCGCCTGCAGCGTGCGCAGGACATCTTTCTAGCTCGAGGAAGTGTCGGGACAAATAGCCTGTGCGAAAGGCTGAGTCGGTCAGCCATCGCACGGTGTGGAAGCTGCTCTGTATAAGAGGCTCGTCAGCCTCGGGCGGGAAATCCAAGGCCTCACCTCGCCTCCTGCACTCTGCCGCAGCCCTCGGGCGGACACTACCTGCAGTCCATCCGCGACCATGCTTGCCCGCTGCCTCCCGCTTCTCGCGCTGATGGCGGTCGCCGTCGTGGCGCTGCCGGCGCCACAACGCCTTGCTGCGCGGCAGACGATCTCGGCGCTCAGCACGAGCCAGATCTCGTCCTACAAGCCGTACTCGTACTACGCGAGCGCCGGCTACTGCGCGGCATCGGCCACGGCAGACTGGAACTGTGGGGCCAACTGCGAGGCGAACCCTAGCTTCATTCCTATCGCCTCGGGTGGCGACGGCGACGACGTCCAGTATTGTAGGCGCGGTCTCGACCTGGATGTGCGTGCGTCGGCTGACAAGCGATTCCGTAGGGTTCGTGGGTTATGATCCGAGCCTCAAGACGGTCATCGTGTCCCACCAAGGGACTGATCCTAGCGAACTGTGAGAGCTGCTGTCCCGCTATCTCGCCTTCACGTGTTTACGTGTTTACACCTTTCACAGAGAGCCCCTCCTGACTGATGGCGACGTTGAGAAGGCGACTCTCGATTCGTCCTTGTTTCCCGGTATCAGCTCGTCCATCGAGGTCCACAGCGGCTTCGCGGATGCGCAGGCGTCGTAAGATCCACGATCCGCTCTAAATATAACACACGCTCAGCGAGCTATTCCTGTCGCACAGGACCGCCCCGCAGGTGCTGTCCGCAGTCCAGACCGCGATCTCGCGATACGGCGCGAAGCAGGTTACCATGGTGGGGCACTCGCTCGGTGAGTGCCTGCTGCGCCTGCGCGCCGCGGGTTGCGCCCGCCCAACAATGTGCTGACAATGTGCTATCCCCAGGCGCCGCGATCACGCTCCTCGACGCGGTGTATCTTCCCCTGCACATCAGCGGCGTGAGCTTCAAGACGATTGGCTACGGCCTCCCGAGGGTGCGTGCCGCGCTGTGCCGTCGCGCGGCGCCGCCATCCGCAGCTGACACACGCGCTCGCAGGTCGGGAACCAGGCGTTCGCGGACTACGTCGACGCGCACCTCGCGCTGACGCACATCAACAACAAGGAGGATCCGATCCCGACCGTGCCGGGCATGTTCCTCAGCTACGTGCACCCGGCGGGCGAGGTGCACATCACAGACGCGAACGCCTGGGAGGCGTGCCCTGGTGCGTACCCTGCCGCCCCGCGCGCTGCGCCGCCGAGCTGACCCGCGCGCCAGGCCAAGACAATCCGAGCACGCAGTGCATCGTCGGCGATGTGCCCGAGATCTGGGACGGCGACGAGTCTGATCATGATGGCCCCTACGACGGCGTCGAGATGGGCTGCTAAACTTGTGTCGCGCCCTTTGCCGACGCCAGGTGCATGGGTAGAAAAGCCCACGATGTACGATGTGTTGTATTTTTGGGCTCGCATGTAGTGTCGCGTATCGCCGCCTTCGCGCCGCTATTTTTATCGCGCCGTGACCTGCGATGCTATGAATAGTCGTGCAGCTTGAAACTTCTCAACGCCCCACGGGGCAGCGATAGACGTGATTGCGTCGGAACTTTCGCAAAAAGGCTGCGTAACTGGAGGGCGATTTGGCGCGGCGCATAGGTCATGTATGGGAAAAGATTCTTGTTTTTTTATTTACAGGAGGGCACATTTCTTCGTGGAAAGTTTACATGTCAAGATCACTGTCACCGGCCACCGCTGAACCAGCCGTACTCGTGCCAGGCAATCCTGGACGGCCTGCCCCTCCGGAGTTCGAAACATCGGTGCCATTGTTGGTGACTGTACCGCCCTCCGCTGAGCCTGAAGACCCTGAGCGCCCAGCGCCATCCCTTCCTTCACCGAACCTTCCTCCCGGGGAGATGATAGGTACTGGGCGCGTGCGGTTAATCATTGCAGGACCGGGGCCCATGGTGATGGTGCGGTTGCCGATGTGCATGGGGCGGAACGCTGAAAAGGAGTCAGTCGAAGACGCGGTGCATTTATGAGAAACACTCACGGTTGGGGACCGGCCGCTCATTTTCGTCTTCGTCGCGGAGTGCGCGGCCCTGGAGCATGATCTCGAGGGCCTTGTGTCCCGCGTCATTCGCCGACGGCGGCGCGCGGTCGAACGGCGAGTCCACCGCGCTGTTCTTGAAGTCGTCGGCCTTCAGGATGTAGCGCGAAGGCACGGAGAGGTATAGGGGCGATGCGAGCGCCGAAAGCGTGAGCGCGGCGACGCAAAGCAGTGAGGCGGAGGTGTGTGCTAGCATTGTAGGCGTGTCGTCTGTACAATGGGGGGCAGTGTACGTGTTGAAGAGTCGAGCGGCCGCCCCTCGCCTTATGGCCGCTTGGGTGTCTCCACTCGTGCTTCAAACCGTCGGTCCCGCTGGCGTGCGATTCCCATACCAGGACGTTCCGACGCGGGGACCGCGCGGGTGCAGACGCGTGCGCGCCACGCTCTCCGCCATTACGACGTCCCGCGGACCCACCTGGGGGCTCTCGTGTGGATTTGTGCCTGGAAGTGCCCACTCACCAGACAGGCAGCCCGCTCGACGTTGGATTCTGGACGAGGGTGGTGGTGACACGGCCGGACCGACTTTGCGTCCTCGCCACGAGTCTCGGGTGCGGAAACTACCGAGCTCGAGGCTGTGAAACGGAAGGCTTAGACAGGCTGTGTGCATTGCGCAGTTTTCGCAGAGCACACCATTACTATGAGCTGCGGTAGCGGTCGGGCCCCAGCGGGCGGGCGCAAGGGTCACCAAGCATGGAACTCGACCGATGTTGTCGAGGTGAGCTCTCGATTCGCAGAGGTGCACCGTATTTCGTATTTCCGAACGTGCGATGGGCTGGGCGTGATTATCTGGACCCTCGTTTTGCGGATAGGGGTACGAGCAGCATGGCGTAATAGGCCTCTGTCTGCAGCCGTTATCCCACCGTAAAATTTCATCGCAGTCCTCAGTCGTGCGCACAGAGTCAACGTACGCACTGGTTCGAGTGCTTTACACAGCCAACCTGGACGCAGAACGGGATCATTAGAAGCGGAGGCAGAAGAAGAGCTTTGAAACGACTCCGAGTAAAGTTGAAGCGGTAACTAAATCCGCAGCGTTTACCACGTAAGACTGCTTTTTGCGTCTCGCAAGCATTGATGCATAGTAAATGAGACAACTGAAGGGATTTTGGAGGATTTTTCTCTGACGAGGACGCAGGACACGAGCGAAAGGGGCCTCGGAGTGGCAGAGAGGTTGGGCGTCTGCTGTCTGTTTGGTCTTGTTAGATTCAGAGGCTGTTGCACAACAGAACCAAACATCTCTTGTCCTCCCCCTCATCCGAGCTCGCGGCTGTACGCTGCCACAGCCTTCACTTCCGCGGCACACGAGACTTTGAATATTTCGGTCATCTCAATTGCTCTCTCAACGTTATTCCGTCGTTCCTGAAAGCCACGGTCTCGATGCTACCCCTCACGCTCTTCGAGGTCTCTCCCTGCGCCGAAGCAACGCAGCATCTCTACCCCAGCCCTGGCACGTGTGGTAGCAGGTGTGATAGTCATCCTATGGGCTAAGCGAACCCTCTCGGCCCTTGCCGTTTATCGCCGTATCCACATGGGCAACGAAGCCTTGGTTTCATTCAATTTCCGCAGATCGGGCACGCAATTGAGACACAGCCCACGGAGGTATATTCCTTAAGTGCGTCAGGTCCCCAGCTGTGCGCGCGCTCGCGCCCGGGCGTTGGAGGCCGCTCTGGTGAGTTACCAGCCCTCTTCCTGCTGCTAAGTCGCTCAGGATCTGACAGCTGGCCCTGTTAGTACTTGCGAAGCTACAGCAGACTTCTTACATAACGCGAAGCAAAGGCCGCGCGCGCGACGCTTGCACGTTGGCTCGCGCGCCCGGCGCGCTTTGCGCCACAGTCTCGACTGTGGCGGAGGCAAACAGCGAGCCTTGTGCATTTCCGCACCTCGGCCGTAACGCGTTTTGAAATGCTCCACGTCCTCCCAGGGGCACGGACGGACGGGGCAGTCCCACGCGTATTTATACCCCGTAAGTCCGCGCGTGCTGGGGCATCTCAGCTCTCGAATACCCCAGTCGCTCGCGACCTTCGCCCGAGCCCTTTCTTCAAGTCTATCTTCGTCTAATCTTCGACAATGCGCCCCTCGTTCGTCTCTCTCACGTTCTTGGCTCTGGCAGCCACCTCCGCCATCGCTGCGCCCGCCCCGCAGTTCGTTCCCTTCACCAGCTTTGGAAACGGTGGTAATGGCGGGAACGCCGTGGGTGGTAACGCCGGGAACGCCAACGGCGGCTCGGTGATTGATATCGGAAACACCGTTGGGGGTGGTGAGTCGCATCCAGCCTCCTATGCGCTTCATGTATCTGACTCAGCGCTCGCAGGTACTGCTGGCCGTGGCGGCACGAGCCAGGGTGGCAACGCGTTCGGTGGTCAGGGCGGCAACGCCGGGGGCTTCGGCACAGGAGGCAACGGCGGGAACGCACAAGGCGGCAACTCCGGCGATGCGAACGGCGGTAGCGTCGTGAACATCGGTGGATCTGTTGTGAACAGCGGCGGTTCGAATCGCGCGGGCAACGGCGGCACGAGCGTCAGTGGCAGCGCGGTCGGCGGGAATGGCGGTTCAAGTAACCGGGGCAGCGGCGGGAACGGCGGGAACGCGAGCTCAGGGAACGCGGGCAGCGCGAATGGCGGCTCCGTCATCAACGTCGGCAGCTCTATCACCAACACCGGTGGTTCGAATGTTGCAGGAAACGGTGGGACCAGCAGGAGTGGAAATGCTATCGGTGGCAACGGCGGCCGATGATTTTCTGTGGGGACATTATGCACGATGGTTCAGCTTTGGATTTAGGACTTTCTCGTAGCATATATCCGACTACTTTTTGGACAATATGACGCTCCTTGTAAAATATCGCGTACCACAGCTGCTATGCGAAGACTGGATGATCATTTGGTTGGCGATACCCGAGTACTCGAGTCTGCCCATTTCTCCGGGAAGGCGTAACGAAGGCCGCCTCCGAGAGGCGGGTCAAGTGGGCGCCTACGAGGTGGGCAGGAGGCGCAGGTGAGCAGCGTTCCCACGCACTTCTTGTCTCCTCCCTCCTCATTCCACACTTGAAAGTCGTCTCTCATGTCAACTTCTGACCAGTGCGAGATAGTCTTCTTCCTCACATCAAGACAATTCAAGCCGTGGCAAATTCTCCGTTGACTTCGACCTTCGGATCCACCGCCAGAACAGGTGCAATATGACTCGTACGCGTACAGCCTGCAAGTCCTGTCATACCTCTGGCGGTGGCCTCCGAACGGGCGACGACATGGGATATCTGTGAGTTTCTGCTTGGCACGCTCTCGCTTGACCGGCCATGCAAAGCGAAGGGGAGGAACCTGGCGGCGGGGCGGGGAAGCAGATAGGCGCATCTGTGAGTTTACTCTGCGTATGTTCTAGGGGTAGAACCTCTAATCAGCTAAAGCTGCGTTGAATATGACCCCGCTATCGCGTGAGGTGGCATACATGACCTCACATGGCTCAAGCGCACCCAGGTCGTAGGTGTATGCTGATATACTATCTAGCAGGGTCAGTTTCACGTCTACTCGCTCCATCTGTCACACCCAACATCTCCCCATGTGTATAACACAGTCCTGAATGATCTCAAGTCCTCCCCATAGCATCTCACCAACCGTTCTCCAAGGTGCCGGCATCCGCATCTAGTGCGCCGGATCAACGGACCTCCCATGATTCCCTGCCTGCCGCTTCGATTTCGTCCTCCCACCGAAAGCGTACGCCTACCACGCTTCTGTTGCCCACGCAAGGGTCACGGCTGTCCGTCTTCACGTCGTTCTGTCATGCCAAGATATGCCACAACTTGTGCTCAGGCACTGGCGGGAACTGCGAGCAATGTGGTACTCTACGCACGAGCGCAAGGGAAATGGAGCCATTCGGTGTGGCTGATGCAGGCGGGGAGTAAAGGCCTCGTCAACATGGCCTGTTGTCGTTTCCGAGGGAGCCACGTTTCTTTGGATCTATCTGCCGCCAGGAACCGATCCATGTGCCACGAAGCCCATACGACGCGCGTGCTTGCAGACAGGTCACAAGCACCCTCACTCATGCAAGAGATTGGCCAGTCTGCGAGAGTGCTATAGACGGATCAGTCGCGCAGCAAGAAGTCTTGTTCGGGCCAACTTCTCGTTCTCTCCCGGGATGCTGACATATCACCAATTAGACAGATGACCCGCTGAAGCAGCCCGTCTGGTCGCCTCAACACCCCCACGCTGCGCGTTCTCGCAATTTCTATGTACCCAAGCGCAGGGAAACAGCATATGGCTCACGCACCTTCGACTGTCGCGGACCACCTGGCCGATGTGCTTGGCGACCGGCGGTACACACATAAGAACTTCCCCCGTGCCGCGAAAGACCCTCGGAGCCTCCACCGCCGCATCCCCGTCCTGCCATGGCCCTCCTCCGCGGACTCCTTGCGCTCGTCGCCTTGCTGCCCGCCGCGCTCGCCGCACCGACGCTCGAGGCGCGCCAGAGCATCACCGCTCTCGGTGCGAGCACGATCTCGGGCTTCAAGCCGTACACGCACTACGCCAGCACGGCGTACTGCGCGCCTGCGAACACGCTCGCGTGGAACTGCGGCGCGAACTGCCAGGCGAACCCGACGTTCAAGCCCATCGCGTCCGGCGGCGACGGCGACGGCACGCAGTTCTGTATGTCCCTGCGCTCCTCGCGTCTTCGACTGTAAGCGCTGATGGGGCGCGCGCAGGGTATGCTGGATGGGACCCCACCCTAAAGACCATCATCGTCGCACACCAGGGCACTGATACCAGCGAGTTGTGAGCCGCCTCCTATTTCGCTATGGGCCGCGGTGACCTCACGCAGCTGACTCGCGTCAGCCTGGCCGATTTGACCGACGCCGACATATTCAGAGAAAGCCTCGACTCGTCGCTCTTCCCTGGCATCAGCTCGTCTGTCACTGCGCACTCTGGGTTCGCCGACGAACAAGCCAAGTGCGTCAGCCGCGCCGTCGTAGGCCCCGCATATACTCACGTGCTGTCGCCAGGACCGCCGCGAGCGTCCTTGCCGCCGTAAAGACCGGCATCTCGAAGTACGGCGCGAAGAAGGTCACGCTTGTCGGGCACTCGCTCGGCGCCGCGATTGCACTGCTCGACGCGGTGTACCTGCCGCTGCACGTCTCGGGTGTGTCCTTCCAGACCGTGCTCTACGGCCTTCCCCGGGTACGCCCCTCGCGCAGTCCTCTCTGGCATGAGACTGCGGACTGCGGCTGACGCAATGCGTGTTGCAGGTCGGGAATCAGGACTTTGCGGACTACGTCGACGCGCACGTCACGTCGTTCACGCGCATCAACAACGAGGAGGACCCGATCCCGATCGTCCCTGGCCGCTTCCTCGGCTTCCACCACCCCTCGGGCGAGGTGCACATCACGGACGCGAACGTCTGGGAGGCGTGCCCTGGTGCGTGCTGCCGGCGCTTTGGCCGTGAAGCGGAACACTGACTGGGCTGTGCAGGCCAGGACAACACGAGCGACCTTTGCATCGTCGGCGACGTCCCGAATATCTTCGATGGTGATGAGTCGGATCACGATGGCCCCTACGACGGCGTCGAGATGGGCTGCTAGGCAAGAACTCGGGTCAAAATTGGCATGGCTGTACGAGTAGGGCCCGGGCTCCTTACGCTCGGAGGTGTTTCTCCTTTGGATATTGGGCACATGTGCATGGCTACTCATGAATACACAACTGGATTGCTAGGATCACTTGTCTGTGCGTGCCCTGGATGCCAAGCTCGCTAGGCACAGACGCCACAACGTCGGCGCCTCTGTATGCGGGGAACTATACAAGCGCCGGCTTTGGGTACGCTTTGCACCACGACGTTGGATCTTCGGAGTGGCTTACTTCCTCTGCAACCTGTGCTGCGGCATGTCTATCTCTTTGGGCTCTGGACTGGCCCTACATCCAGGGAGGAAGAAGGTCTTGGCGGCGTTGCGGTCGAATCGACTGTCTCAGCCTCTGCTACTCTCACGTCGCTTCCTACGTCCTACGGCGAGTAGTTTCGCTATATTTGACAACAGCTTCACGCGGAGAACACCTGCTAAACGCAGTGATGGCATCGCGGTCGCATTTGGGTTCGCCAAAGGTGCGACCCGTCGGAAAACACAGTAGAAGTACGTCCAGCGTCCCGTTTCGCGATGTCTTCCTCTCTGCCACACCCTACGCCGCAGCCCTGCTCGCCGTCCCGCTGCTCGCCCATGTCGCTCACTGCCCCGAGTCGAGCGATCGCTCGATCGTCGCCAATGTCGGCACGAGCTCGCGGCTGGCGATCGAGTAAACAAGGCTGAACGTGACCTGCCGGACGCGTCGACGTGTCAGCCGCCCGTCTCTGGCGTATAAATACCAGCCGTCGCCTCCTCGTCTCCCCAGCGCACCCCCACCCCCCGACCACAAGGTCCCCAACCACCACCGTGACCACCCTTGCCTCTGGCACTCCCACCCCCGACCTCAGCAACCCCGGCGCCCGACGACCCGACGACGACGTTGAGCTTTGCTCCGTCCCTCACTCCTCACGTTGAGCTCTGCTCCGTACCTCATCCTTCACGTTGAGCTCTGCTCCGTCCCTCATCACTCGTCCCTTCCGCTCCGTTGCCGAAGCGCACACATAGTCGTCGAGGTCGTCGGGCTTGGCATTCGCTTCCACACTACAAGTACGTGACAGTCTTTCTCTACTTCAGTAGCTCACTCGCTCTACTCTAGGCGGGTCCACGCCACGGGAGCAGCCGTCGCCGTAAATCGTCCTTCACTACCCGGGGGTGCGCTCAACTTACCCTCCTACCCATGGACGTCGGCACGGCCTGCCCCCTGGACCCGCCAGGCCCAGTTTCGTACCGTGTCCTCCTCGTGAGGCGTCGACGCCTCTTCGGAGCCCTCGCCGGTACCCTACCCTTGTTTCTGGCGATGACCTAGTCATCTGGATCACTGTTTCATATGAGTGCGCCTGGTGGTCGCCTCATCATCCGCTCGTTCGACGCCCGGGGGTCGTCACCATCCGTTGTGTGTCTGCTGCTATCCTACCCCGACGAGGTCCTTTGTGACTCGTCTTTCTATTTCCCCGGGGATGGGCGCGGACCTCTTCGTGGTCTCGGGGACAAGTACCTCTCGAGGTCAGCCTCGAGGGGGAAACCAACACGCGCCCTGTAAGTATTGAGCTGTTTTTAGTGGCTTGACGATCATCCTTGCTCTCTGTACACGTTCTTCTTTGCTAATGTATCTGCATAATAAAATATATCATTGTCCTCCTCACTTCACTGTTTGAATGCGAGCGAGTCAAATTGAGAGTCTGTGAGACTGAGCATGGCGATATCGTGTTAGATAAAGATGTCTTGTAATGACGGTTTTACAGAGACAGGGCTTCCGTCTTTGCCTGTACTTCGGCCACACCATCTTCAGGTACAGCTACTGTCGACTCACCAACCTGTGCGACCAGAGACTGCTGCGTCGACGCCGCAGCGGGCGAGTCAGCCCTCCAGCCAGTCAGCTCCGTCCCCTTCTTGTCCGTGACGCGCAGGAAGAACTCGGGGCGCAGGACCCCAGCATCGTCGCCCTCGGTGAGCACGACGCCGTTCGCGGACAGGAAGAACTTGATCCCGGCGTCGAGGGCCTTCTGCACGTCGATCCATATGAGGATGGTGGCGGTGACGCGCATGCCTGCGCGAGGCAGCTGAGCGGTGGCGACACACGGCTGCTACTAGGCGAGAGTACGTACCGCTGATCACGCCTGTGCCTGGTACGCCCTGCGCGAGGTGGATGTGATTCCGCTCCATCTTCCTCAGGCCCTGTGTCTCTGCCAGGCGGCGGCAGGGTCAGCGTGGCTCTGGAGGAATGTGGCGCAGGCACGCACTGATGAGCTCCCAGGCTACCGCGTTCGTGCCGTGGACGGCAACTGCTGTGGGTATGTCCGAGACGTTTTGTACCGGCTGCAGGTCGAGCTTCACGGCCTGGAGACGCGTTAGCACTGCAGCGTCGGCGTCGCACACGCGTGAAGTGCAGCCGCGACAGACCTTCATCGAATGTCCCTGGTTCGCTCTTATCCACCACACCGGCTCATCTGAGTTACTCTTTGGGTCCGGCTCCTGGATCAAGGAGAAGCGGCCCTTCGCGTCTTTCTGGACGATATCCTCGAGGCCTTCGAACGTCAGGTCTTTCACCTTCGGACGATCCAGCTACTTTCTCGAAAGTTAGAATTCGCGCTACGACCAAGACAGTAGCACACACAAGTTCCTGGACTCGGGCGTAACCATCAGGGCGAAGCTGCAATCCCTCCTGATCTGCCCCGTGGCGCAGAATCCAGGTCACAGTCTTCGAGAGACGGACTTCTGGGCTGTCTGTGCGCAGACCCCTCTGCTTCCCAGAGGCCTTCGTTCCACCTCTCTGGGGCTTTTTGTCGCCTCGCGGCGCGTTTCCAGGGCCTCCTTGTTGCGTGGTAGCCATAGCCTTGGCGCGTACGTGCGTGGTCGAGACAGGACGCGCAAGTCGGACTATGATGGTGGACAATTGTCTGAGCGGTGCCGACAGTGAGCATAAGACGAGCATGCAACGGCTGTATGGATCAGGTACCAGGTGTGTGGACGACAAAGGATCTGATGGGCCGGTGAAAGCGGTGCGATGAGTGGGCGTCGAGGACGAGCTGCAGGCGGAAGAGCGAGCCAGGGCCCGTCAAGCGCGGCGGCGTCTCGCGGCGCATATAACCTGATCTCACTCTGTCATGATCTTGGGACATCACCCGCCCTGAGCCCTACGACAGCATTATTATGGGCAGCTGAGCAACATTTTCTGCACGGAGAAACGAATTTATTCCTGTATTTTGCAGGCCGTATGTTTGCCATGCGTCCAATATTCTGACCAAAGTCGCGATGCAGTCAAATATTACAATTGAAGAAGTACAGCGTTCAAACGTCCAAAGCCCAGATGCGCGGAGGTGTTACGTATACATGTCTGCAGCGACATCAAACTTCACTTTCCGTGTGTCATGTCAGCGGTGCTGAAGAGAACAGAGAGTCAAGACTCAGCGCATATATCCTGGCGACTTGCCATCACATGGTCTGCCCTCCATCATCATTGGCTGTCAGCACCTCCCAGGCTGGGAGGCCAAAGATCTCGGGGAGCCTCTGCCATACTTTCTCCACCGCGCCCTCGATGTGGTCCTTGATAGTGGTCGTACAGATAGGGCAGACAGGAATGGCCGCTCCGACAGCGCCAGGGTCGTTGATGCACTGCTCGTAGTAGGGCGTGTCGTGAGCCATGGCATCGAGAGCAGTGCGGCAATAGTTGACGAGAGCGTTAGTGTCGTTGCCGTTCTGACAGCCCGGGCGGGCGAAGCCATTGCGCAGGAACGCGAGCACGTCGCGCGTCATCTCGCGCTGCAGGCGTTCGCGCCCGAGCAGAAACCTCGCGGCGGCGTCCTGCCGCGCAGCCTCGCCGAGCGGGAGCGCATGCAGCGCGGCGAGCGTCTCTGCGAGGGGCCTTGGGGCAGCGGCGTAGAACACGGCGGGGAGCAGCGCGCGCGCGTCCGTCTGCTCCGCGAGCACGACGAGCGCGGAGAACTCGCCCTCGGTTGCCGCGACGAGGCGCGCGGTCCCGCGGGCCTTCCAGGCGGCGTACGTCGCGGGGTACGCGGACGTGAACATCTCGATCGCCTGCGCGCGCAGCACAGGCGCGATGTACTTTGTGCTGAGGCGCAGGATCGCGGCGACAACGGGGAAGGGTTTCTTCACTCCGGGGCGAAAGTAGCTGCAGTGTGGCAAGTTAGATTTGTTCGTGCACATTCAGGCGTGGAAGACGTACGAGAAGTCGTAGATCGCCTTGAGGAAGTGGTGCAGATCCCCGGTACTGTCCTGCAGCCGAAGGACGGGACAGCCCTCGAATGTCTCTGAGCTGTCCTCGCCCGTAGGCTGCGGGATGGAGGCCATGTCGCGGAAGACTTCACAGGAGCAGGCAAGGATACTTGTATGCACACGGAATGCCGTCTTGTCCGCGACGAGGACGACACTCCCATCTGCATACCAGATATCCACGCTTTTCGTGAAGTCTGCCTTCTCAATGTTCAGCATTTCTGTCTTCTTCTCTTTGTTCATGAGGCGCAAAGCCTGAGGGCGATGTCGAGGTCCGGGGAGATGGTGGTAGTTAAGAACAAAGCACTAGCGTCGTCCGCTCGAGGACTGCATGCTGATGAACCATCGGATTGGCGCGGCCTCGTGGTGTTGGCCGTTCACCGGAAACCCCTTGCTTGCCCTCACTCACGACGCTGTAGGAGGACGTTTTAGTTATCCCGAAGCATTGTACGTCAATCCTCCTTGGTACCCTACTCATGTCCTCGCAGATACTTATAACTGATGCACGTACTAATACAGCCGAAGTTTAACGTCAATGTGAGCATCTAACCTTGCGCTGAGATTGTCTACAATCTGGCGGAAGCAGTTTGTGCGCGTGCTGGTATTTAGTCTCCGTTGCCCGCCGGTTGAGTCTGACTCTGCAACGAAGCTCGACAATTCCGGGGTGAAAGCGAGCGATTATGCTAAGAACATCCGGGGCTGAATCTCACGTTCCAGGCTGGAAGGATACCCTTTATCAATTGCCGTCTGTCGCCTGTCTCAAGAAATCCGCAGGTAGTGCTTCAAGACTGTCATAGAGAGAAAAAGGCCCTGAATACATTACAGGGTATGCAGACTACATATACAAACGGTATCTACCTGAGATCATACCGAGGAAATGCAGGTTACTGGTTGGCTTTGAACCATCCGAAGCGATTCTGCGGACAAGTACTGTCAGATGGATGCTCAGGTGGCAGATCAAGACGACGCACGTTGGACGGATTGCTGTCATTACCAACATGTGCTGCCGGAGGCAGCCCCGGCGGCGGGGCGAAGCCGCCAGGCTGTGGTGCGCCAGCAGTCGCTGCAGAGTCAGTTGCGGAGGCGTTCTGGGGCGGCTGGCCGAGATAGCCTTCCTTGCCGGGGTAGGGCGGTGGCGGCGCCTCCTGCGGCGGGGGGCCTGCCGGTGGTTGGTGCGGGCCCTCAGTGCGGTACGCAGACGTGTTGTTGTAGTCGTAGCCGACTGCAGGTACGGTCGCTGTATCGTTTGCACGATTGATGCGGAGGAAGCCGCCGTTAGGTCCGGGAAGCAGGGGCTGCCTGCGCCGCCCGCGGACGGTCATCATGCTGCACAGGCTGACCAAGAGGATGGCCGCGATGACGGCTGCGGGACGGTGGTGAGCGCTGTGCGGAGGGGTGCGAGCTGGTTAACGTACCGACAACGATGCCTGCAATGGCGCCTCCAGCCATGCCGCCGTCGCCGTAGTAGCCATATGGATAGTACGCGTTCGCCGACACGACAAACCCAGAGAGAACCAGCGCAGAGGGAATTATTGACAACATAGATGATGGCAAGAGTAAACAGAGAGAAGATGGAGGTCCATGGTGGCTGGTGGGTGGACTATATGCTGGCGTTGGATGTGGGACGGAACGATGTCATCCGTGGTGCGGATGCGGGACCAGCGGATCGACCTGGATCGACAGCCATAAATTTATGTAAGCGCAGTTATGCCCATATTTGGGTTACCCCGATTTTAATCCCGCGGCGCGTCCTCGCTTTTGGCGTGGTTCGTTCCCTCCCTCTCGCGTCCTCCCTCTCCGTTTCGTCTTCTGTCCTATGGATACCCCCTCTTTCAATCAAGCCATCATGGCTTTCATTTCACTTGTTACCTGGCTGCCGCTGTTATTGGTTATTACTTGCGTGTTAGAAGAATCTCTGGAGGTACGCGTCCGCCTTGACATGATACCTGCCGTCACTGAGCGCGGTGTGCAGTTGTCTTCCTTCAGGAGATCTCATGTTCTCTATCACCTTACCTCTCTTCTCCTTGAGCTCGCCAGTTGTGTCCTCCGGGTTCCTATCCGCTGTTTGGCTTTTGTCGGACTCTGTAAGCGCGTCCACGTGCACGAGTTCGCGACCTTAGCCCAACGCGTTACGCTGGTACGTGGCTGCCTACTTCATCCTGTGTATGCGTCTGACTCGTCACCTGCAGCGCCTTGGGCTCTGGACAGAGGAGGACCAAGCCCGAGAGGTCACTATCGCATCACTCGAGGACGAGCTCGCACGGGAACGGCGGCGCATCGCCTACCAGTGCCGTCTACAGACACAATTCGCCCAAGCCCAGACAGAGATCCGTCACTTGCGCGCGGAGAATCTGTTCTTCAACAGTCGCCTACAGACATACGAAGAAGAGCTCACGACGTATCACGCCGCACTGCAGCAGAAGTGTCAGGAGTGGGACCAAGCTGAGCAGCACGCGAATGAAGAGAAGATACTCGTCTCAGAGCGCCTGGTCGAAATGCAGTCTCAGAATGCCGAACTGCAGTCTGATATGGAGAGAGCGGCTGCCCGGATCCGGATCCTCAACGCAAGGCTTCACGACGAAAAAGACGTCAACGATCGCGACATTCAGCTGCTGGAACATGCTCTCAAACTGTCTCAGGATCAGTGCAGACTCGTCAAACTTGGCGCTCAACGACTCGAACAGAAGCGTACTTCGACGATATACAACTTGGTCTACGTTCTCTCTCTGCTCCACGGCTTTGCTTTCCAAGTCCGGGGACGTCTTGGCCCTGCTCTTCGCGCTAAAGACTCGCTCATGGCTCGCTGGAAGGTTCTTTCAGCGCAGAAGATCGACGCGCGCCGTACTCTGGTTCGTCACTTGCACTACAACACCGACCTGCAGTCGGAGATTCGTCAGCTCTCTGCCCGTGCCTCTGATGTCGAGAAGGAGGCTCTCCGCTACCGCACGCTCTACAATGACTCCATCAAAGCTCGCGACATCGCCGCTCGGAAGTTCAGGCGCTTCCACGACGTCGTCACTACACGCTACACCGACAACATCACTAAGCTTCTGGCTGGACTTCTGGTTCTCTGGCGCCATAACCTCATCTTGACGGAACGTCTGGTTCTTGCGCAGGAGAATGCCCGTGCGCAGGCTCTCGCGCCTCCGCTCCGGCGCCATCGCCTCATCGAGTTCGTTCATGCGGAAGTGCAGTGCACTCCCACCGCCCCGGAACTGGCCGATGCCGAAACGCAATGCTCGCCCGACTCTGGTCCGGAAGCCTCCTTCTCCGACGCGGGTGTCCAGTGCTTCTCTGAGCCTCACACCCCTAAGGAGCCTGTCACGTGCGACATCGACCAGGGCCCGACACTCGAATTCGGTGCAACCGTCACAGACGCCTCGACGGGTCCCACCGTGTCCATGTTCTGCGCGCCGAACGAGGCCTCTGCGCGCACGGCCCGCTCCCCGTCTCCCTCCCCCTCGGACCCACCGTCACCACTCGCGATGCCGCCCGTGCTCCGTCTCCCCGCCGTCGACACCGCGACGGACGCCCCGCGCACGCTCGACCGCTCCGAGCTCTCGGCCCGCGTGCAGCGCCTGCTCGAGAAGTTCGAGGCGCTCTCGGTCGTGCACCAGACCTACCGCGACTTCCTCCTCGTGAAGACGCGCGACACCGCGCCGGACGCCGCGGGCAAGGCCGAGGCCTTCCAGGAGCGCGCACCGCTTCTGCTCGAGCAGCGGCGCTCGCTGGCGGCGTCGATGCATGCTTGTTAGGGGCGATGTGCGGTGGGATTGTTCGTGGTTCTGCGTTGATTTCGTTCGTCCTGTAGCTTTGGACATTAGCCCTGATTTGTTCTTTATTCGTCTCAAATGTAGCTCTACCGTTTGTTTTGTATCATAAATCGTCCTGTATCTATCCGCGAGTCGGGCCCAAGGTTGCGGCCTACGTGCACAGGAGGCTGCGCGTGCATCGTACCTTCCATTCCAGAGTGTTCTGCATCCCGCCATGTCTCATATGTGTGCAGCAGGCGATGAAACACACTTGATACATGTCTCTATTACCTCGTATGTGTTCTGAGCCGAGCGACCCTCCTAGTGGCTTCAAGCAGTCAGGAGGCAGGCCTGGGAAGCATTTTGATTAGCGCTCCCTTCGTGGCGCACGCTTATCACCGAGAGGTAAGCGCGCCAGGTCTTGAGCTATGTTATCTCTAAATTCCCAATTACCTCGCCATCTACAGCACTGCGCTGCGTTTATCAGGCGGTCTTATATTTCCATTGTATTTTACAGGCAGATGTGCGGCTCACAGATGTTCAGGATGCTAGGGTATCACTTCATACAGCGATGAGTTGCAATATTCCCTCACTGGTCACAATAAGATTCCAAGCCGTGGTCTCCACATAAAGCTCTGAAAGCTCTGAGAAGCCATGCTATGCCAGATTCAAGCACTTGAACAGGGGGGCCGGCTGTGAATGCTTTGCCTGAGCTGGTTCTTTTCTACGGCGCAAAGGAGAGATTGTTGTCATCTTCCGAGACAATTAAAATATTAAGGGGTTGTACGGAATGCTCCGTTATATGAACCTTCGTCTGACTTCATCCCAAAAACGTCGGATCATAACACCAGCTACCCCTGAAATGGTCCGTATCATAATATAATGAGGAGCTGTGCGCTCGGAGGGCTCTCGCATCTCGCTGTCTCGTTTGGTGAACGTGAGCCGCGCAACATCCATCGAATAGAATCCAAACGCTGAACATAGCCCGCAAAGACAGTTACAATTCGACGTCATGGCAGCTCGGAAGCCGAAGCCAGAGCCGACACTCTTCTGCACCGCAGCGCCGCCCTTCAACAAAGCCGCCGCCGATCTCGTCCTGCGCAGCAGCGACAACGTCGACTTCCACGTTCGCCGCGCCATCCTCGCCGAGGCGTCTCCCGTGTTCGAAGACATGCTCTCGCTCCCGCAGCCGCCCTCTGCCTCCTCGTCCTCCGCGGCCGGCAGCCCGGTCGTCGCCCTCACCGAGCCCGCGCGCACGCTCGACGCGCTGCTCCGCCTCTGCTACCCCATCGCCGACCCGCCGCTCGCCTCGCCCGAGGACGTCTGCAACACGCTCGAGGCCGCGCGCAAGTACCTCATGGACGGCCCCGCGCACACACTCGCGGCGCACTTCGCCGCACACGCCGCGCGCGACCCGCTGCACCTCTACGCGCTCGCGTGCGCACGCGGCTGGGCCCCCGAGATGCGCGTCGCCGCCCGCGCATCGCTCGCGCACCCGCTCCCCGACGGGCGGACCCTGCCCAGCACACCGCACCTCGACACGCTCAGCGCGAGCGCGTACCTGCGCCTGCAGGCGTACCACCGCGCGTGCCGGCGCGTCGCGGTAGCGTTGCACTGCTACGGTGCACCACCAGGCGCTGCGCAGCGCGTGTACTTCGCGCGGCGCGCGCGCAAGGACGCGGGGCACCTCGCGCCGTGGTGCGGCGAGTACGTGGAGCGCGCGCGAGAGGCGCTGGCGCTGCGGCCGTGCGGCGCGACGGTGCTCGCGCCCGAACTCGCGCACGCATTCCTCGTGGAGGCCGGGGCAAAGCTCCCGCTGCATGAGCGCACGCGGATGTTGTTTGATTTGGTGCACTTCAACGCGGAGTATGCGCAGAGCGTGGATCGGGCTGTGGATGAGGTAAGTGGGGGTTTGTGTGTTTGCGCACTATGTCGTGGCTGAAGTGGTGGCAGGTGCAGCTCGAGGTCTATATCCCTTGACTCTCTTATGCCTCCTGGACCTTGTTTCATATAAGTATTAAACGAGCTCTATATGCATGCAATAATACCACAATCACTATCTGACCGATACCCTATGACTCGTCTGACGAATAACCGCCCCTAAGCGTACGCTTCCAGATAGTATCGCTATCAGACCTGTGCCCGTCAGCGAGACGACCGTTGTAGGCAACGAAGCCCACTTACTCCGTCTTCAAGTTTAGCGCCGCAATGCCTGACGTCGAGGGCCCACTGGGAACTCCACGCTGAGTCTTGTTAGGTCGCGGGGTCGCCTGAGGGTCGGTCGTCGCCGCTGCACCATGGTCGGTGTCGCCGTCACTCGCGTGCGGGGTGCTCCCAGGGACCTTCGGCCTCGGGCGCGGACGCGGGCCAGGCCGCGCGTCCCGCAGGGTCTGGGGCACGTCTGAGC
Organism: Phanerochaete sordida; assembly: GCA_019973155.2. Classification (NCBI taxonomy): domain Eukaryota; kingdom Fungi; phylum Basidiomycota; class Agaricomycetes; order Polyporales; family Phanerochaetaceae; genus Phanerochaete; species Phanerochaete sordida. The sequence continues at coordinate 437,018 of BPQB01000020.1, read as the reverse complement.
CGCTGAGGATCTCGATACCAGACTCGCTGTTCGCCGACGGCGTCCGGCTGCGCTGCGCCCTGGGCTTCGGAGCGGGTTTGCTTGCGGACTTGCTGGCAGGCTTACTCGAGGACTTGCTCCCGGGCTTCGCGCGGGTCTTACGCGGGCGCGAGTCAATGCTGGCGTCCGAGTCGTCGCCGCTCTCGACGATGGCCTGCGCACGCTCAGCGCACGCGCGACGTGGACGCGAACTTTCGACGCTCGCTGCGTGACTGCCGCGGCCAGGGCGCTCGGAGGGCTCTTGCAGATCATCCTCGGGGAACGCGTTCCAGAGTGCTGCGTCCGAGTCTTCCTCGTCTTGGCGTTCAATTTCCTTGCGTCGTGCGGCCGCACGCGCCTTGACAATTGCCTCGGAGGCAACGGTCCCTTCTGTGTTATCATCCGGAAACATAGCAACGCCGTATTGTGCACTATCCCGCAGCGTCTTCAAGGCCTCCGAGCGAGACTGCTTCATGTCCTCCATGACGAGTCGAAGGGCAGCCTCTGGGACCAGGACGCGTTGAATAAACTCAGTCGGTGTGAGAGGAAGTGTAGAAACCGGCGTAAATTCGGCAGGTGGAAAGAGATCGTAGATAGTCTGGCTGATGATAACAGAGCCGAGCTCTCCGTAGCTAGAACAGGCGCATATATGAGTAACTATACCAAGAGGAAGCGACGAACACATACTATCCAGGCTGCGTCTTAGTGAAGCTCGTCATCTGTCCGCGAACACCTGCCGCTTTCCGCGCACCCTTCTTTCTCACGCTCTTCACAACTTCTTTCCAGAACGCGCTTCCTTTACGAGGTCTGCTCGTCAAGAGGTTCTTGTCGTCGACGGCGTCTGCATCGAGGTCATCGGTCTCGCTGTCGTCCGCAGAACGCTCGTTGCCAGGGATGAACTCCTCGTCGACGTCGTCGACAATCCGCTGCAAGTGGTGCTTCAATTGACGGACGCGCATCGCGAGCTTAGCCCAATCGATGCGTGTCGGCCAGCCGCGCCTTTGTGCGAGCGGAATCTGATGGCTCTCGAAGCGGTGGCGCTGACAGACGTTGACGAATACCGTCGGCTGCGCGCGTAGACCGAGGGGGTTGGTGGGACGCGAGTCTGAAGATGAGCGGCGGCGAGCAGCAGTCATGAGGTGCTTGAGATGTGGCGAGGGCTCCGGCGGCAGCATTTCGTCGCACCAAGGACACAGACGTGCAGGGTCCAAGTCAGGGTCGTTAAATACTGCGCATACAATCATCTGAGCATCGATGCGCCACAAGGGAAAGAGTAAACTGACACAAGTCGTCATCCTCGTCCGACATCCCGTCAGAGTGCATGAGTTCGCGAAGACTAGAGTACGCATGAGGTTAGCGTAACGGAAGATGGCAACGGTACAGAACGCACATGTCGTTTGCACCGCGTGCTCGCTTCTTCAGCCGCCTCTCCGTCTCGTCTTCGCTCCCTTCGGCGTCGGATGACCCTCTTTTCCCTCGCTGGCTGCCCATACTACGCAGCATTTGCGAGCCCATAGGAAACGGGCGAGTCGCCTTGGAAGGCTTGATGCGTCTTGGCGGTTTCGGCAGTTCGCTCTCAGAGTCCGAGTTCGAGAGGGAGACATGGATAGGATCTTGACGGCGACCAGATCCGCCTGGCGAGCCTTGAGAGCTGCCGAACGAGCTAGAGCTAGGAGGTGGCTTTGCTGGAGATGACAATGGGGATAAGTCAGGGAAGCTCGCTATAGGACGGCGCGAGGGCTTCTCCGAGCCTTGCCTCTGCGACCGCGCGGGCTGAGCCTTGTCCTTCAAAGGAGAAAGGTTGTCCATGGGGAATGAACGAAGGGCCTTCCGCTCGTTACTTGGCTCCTTGATTGGGGAAAGCTGGTCGATAGGGCAGCTGCTTTCGCTTGTATGCGGTTTGCCAGAGTGCTTCGGCGGTGACATATCAGCCATGGGCCAGTCCTCCGTTGCCTTCGCTTTACCCTTGCTGCTCTTCCCGCTATTCTCTGAATGAAAATCCGGTGCTGAGTCGCGTGATGTTGTGGCGGCAGCGAGCTCGGGCGGGGGATTGACCTTCTTGATTCGGGGCTTGGGCTTGGGCTTCACCGGTTTCGGTGTCTCCTCGACGTCTGGTACATCGAGAGGATCTGGGGTGCGGGTCTTCTGCCGTGTCGTATTGGTCTTGCAGGCAAGGTACTTGTCCTTGTCTACGACGGCGGGTGGTTTGAAAGCCTTCCGAGCAGAGTCCTCTCGCTTATCCCTAGTCACTGGCCGAGCAGTGCTGGAGCTGGACTGAGCAGGTTTACGAGCTCTTGAGCTACTCTCAGAAGGCTCTGAAAGCGAAGGCGTGGTGTCTTCTTCAGATTTCTTGAGCTTCTGGAATTTGAGGTCTTTGAGCCTTTGCTTTCCATCGACTTGGAAGTCGGGGTGAGGCGGGTACGCCTGGCCGTCCACCACGAGCGCAACTTCCGTGATGGGATCCAACCGACTGGAGCTGCTGGCAAGTGACCTGCTCTTGGCGGCCGGAGGCTCCTTCGAACCCTGTCGTGAGCGCGACTCCGACACAATCAACAACTCATCGTCAGAGTCCGAGTCGGTAATGTCGATGTATTCTTGCACGACGCGCTTCGGTCGTGGCTGAGAACGAGCTTCTTGTGACGATGACGGTTGCTTTGCTGCTGGACCCAAGGTCGGCGCGAAGGCGGGGTCCTGTGACCACCGCGGCGGGTTCTTCATGCGTGCCTCGCTGTCGGTTGCGAGACTGGTCCCCCTTCGGAGCATATTATCGCGTTGCTGCTCCATACGAGTGTAGCCCCTCTGCAAGGATGCAGAAGAAGAGAGGCCAGAGAGAGAAGTCGGGGAGAGATGGTGGTCGTCGATGGACCCGCCGGCGCGCGACCTCAAATGACCGTGTCTGTCCCGTGACTTAGGCGCGCATACCCGACCTGCAACCAGATTGGGCACGACGAGGGCGGCGGCGCAGAAATATTCAGGGCTCAGGCAGCGAACCAGAATCCGCGGCCGGCTGTAAATGCACCTTGCCCCAGATCTGGCGCGAACATTGTAGCTCACAGAGCGCTCATAGATATGCTATGTTTCCAAAGATGTGACGCAGCTGGGACTTGGGAGGTTATCATTACACATCGGTATATACAACACAGCGAGTAGGGGGGTAGTCCATCGTGAATATGCGAATGACTCATGTGAAAACAAACAATATCGATCCTCTAAAGCTCGTCAAATAACCGCATTTACACCGACGTGGATGATCCTACAGCGAGACTCCTGTCAGCAAGGACATTCGAGGAAAAACGATTCGGGACTTACTCGTCAGTCGATCCAAGCCAGTTGGCCGTCTCAGGGAACATGGTCGCTGAGGGACACCGTCAGTCTCACTTAGCTCCGTGAGGCACAGCAGGAGAACGTACATATACGCTGGTAGACCTCCTCGACTAGGAGGCGTCTGACCCAGTTCTGGACCCAGCGGATCTTGCCGCCAGGTTTATTGCGGCTGCTGACCATATAGTATGGGACGCTGCAGCACTTGAGCCCACAACTCCTTCAGCGTAAGGGAACACGCTTACATGTGGGTGTAGCTCTCTGCGACGCTCCGGATCTCCTGGCTTCGGGAAACAGCGTCCTCGGGGTGTGCGCGCGCCTCGATGTCGCATATGCGGTCGATGATCTCCGTGACCTGGACGTCGAAGTCGTCACGGAAGCCAAGAGCGTACGTGACACCGTAGAACCCTGCAGAATGGCGATGAGAGGGATGTACGTGTCTTGCGGTCGACAACCATACCTTCGATGGAGCGAACCCTCGTGACAGAGTAGCGTTCGCTCGCGGGAAGCCGTGGCACGTTGAGGACGCTGACCGAGAGGAAGATGACGATGCGCGGGAGCGCAGGCCACTGGCGGAGGAACGCTGTCGCCGTCGTCAACAACCATGGCAAGAATTTCGACATGAGATCAACGTACTAGCAAACGAGTGCGGAACGCCGCGCCCAGTCGTCAGCTTGTGAAAGATTGCACACGTGGGGATGCGCGCCAGCGGCTTCTTGATCATGGCCCTCTGCAGTCCGTTGCACGCGTCGCTGGCGTGGCTGTACTGCCGCGTAAGGATGAATCGCGGGATGTTGTCGTGCGGCACGTCGTCCGCGATGACGACGCGCTTGCCGGAGGACTCGAAAACGGTCTGCTCCTCAGAGGCGGTGGACGCCTTCTCGTCGATCACGTCTTCGTCGCGGCAGAGGATAATGTGGCGGAGGTTCTCGCGCGTGCTGCCGTCGAATTTGTCCTCCAGGCGCTGACGAGGAGCAGTGTGTGGTCAGCGACGAGCGTTGTTGAGACAATGCTAGCGCACCTTTGCCCATGTCCAGAACATGATCGAAGAGAGGCTGGCGGATGATATTTAGCCGCGCCGTTGACGAGCTTGAGGAAAGTACGCTCACAGAATGAGACCAATCATGAGGGGCACCCAGGCACCGTGGGGAATCTTCCGAAGAGCAGCGCCCCAGAAGAGACCTACAAGCGCAGGCGTTTGGTAAGGGGACATCAAGCAGTCACAGCCGGACTCACCGTCGAAGAAACCAAAGAACAAGAAAAAGAGCAGCCCGTACCAGGCAGAGATGCCTTTGACGTACTTGAACTGAAGGGCAACAAGAACTGTCGTGGTAATCATGACAGTCGCTACCGCGAATCTGGGTAGTGGTGTCAGCCAACAAAAGACTTGAAGGTCTCTTGCAAGTCCACTCACCCATAAGCGTTCGTCAGCGCGGTCGAGCTCTTGAAGACAGCGACCACGATGATAATGACGATCATCACTGCAAGAAATCGCGTGAGCCTCGCGACTTCTGCAATTGGGTAAAGGGACGTACAGGCCCAGTTGATGATCGGGATGTAGACTTGGCCTTGGATCTTTTCGGACGTATATTTCATGCGGAATCTACACTGCATCAGCCTGACCCTGAAAGCAAGGACGGGGGCTCAGACATACGCAGGGAGGTTGCGCATGTTGATGAGCTGTTGGATCAGACTGAAGGTCGCGGTGATCATAGCCTGCGAGGCAATCAACTAGCGGGGCGATGTCCATCAGCTCCAGTTTGGGCATCGTGCAAAGCTCGTACTCACCGTGGCCAAGATGGCGAAGACATACATGACCCTAGAAATTACATGTCAGCAGGCGAAAGCGCGGACAGCGCAGACCACGAAGGAAGACGCACCAGAACAGGCCGCCCTTGTCAGGGCCCGGAATGGTGTTGTAGAAAATGTTCGAGATGACTGCATCGCCATCGGTGATAAGGCGAGCACCTTGGCCAAGGTATGCGAGGACCAGGGATGGGTACACGAAGAAGGTGAAGGAGATCTGGATCGACGCCATGTTGAACTGTCCGAGGCTGCGGAGGCACCGCGATCAGACGGAAGCTCGCAAGAGATGTACGGTGGACATACTTGGCGAAGAGTGCCTCGCAACCCGTGATAGCCAACAACACACCTGCAAGCAGGTCATAATTCCCGGTCCTCACGAATACTGCCGACGAAGATGAGCCAACAATCACGAGTTTCCTGGCTCACCACTCACAAAGGACTGCCCGTGAGGGGTCGAAAGCACGCCAGATGCCCGGGAAGTGTGTTATGTTGACGATACCGGTGATCGCCAGGAGAAGCAGCCAGATAAAGGTGACTGTATGCGGAGATCAGCACGGCCCACTTCAGTCGTTCTGCACGGAGAACTTACTCGGCGCGAAGAAGTACGCCAGGAACGACGTGCCCCGCGACTGTATGAGGAAAAGCGCGACCAGGAAAGCCTGTGCATATCGCCGTCAGCGACCCGGTAGCGGCGGTGGGGCGAGCGAACTTACGATGGAGATCGGCGTGACGTCGTTCGCCACGGACTGCTTCGCGACGGCGATGCCTCCGACCGCGCTCGTCACCGACACCGCCGGCGTGAACACTCCGTCCGCGAGCGTGAGACTCGTGCCGAACAAACTCTGCGCGGGCACGCGTCAGCACGGCGTGCGGCCCCACGCGGGAAGGCGCACGCACCACGACGAGAAGCGGCCACCACAGCTTCGGCGACAGCTTCGACGCGGTGGACTCGGTCTTGAGGCTGTCTCCGGTCAGCGTCCGGTCGTCGTCGAGGTCGCTGTGTTTGGGCGGGAAGAGGCCCTGGAAGAGCGCATAGGTGCCGCCCTCGCCTGCGCCGCTGATAAGTGTGCAGAAGTCGCCTGTAGCTAGATAGACTACGCACCTTCTGAGGTGCCAAAGCGCAGACAGACCAGAACCTATTTACGACGCTTCGAGTGAGGCGGTTGGCAGGCGACTTGGCGGGTGAGGAGACCTACGTATTTGCACAACGGCAGGATCGTCAGCGACCAGATGATGGCGCTGAGACCACCAATGACGTCCTCCTTCGAGGGCACTGGCCCCGAGGGAGCCCAGATGCCGTTCAGCACGTATAGGGGCGACGTCCCGATGTCGGAATAAATGATGCCTGGGGGACATGAGCACAACGGCCGCACGAGCGAGCGGACAGGACGTACCCAGCGTCTGGAACGAGAGCACCGCGAGAGCCCAGCCGCGGACGCTGACGGCCGAACGTTTTGTGCCGAAGCCCTTCTCCAAGGTGGCGGGAGTGGACATTGCGAGCAGGCGGGCAGGCGGGGCGAGGAGGAGCGAGAGGTGTGCCCAACGTTGCCCGCAGGCGTGCTTTAAAAGCGGGAGGTGGCACCGGCAAATTTGACACAAGTTCAGGGCAGAAAATTGGCGGTGGGGTGTGGACAGTCGAGGCCGAGCCGGAGCCTCAGAAGATGCGGATAGTGTCAATCACAATCCGCAACATTGGCCCAGGGCGTTTTGTTATCTGCCCGGGGAATGGCATAAATCTCGCAGCGGTGGGACGCTGAGCGATTATAGCCATAGGAAGAGCCGCTTCCAGAACGGGCATCCGCCCACGATGGCCAGCCGCGTAGTTTCATGTCGCCCACGCGGTTCCCACAGGTTTCTGGCCGCAGGAACGGGTAAAGATGCCTTCGAGGATGCGAAGGGATGCACTGCAGGACTCACCGCCGGGTGTTAGCCTTTCTTTCTCTTCCTTTCTTGTCAGGGGTGAAGTCATGCAGTGGGCGCACGTTTGGGCACGGCGCTTGGGGCGCCACGTGGAGCGCCTGCGCCTCCTGTCCTGCGCAGCGATGCGGCGAGCTGTGCTGCTGCTGCACCTCCGCGCAGCCCGCCAAGGCCCCGTCCCTGAAAGCCACCCTGTTTGGCAGTTCCACAAGAGACAATGCCGCACGTACCGCGGGACAGTGGGAAGACGGGAGGCTATCTTGACAGATGAACAGTTAGTTTGCCTCGATGGTACCGGTCATGGCGTCCATCCGCGCACGCTCATGATAAGGACCGGGCTAACGACGGGCTTAGACCCGGAGAGAGAAGTGTGGATAGAATGCTGAGTGCGGTAGCGATGTCCATAACAGTACAAGTGCATAACGTACAAAACGAAGAGTTCCATCCGGATGTGGTGTTACAGGGGTCCTTCTATCTCGAACTAATCTTCCCAAGCGGCGCACCCGACCTAGTCCAAGTCGTCGACGGTGTCTTCGAACGGCTCGTACTCGTCGGAGTCCGACGGTTGGTACTCTACGTCTTCTTCCTCTCGGATCAGCCGCCACGCTGTCCAGCTCTGGTCAAAGCTAGTCTCCCGGTCCCAGCGCTCGGGGTGGTTGTATACGTCGGCCTGAATCCACTCCATGAACTCCTCGCCGGTCTCGTCATCGGGGTGAAGATCGATGTTCCAGCCGAGGAAGACGACGCTCTCGCCGACGACAGCGCGGAGGCCCTCGTCGTGGGAATAGCTCATGTCGAAGAGCTCGATCATGGACATGGTCGCACCACGACGGAGCATGGATAGCATCTCGTCGTTGATGTCATCAAAGGGGTAGTCCTCCGGGCGCACGTCGAGGGTGGGGGGCGCCCAGCGAGCAGGAACGTAGTCGCCGTCGTAATCGGGCTCGTCGTCGTCGGAGCCATACCAGTCGATGGGCCAGTCTTCGCCATCTGAACCTCCCCACGCGTCTGCGTAGAGATCATCGCCTGGATCCTCGTAATCATCCTCGTCCATCCACACGTCGTCGGGTGGCATGAGGTCGGGAAAGATGCCCACCCACGGGTCTGCCTCAGGAGGTGGAGATGACCGAGGGGAACTTTCCCCAGTTCCTTTCGCCTTCACCAGTGCGGCAGCGATGGCCTTGACCAGGAACACCGGCATCGGACGGTCGCGGACGACGGTACGACAGACGGGGCACGTCTTCTTCCGGTAGAGAAGTGTATCAGGGTCGTCGTCGTCGTGCATGTCGTCATCTCCAACGGGTGCGTTCCGAAACCAGTTCTGGAGACAGCCCAGGCACAGTACGTGACCGCACGGCGAAAGTCTACGTGCGTTTTTAGCATCTCTTCACAAGAACCTTGCGAGAAATCTTACCCGAAAGGCTTTGAAAGCATGTCCATGCAAATTTGACAAGTCATATTCGACTCAATGGTCGCGATAGCCTACGTCACGAAGTGAGAAGTGAACACGTCCGGAATGGCAAGATGAATTACCTCGTCATTCTTCTTCGACTTGGTTTGCAGCTCTTTGACTTGTTTGCGTTCATCCTGGTGAGACTACATAAAAGTTAGAGGCAGAACGGGGAGACGTTCATTGTATAACTTACTTGCTGCGTTGTCACCAGCTCCTTCTTGAGGTCCTCGATTGTCTATGCTAGATTCAGCTGCGAGTGGGAAGAATGCACTGAAATCCGACGGACCTTAGTCTGTTTGTTCATTTGCTTCTTGTAGGTAGACATAGCCTGCGATAACATGAGCTTCCAACGCATACAAGAAGTCTATGATCACGTACCTTCTTCATCGAGTCCAGTTCCTCCTTCAGCTTCGAATAGTCTTCCGGCCCATGGGAGTACCTGTGCTCAACAGCGCCCTCTGCAGGTTGAGCACCAGCATTCGCAGCGCGGACAGAAAGCCTGTTGGCCGGGTCTCGTGACTGCGACCGCTCCCGCCGCTTCGACTTGCCGTGCCTGCGCTGCGAGCGCGGCCCCTCGAGCATCGCCTGCACCTCGACATCCGACGAGCGCGACACGGGGCGATGCGTCGACTTGCGGTGCTCGCCGAGTTCGGTGACGTGGGCGGCCCCGCGATGCGGGCGTGCAGAGCCCGCCTGCGTGCCGGAGCCCGACGCGACGGGGTGCACACCGCTCTTCTTGCGGCGGAGGACGTTCGGCTCCGCGCGGGCGGGGGCGTCGTCTGCGGGAGCCTCCGAGGACGTCGACTTCGGCCTGCGTGCGCCTCCGCTGGGTCCCCCGGGGGCATGTTGGTTCTCCCTGAGCCGGATGGTGTTGGTGCGGCGTTGCGCGAAAGAGCTCATGGTTACAGGGAGGACTTTGAGGGTGGTGTTGCGCAGAAAGCCGAGCTCTTGCACTTATATCGCCGCTGCGGTGTCGGCGGTGGGAAATAGGGTGTTGGTCGTCGTTGTATGCGGTCAACGTAGGCCACGGCTTGCAGGCAAGGCGGCAGGCGCTCCAAATCGGGTAGTCATTCAAGCGGAGCCCTTTGTTTGGCTTAGATAATCCGGTCACGTGCAACGCGGGGAAGCGCGATTCATTTGCAGCGACGCGACCTAAATCTTTCTTGCAGTCAGAATTCTCTCCATAGCGTAAAATATTGAGCTTTAATTTTCCAACGGAATATTCCACTAAATCTGCGAAACAATGAGGAGCTCGCAAGGTCCACGACTGGATGCCTTTCCACAGCATTTTTAGCAAGTGTATATTCTATTGCGGAGAGTGAAATCAAGTCTACAATATACTGGCGTAGATCTATGAAACCACAGTACGAACTACGAGATGAACAGTAAAAAAGCGGGACGCGAACGCGAGCTGCGTGCACGGTGACGTCATTGTAGCTTGTTCGTCGAGCTGGAGTCGAGAATCTTGCGTATCTCTTCCACACCTTCAGCTAACCTTCATGGACACTTAGCGAGGCGGAGGGCGGCGTAAGTGGGGGTTAGGAGAGACACAACGGCAACGAGAGTCGTACGCGAAGTGATGCGGAGTCTGAAATCATATCTGCAAACACAGAATCTAGTCTGCGAGGGGGGTCCGACCCCTCCTCCAGATTTTGAGTCTGCAAACGCACTCAACCGCACCGAGACAGCGGTAAGCAAGATCCGCCGGGAAGCCGCGTCCGATTTATTCTGAAATCTAGTCTACAGGGCTCTCCAGACGGCAGTGGAAAGGCATCCACTTTCCGTCTTCTTTGTTTGCACGATCTCCGCGGCGCCGGGGTTCACTACACGATGCCTTTCTTGAAGCTATAGTCGCCCAAAACCACGGTCTTCGAATATTATATGTACTGAGCAATCCTTCTTGTTTAATGCCGTGGGCGGGCAGCCGAACTGCTGCGCCTAGACGCGTCACCCCGGCAAAAGCGGATGTATTCCTGAGTGCCGCATAGTAGCTCGTGGCAAAGCATAACCGCGCCGACAGCATACGCGTTACCAGAATGTCCGCAGTCTGTGAAACGACTCTTAGAGGCGCGCTATTTTTTGCAGCTACAGCCAGCTCAGGATAGCGAGAGCCAAGCTCCCTCCGGCACCATGATCGCAAGCTTGGCGGAACGCGTGTGAATAACAAGACATGCGGTGACGCTACTGACGCTACGATGCAGGATCCATGTCGGCTCCTTACTACACTAGCTCATTCTCCTCTCCTCCAGAATCTCCCGGGGGCCTCGAGCGAGCCAAATTAGTTCCCGTCGTTGCGGCACTGCAAGAAAGAGCGCAGGTCAGCTACACGGTACGCGCCACCTGGCCGACAAGCAGACGACATACGCAGACGGAGATGTCGTCGTTGCCACACTTGCCCGAGTTGGGGTCGGGGCGGCACGCGTATTGCAGGCCGTTGAACGAGTTCTTGTACGAGTCGAAGGTGACCGGCGGCGGGGTGCACCCGAAGATGCTCTGCGTGCACGGGTTCTCGTTTGTGGTGAGCCCGTCGACGACGTTACAGCTGTCGTCATAGACGTTCCCTAATAAATGTGCGTCAGCGGGATGCGCCGCGTGCAGGGAGCGACACCTCCGGCGACGCGAATGGCGGCACGTACAGCGGCTGACGCCTCCGCCCTCGGACATGACGTTCCCGATGCCGTAGTTGAAACCGGGGCAGATGGCGGAGACCTGGCTGACGGCGACGGCGAGCGACAGGACGGCAAAGAAGGTCTTCATTGTGAGGTTTGATCGTTGGTGAGGCTGAGTTGCTGGTGGCGAAGCGAATGCGGATGCTGCTGTCGACGTTGACCCAGGTCTGCGATTTATATGTTTCGTACGACGCCCAGCACTGACACTGCTGAGCATGGTGAGCAACGATCAACAACTGCGTCCGAGCACCGTCGGACTCACCTGTCAGTACGCGGCGGTATGAAGCTCAATACTCCAACGCCCTAATAGATGTCGGATAGCCTGGTCGTATGAAACCACGCCTGCTCCTCTCCCGGACGTCGTCTGATGAAGTGATAATGCATCGGCACCCAGCATTGACGGTGAAGGGCACGCTTCGACGTCGCCCGCGACCCATTCAACTATTGCTTTCCCGAAACCGTCAACGCAGGGTGGACCGCCGAGTTGAGCGGAGGGTCACATCTGTCGGTATAGTCAATGTTACGATGCTATGGACCGCTACGCGCACGCCCGAATGGCATACCAAGGATGTACCTTCACCGCCCTCGAGAACTGCGACCAACCCGTCTCGTCCCTGGTGACCACGGTTCATGGCGGCCGTGCTGTTCATTTCATCGCATATAGCGTGCCCCGAGGCGGTTCGTGCCCCAAATTTGCGAGGCGAGGAATTTCAACCTCGAGCGCAGGCGTGCATGAGGCCAACGCAGCGATGGCCGGAGCTAATCCAGCGGGTAACGCAAGGGGAGGCAGTGGATCAAGAGACTCTGGAGCTACGCTGGCAGGAGCCCACGCCGCCCTCCAGCGCCGTCATCCAGCGTTCTTCAATGACGATTAACAATTTAGGGTGAAGGCCATTGAGCCGTCTACGCGCGACCGCAGTCGAGGCTGAGTCTCGCACGCACTGCAGCTGATGAGCATATCTCGCCTCACGCGCCAGCGGTACATGTACGCACCTGTGCATAGGCGTTCCGCGAGTGTGCCGGGCCTGGCGCGGATACCGCATGGCTGCTGGCGGTGCAGCGTGCAGCGTTGGATGTCGTAAGTACAACCTGCGAGGTGGTGGTGTCCCGAGTTTGCGTGCGTCAGCCTGCTCCGACGGGAGCCTGAGAATCCTGAGATCTGGCATTCAAGCGGAGTCCGCGCCAATCATGTCGCTCCGCTCCGAGGACGTCGTACACCTACGATGGATGAACAAGGACGGCGGCTTGTCGCATCTCACGTGTACAAATTTCGACGAGCACGCAGTGTTACGCTGTGTCGCGTACAAGTGGGAGCCGTTGCTCTGCCGCCTCGTGCGAAATGAAGCTCGATTTTGATTCGAGTCGGGACTTCCCGATTTGGACCAGAGAACGGCCTCTTCGCTCGGCCCCGGTGTCGGCGCGCGGCGGGGTCGCTCTTCGCGATGTATGTGCTCTACACGCTTGTCTTGGCTTCTATTTGACATGAGAAACACAGATAATACACGCTGCAATAGTAGAACATCGTGCTGACGTTGCGCTCTCCTTGAGCATGGGTCAGCGAGGCTTGGCTCAGCGAGCAGGTCAACGACGTCGAGACGGCATCGACTTCCAGCAATGCCTGGTAGCAAAGCGGCGGGGCGATCTTCGCCGAAATCTGGTAGAGCTGAGCGGAGCTGCGTGTCGCACTCATGCACTGCGTCACCAGAGAAGTCGCCGATTTCTCTGAACCTGGCTGCCGCCGCCTTGAGCACCCGTCGCCGACTATCATGTCCCGCCATAGGTGCGTCAGTGCGGTGCGCCCGCGGCTGGGAGGGCGTGCGCGGGGTAGCGCGAGGGAGCTTGTTGAACGAGAATAAACAAGAAAAAACGTGACCGCAACGTGACCCCTGGGGACGCGACGCGACGCGTCAGCCGCCCGTTCGAGGTATAAATACTCGCCGACCTCCGTCCAAGCTCTCCAGCCGCCTCCCATCTCTCTACGGGGAGGTCGGGCGGAGCGTCCTGCATCTCTTTTCAGGTGCGTCGTCCCCGCTGCTCCCGTCGTCGCTTCTCGTCGCTCACCACCGCTGTCGCAGACATCGACCTCGTTCACTGTCTCGCGCGGCGTTGGGGTCCCCTAGAATCGGATGTCCACACCCCCCTTGCCCCCACAGCTGCCAGCGTGTCTCGGATGTCCACACCCCCTTGCCTCCACAGCTGCCAGAGAGTTTCGGATGTCCACACCCCCTTGCCTTCACAGCTGCCAGAGAGTTTCGGATGTCCACACCCCCTTGCCCCCACAGCTGCCAGCGAGTTTCGGATGTCCACACCCCCTTGCTCCCACAGCTGCCAGAACCGACCCCAGCGCCGCGGCCCATACAAGGTAGGTCGTTTCTTTCCCGGAGGATAGCGCGGACCTTTTCGTGGTCTCCGGGATAAGTACCTCTCGGCATCGCCGGGAGGGAAACCAACACGCGCTCTGACCGTTTTCTAGCTGCACAACTGCGAGGAGCTTGGGATCTGTAGCACAGGCTTCGCTCAAAGTAGAACAAACCACATTTATTCATGTTTATTCGGAGTGTACACTGTCTGCAATGTGCTGAGTCGAGAGACTTGAGTGGGCAATGAACAGAGTGCCTGCAGAGGCTGCCGAGCGGCCGCTCTGCTTGTACGTCTAGCGGCGCGCATCACAAAGACACTACGGTGCACGTGCACGCTTTGCAGCCTGTCGGTGCCAGCTGAAGGCCAGTGTTCATGCATTCATGCGTCGATGCAAGGCCTTCGGGCAGGCAGTCAGATGTGACGGGCAGCGCTGAGCGCGGCAGAGGCTACTGGTTATCGATGCGCGACGGAAGAAACGGTGCACGCGCGGCAGCGGCTCTAGCACACTGCTCGCGGCAAGGGATGGGCGAGCGGCGTGCTCGACGCGGCAGCGCAAGCGCAGGTCCGCTTCGGTTGTGGGGGGTAGGAGGTATTGGGATCGAGACGCAGAGTGACGACGCGTGGCTGGCAAATCTTGCGGTGACGAGGACGGGATCGGTGGTCGAGTAGTGGAGCTCCGAGGGCGTGTCTCCGGGTATGGTCTGGCGCAACACATGCCGCACAGTCACAGCGAATCAGTGTACGCACCAGACTACAGGCCAATACACCTCTCCAGGTCGCCTTTGGACCGCATCTCCTGGTTGGTGCGCGAGCGGGGCGGATGGGGAGGAGACCACGGTACCGGCGGCAGGGTGCTGGAGCGAACAGAGCAGCCAGGAAGGGCGCCGACGGGCACAGTAGGGCGAGCCTTGTAGTCGAGCAGCCAGGTTAGACGTGATGTGGCATTGGTGCATGCTGGTGGTGGTCGAGCCAGTACGCGCTAGGTCGTGCGCGACAACTTCGCGTCGTGCTCGGCGTCTGTGGATAGGTAGGTCCCCGGACACCCAAGACCGCAAGGCCTGGGCCGCGTCGTCTAGTACTTTAGACTACTGGGCAACTACTCGGGCTCCGAGCGGACATCCAGCACTTCGGGACGATTGTCTTTGCAAATCGATTATCTTATACAAAGCGCGGGCCTGCCGCTCTTCGGCACAGTCATTACAAGTCCCCGGTCATGAAGTCCATCGGAACACGGAGACTGCGGCGGTGGGGCTTATACACGACACAAATGTTATCCCAGCTTCTCACTACACTGATTTTCTTCTCTCCCTCAGTATATTCTGGATACCTCGCACGAGCCATCCTAGTTCCCGTCGTTGCGGCACTGCAAGAGAGAAAGCGTCATTTTTGCAGCTCGCGTCACCACAGGTGCCAACTGAAGACGTACGCAGACGGAGATGACATCGCTCCCGCACACGCCAGAGTTGGGATCGGTGCGGCACGCATAGCGGAGGCCAGTGAACGAATTCGTGTACTCGTTGAACAAGACCGGCGGCGGGGAGCATCCGAAGATGCCCACGTCGCACGGGTTCTGGTTCGTGGTGAGCCCGTCGACGACGTTGCAGCTGTCATCGTAGACGTTCCCTGGAGTTGCATGTATCAGCACAGGGAATGTTCCACGTGTCTGGCGCGGTAGACAACGAGAACGGGGGTACGTACAGTGGTTAACGCCATTGCCCTCAGGGATGGCGTTCCCGATGGCGAAGTTGAAGCCGGGGCAGACGGCGGCGACCTGGCTGGCAGCGACGGCGAGCGAGAGGATGGCGAAGAAAGTCTTCATAGTGAGCTGGGGTGCGTTTGTGAGGCTGGTTTGCTGGTAGTGAGGCGAATGCGGGGCTGCTGTCGACACTGGTCTTGGTCTATAATTTATATGAATTATAGGCGTGGGCGTTCTAGAGCTCGATTGAGAAGCGATGTCGCTGCCGCAGGATAGTGCACATGTGCCGGAGCGTCGTGGGACTCACGTTTTGGTACATAGTGGGTCGTGCGAGCAGCACGGGGCTCAATGCCCCATACCCAAACAGACGTCGGATAACTTGGTGGTATGAGACTCCACTATTCTCCCGTAGATCACTTGATGAAATGGTCATGCACTGATACCCGGCGTGAGCGGCGTAAGATGGACTTTCACATCATCAGCAAAGAATTTGGCTGCATTCTCCGAGACGCAGCTGCAAAGATGTCAGCAAATGGCAAGTCGAGTAATGCGCCACCCTGCTCACAGGGTTACGCAGAAAGCCAGATGAACCTACACAAGTATATGCGGGCAATTGACTATGCAAAATTTGTGTTAGTGATTAGTATTATGCTGCAACTCGAATGCGTGCTGAGAACGTACACGGTACTCCGTCGTCGCCATGAACAGCGACCAAAGTCGTGTCATCATAATAGATGGATGTGGCTGTTGGCCGCCATGCCATTCAATGCAATGCATTAAGCGAGGCCTGTGGCGGTACGTACCTCAAATTACAAAGCACGGTGATGGCCTGAAGTAGTCCTCCGGTCAACGGAGATAGAAGCGATGAAGCAAGAGCTTGCAGAGCTACCTTGACATGGAATCACTTCTTCTTTAGCTGTGGACCAACGTTCGTTCATGACAATTGACGGTTTGGGATGAACGCCGTTCACACTCGACCGCAGTCGAGGCTGACTTTGGCACGCGCTGATGGGCATGCCTTGAGGCTTGTCAGACGCTCCGACAGCACAGGTACGCACCGGCAATGTGCATAATTTTGACAATATACAAATGCATCATAGTAACGCGGGCGCTGTATGGCAGAGCTGCAGCACCGCGTTGGAGGCTGTAGGTAGAATTTGCGCGATGATGCCAGCCGCGTCTCGAGCAGTCTGCGTCGATAACGCGCGATGTTAATGCGGCGTGATGGAACCGAGCAGGTGAGACTTGACTGTGCAGCCTAAGTTGCGCCCTGTAATTCATCCACGTTCGCAGCTGGTGGTATGTCCTGTTCGAACGAGGGGAGATGGTCGAGGTCGCGGGATGAGGGTCACGGTGATACATTCAGGCGCTTTGCGATAGTCGAGCCACGTGACACGCGAAAGCGCGATGCGTCAAATCTTCACCCGGAGGAACTCATCGCGCACCGTAAAATGGTCTTCTAGGCAGTTCTAATCGATCTAGAAGCCATGGAGTACATGAGGAGCATTTTGACTCGAACCTCTAACAGTCGGGCAGCGTCAGTGACTTGTGGTGATGGATCTGTTGAGCAGCGAGCAGCAATACTAGGTCTTTGGCTTTCGGACTAACAAATATTGATTCTAAAATGTGTCACGCCTTTCAACTTACCCCTGACATTGCTCAAGTTTTTGGGGCGGGGTTCGATGCTACAAATCTGTTGTTATCGAAATCTCCAGCGATCTTCCGTCGAACACTGCATGGTGCAGCGGAAGCTTTTGCAGGCTTTATCAGGCGGCCAAGGCCACGATCCCAGTCTCAACCTCAGGAGAGCACATGAGAGCAGCTCATGCTATTGGACAGAACTAAATTCGGACCTTGCAGAGAGATTGTCAGGAACAGCTCCCGGCAGAGGTCCCGGCAGAGCTCCGAAGCTTCGAGAAGATTCATCTTATAGCTATAACCTGCAGCTCCAAGTGCCCAGCTCACCAAAACACCCTCAGACCCAACTTCACACACTACCACAACACACAAGATGTCTTGGAAAATACACAACCTTTCTACCAAATTTTACCACATCCGTATCGACGACCATGTCATCACAACCACACTACATCCAGGGGCGACCGACACGGATGCTCCACCAGCACCGCGGGAAAGTCGTCGTCGTCGAAGCGAAGGAGGAGTCCGCGGTGCTTTGCCATCCCGGGCTGAGCCTGCAAGCGCAAACGCGCATCAAAACTGGAGAAGACGGCTCGGGGAGTACCTGGTGCAAGACGTGCTGCTCGACGAGCTGCAGCGGCGGAGCCTGCCCTGGCCAAAGAAGAATATTGTTCAGGGGCGGCTCGCGTCGTTTCCCGACGGCTACACCCTAGTCAGCGTCCCCCGCCTCAACGACCCCCAGCGCAACGACCATTACCTCGTGCACCCCCATTACCAGAACGACGACTGGGTGTACCGCTCGCCCGCGGAATTTGGGCCGCATCTCGCTTGGATCATGACGGGAATGAAGCGCGACGGAAGGGGAGATCCTGCCTGCCTCTGTTGCGTCTGTGCAAGGCATACGCCAGGGCGCAGTCCGGAGGTCGACATGCACAGGTACAAGAACATCCAAGACCTATTTTCCAAGCCGCAACGAGACCCTGCAAGCTTGCGCAGAAGCTCCATTCGTGTTAGGATACCCTCACCCACCAAGTCATCAGCTCAGACAAACAAAGACATTTTTGCGGCTGCAAAAGACTACCGAGTCTTCAAAATAGCTCCGGCTGGGGCTCCTTCAAATGGCAGTCTTTAGTCAAGGAGTGGTCTGGAGATGTCTACAAAGCAAATGATGGCATGGAGATGTAGAGGCAAGGGTGATCATACCAAGCGTTTCTGTACTTGTATCCCAAATTACTCCATGATACCCGAGGGTCTACCCAACGAATTTCCCATTGCCGCCACGAAGACAGCTGCCTTTCCTAGCTGTGCCGCGGTCAGCAGCCCTGAGACCTTTCGCCGAGTTCTGTGCGTATGGATTGTGCAGTAGCAAATAGATGTAAACAAACTACGCGATAGTAGATGGCGTGGACATTCCCTAGCCGCGAAAACGTGAGTAGTCAAGATAGTGAGATTGTTGTACAAGGCGTGCTACGCCTTCATGCCGCGGTAAGCGACAAGTCTTCTTCGCAAGTCTTCTTTTCCAGGTCAGAATACTCGCCACCAGTGATCGTCATACTTTAAAGGTGTTAGTGAAGCGACCGACTTGGAAGGATGATTCAAGCGTACGTTGGGGAGTTGTCCGATGCGGCAATGGCTTCCGCGGCGGCTTCTCGAGCTCGTCTTCGCCTTGCTCTCGGATTCAAGATAGCGGCAAGCAAAAGGACTATTCCGTCTAGCACCTGCGAGACCTGCATCAGCACAACTTCATGTTACTGATCCCAAAAGCTACTCACCACAACCAGTGAATACGTGACTCCAGCGATGACATCAAACTTCTCGGCAAATACTAATGACAGAGTGCTGAAGACCCCGCCAGAGCAATCAATAACCATGAATAGGATAGATATACCGACGACCTCTCGACGGCGATAGATTTCGTAATATTGAGGTCTTAGGGAGGTCAGTACAGAGCAATATACTTCGACGAGAGGCGGCTCACAATAATGCTAGAGCTATGATTACGGAGCTGAAGATGCCAAAGAATCGCACTGGCGCATAGTTCCCTGCATTGTACGCAGGCTAGATTTACTGTCAATATACAGAAGTGCGGATCAGATGGCTTGCGACGTGCCTTAACAGCATATACCATCCCTGCCTCGAAGCCTCCGGATACAAGTAAAACGCCTAGAAAGGCTGCGAACGCCGTCTTAAAGGATCGGCCGTGGTCGTAGTATAAACACTGGGAGTAACTCGGATGAGTACGAGATTTGACATATGGAGGCAAACGCGTACTTGGGCCCAGGAAATTAGCGAGAGAACACCGAAAGCTTGTGGTTGCACGATGAGCGGTACGCTCAATTTCTGGACAATGACATAGACACCGAGGAAGGCACCGGCGACGCCCCACACAAGCCTGAGAGGGTGTTAACAATATTTACGCAGTAGCGCGGTAGGGACGTACACCAGCCAGTGTGAGAGTCCGTCTGTCGACTTCTCCCTCCAGCTCTTCCACACCTGCGGGATGAGCTGCACGGTCCAGCAGATCGTCCCTTTATTGACGCCGTCAGCACGCGAGCGAAGGGCTGGAGGAGCGCAACGCACCGATGGTGCCCAGGACGTTCTCCGCGGCGGCGTTCGTCGGCAGCGGCATGGCTCCAGCGGTGCTGCGTGCGGGGTGGGCGCGCTGGCGGGCTGCACGTTCGACCTCACGGGGAGAAGGAGAGAGGCGGAGGAGTCTGACTCTGAGGCCCGCCTGCGTCGAATGTTTTACTCTCGGGCAGGCGCCCGCCCGGCTGCAGCGGCGGCACGCCGAGACCCCACACCCGTGAGTCGTTCGACGCGTGACCGTCACGCGAGTCGACCGCCAAGGACCCGGGGAAAAAGGCCGCGCCGCCACCCTCCGGGCCTGCGCAGGGCAGCATAGAAATGTTCTTATGGCCACAGTGTTGCGGATGAAGGATGTAGTGATTTTACATGAGTGCCTAGCCCTGAGGAACACCGCCAGTACGACAGTAGGACTGCCAGGTACTCACTCGGCGCGTCGCTGTGACCCCTTCTCCTCATCCCGAAGGACGTAATCATGCAAGAGGACGGCGAGAAACCTTGCGCTTGCCTAGCGGTGCCTTGGATATACCGGAAGGCCGCCTCAGGGTCCGAATGCCCAAACCGTCTGAGAACAGAAGCTGCCTTCGGTCCGTGACGTGATCTCCTGGTATTTGGAGTGAGACCACCAGCCTTCACAGCCAATTCAGTCGCGATGCAGGCCAATATACTGTGGTCGCCATTTATTAGGCGTCTGCGCGGTACTAGTGTCAATCCAATTATACAAGAGTGGTGAGGCTCGTAGTGTGGTCGATGTTTACCTAACGTCGACATCCGTGAGATCTTCTATAGGCACCAGAATATGAACCTAAGGTACTCTTGTGGCGGAGGTCGGCTCATGACCCATGAGTTGATAGCGCGTCGGTGCCTTGAACGTGCTGCACTTGCTCGTACAAGGCACGTTTGCGCTGCGACTCCTCAAAGTCAGCCTGACGCTGGCGCATCTTCTCTTTCCTACGTTCATCGTCGCGGAGGACGCCCTGGAACATCGTCTGTTTATGCACGTATAATCAATACTACGCCGAGTGCAGAGTAAGTCACTCCGGCGCACCTCGGACTCCCGCCGCTGCATGAAGTGCACCGTGTAAATGATCCCGACACTGAAGAGCAGCGAGCCGACCAGCGTCGCCTTCGCTGCGCGTGACATCGTGCGGTGTGCAGGTCCTGGGCAGGCCTCTACTCCGGGAGTGTGAACGTTTCCGAGAAGCTGCGCGAGCGCGGCGCGGATTGGGTGAAGGTTCAGAACAAGTTGCCGAAGCGCCGTCCATCGCGCTTGCCGCTGTACCACTTCGTCACCACGCGTATACCCGCACCGCCCTCCGCACGCTGTTCACGACCGGCTCTGCGACACTCATAAGGGGCTCAGGATGGTTGGAAATGTGCTGCTCTTATTGGCGTGTGTCGCCATTCTCCATGGTGCGCGGCACATTAGCGTTCACGGAGCCCACGCTAACGCGGACGCATTTGCCATGTAGCTGCTTTCTCGACTTATGAACGTACGTTAATCCTCGTCTGCCGAACCGTACCATGGAACTCACAAGCATGCCGTAGACCTGTCCCAGCTGAAGGCTCTTGGCCGGCCCGAAGGAGCCCTACCCACCGACGTGCGTCCAGCACTAGTGAAACCTACGCCACCTGTTCCCTGCTTACGGCTCGCTTCACATGCAGATTGTTATCGAGGCCATCGTTGCATTGGCACTGGGCACACTGGGTTCGGTGCTACGGACAGACGAGCTGCGGGAAATAACCTGGCGAAGCGAGATGAAGAAGCGGTACGTGCCCCCCTCATTCCCCCCTCACCTCGTCGCTCACATCCTCCGCGGCACGCAGCCCACTCGAGGACATCGACCCCCGGTTATCCTTCTCTGTCTTCGCAGCGCGCGCAGGTCTCCTCCCCGCGCAGCCGACGCCCGAGAAGTCGTGACCTGCGCTGAGACGACGCGCACGGATGTACGAGTAGCAGCAGCCGAAAATGTGATCTGCGTTGGATACCCTGCAAGACTTGTCACGAAGTGTCTAGACTACAGTCCAGGTGCGCGCAGGGCTCGCCCCGTGCCGCCACCAAGGGATGTCGATGACAACGCGCCCGAGCTGATACTGCGCCACATGCAGGGGCGGCGCGCAGACCTGCCCGGCAGCCCCACTGAGCAGCCCCACGACTCGCAAACCCAGCTAACGACCCGTTTTGCAAAACACCGCAGGTGCAGGCACGCGCCACAGGTTTAGCGTTCACAGACACGTTCCAGCTCCTCGCGCACTGGCTTGCGTTCGGCATTGGCTGGGTAACGCCCTCCTGCAAGGGCGTGCGCTGTGCTTTGCTTGCTCTTCGTGGTGTAAGATGTCCACGATTGAGATCACTACGCATATTGCAGTCCTCGCGATCCTGAGCAAACTGGCGGCCGTCGTTTGCGCAGGCTCCCTCTTGTCGCGCAAGTGCAATGGCATGGTGCCCCCTGGAGACAAGCACTGCGGCATGCGCAACTTGATAGTCTCCAGATGCACGCGTTGTAGCTGCCAGCTCCCCCTGTGAAGGGAGGCCATTGCGGCATATGGAAAACTATCTATGATGTATACTCGACGACCTAGGGTGACCTTCTGCCTCTGTCTCCCCTTGGAAAAGCTCATGATAAGACGATTCCGCGAAGCCCATTTCGTGGATACAGCTGAAGTAGCATCCGAACGAACATCAGGGTTCAGTGCTGGAGTTTGAGGACCTAGCGCAGGTTTACGGACGGAGACCCTCGTCCTAAGTAACGCAAGGCCGTTCTGCTATCCGCGATGAGGACCCATGGAATATCGCAGACATGTCGCTTGTGGGCCAAGCTGGGAAGCTGCCTGCGACTGTGCAGCGCGAGAAGTGCACCCGCGGCGGGAAATCTCGCCCCAGCCTTGTTGGAGCTGGCCACGGCCAGCCGGTCCGTTGGGGATACGTGCACCTCCCGAAGTGCCCACGCGTACCGAGACAGGCCCCTGTCGGCTGGGTGGCCTCTGGCTATGTCATGGGTGAGGTGAGCGGAAGGGGATGCTCCTGGGAGGACTGTCCGACGTATCACGGGCCTCCTGGGGCGGGGCAGGGGATGTCTGCAGCTGGTCGCTGTGCCCGCGGGTGTTGTGAGGCAAACAACAGGACACACAAGAAATAAAAGAGATCCTGTGCTTTGACGACGGCAGAAAGGGAGACAAGACAAGAAACAGAGGATCTGAGGCGGGCCAAAGCGATGGAGGCGTTAGTATGGGCGCTTGCGGCAAGCCCGCGCATGCACGACGGAGTCTGGACAGCGTGCCTAACTCTCTCTCCTCTCCACCACGCACGATCGCACTCGCCCTCCTCACGTTCACGACATCGCTCTGTCTGTAGACTTAGACATCCAATCTAGCATTATACTCATCGACCACGCTCATCGTGACACATGATGGAGACTGACGCATCGAGCTCAGGAGGGTGGCGGTTCGCACAATGTTTCGGTGACAAGGGCGAGGTTGAGGATATCACGGAGGGTACGTCGCTTGCCATCGTCCTGCGCGCCGCTCGACGTGCCGTAGGGTCGCAACCTATCCTCGTATGCTGACGCTGCTCTCCCCGTGCAGCGGACATCATCTCGACCGTGGAATTCGACTCGACAGGCAACTACCTCGCTACTGGCGACAAGGGTGGCCGCGTCGTCCTCTTCGAGCGCAATGAACAGGTCAGTCCATTGTCTCATCGCCCTGGACACGCTAACAGACAGGATCGCACGACCTGATAACCAGAAAAAAGGCTGCGAATACAAGTTCTACACCGAGTTCCAATCGCACGAGCCAGAATTCGACTATCTCAAGTCCCTCGAAATCGAGGAGAAGATCAACAAGATCAAGTGGTGCAAGCGACAGAACTCTGCACACTTCTTGCTCTCCACCAATGGTACGCGCCTGCTGCACCGGCCTAGGATCGCCCTACCTGGTTCATGTGCTGACTCTTACCAGACAAGACGATCAAGCTCTGGAAGGTGTTCGAGCGGTCGCTGCGCGTTGTGTCAGAGTCGAACCTCCAGGATGGGCAGCGGCCCGTTGCGCCGCCAACGCAGGCCGCGCAGCTCAAACTGCCCCGCATGCAGCAGCAGGACAACATCGTTGCCGCCGTCCCCCGGAAGGTATACTCGAACGCGCACGCGTACCACATCCACTCCATCTCGGTCAACTCGGACCAGGAGACATACATCTCTGCCGATGATCTGCGCGTGAACCTGTGGAACCTGAACATCTCGGACCAGTCCTTCAGTACGTCCCCCGCTGTGCTTTGTCATGACCTCGGCGTCCTAACTACAGGCAGACATCGTGGACATCAAACCCACGAACATGGAAGAGCTCACGGAGGTCATCACCGCGGCGGAGTTCCATCCCACGCAGTGCAATGTGTTCATGTACTCGAGCTCAAAGAGCAACATCAAGCTCGCGGACATGCGCGACTCGGCGCTCTGCGACCGACATGCAAAGAGTGCGTCCACACGACCCGCACTATCGTCGCAACTGACCCGTGCTTCGTCATGCAGTGTTCGAGGAGGAGGAGGACCCTTCAAACCGCTCCTTCTTCTCCGAAATCATCTCGTCGATCTCTGACGTCAAGTTTAGCCATGACGGGCGGTACATCCTCTCGCGCGACTACCTGTCCCTGAAGATCTGGGACATCAACATGGAGTCGAAACCTATCAAGACCATCCCCATACATGACCACTTGCGAGGCAAGCTCTGCGACCTGTACGAGAACGACTGCATATTCGACAAGTTCGAGTGCACATGGGGCGGAGATGACAAGTAGGTTCATTTCGCTTCTGCCCTTGACGTCAACTAACACGCTGTGTTCTAGGCATGTCCTGACTGGATCGTACCACAACTACTTCCGGATATATGACGTCGACACGATGAACGATATCGTGCTCCAGGCAGACAAGTCGGCGTTCAAGGCGAAGAAGATGGGTGGTCCCTTGCCCGGCAACAAGATGGGCATGAAGAACGGAAGGCCGGGTAGCATGAGGGAAAACATGGCGTTAGACACATTGGACTTCAACAAGAAGATACTGCACGCGAGCTGGCATCCACGGGAGAACACGATCGCGGTACGCGTCTTGATCTTATCCGCAGAGCTTCAGCTGATTTTGCTCTTGCAGATCGCTGCTACGAACAACCTCTTCCTGTACAGCGCGGCATGAGCACCTCGCTGACCTTCGTTAGACGGCTTCGTTCTTCGTCGCTTTCCACTTCCATATTCCCATTCTCTTCGCCCTCTACTTCCACCACGACCGCCTGCGGTGCAGCGGCGCACGACCCGAATGAGACATCCAACTGGCAAGACGTTTAACGACTGACTCACGAACAACCCCGAGGACGCTCGCTAACGTGTTCCCACTTCTAACACGACTCACCCACGCTCCTTCACACACCATTATCTATTGAGCCCACTCGCCGGGCCACTTTCCCGCTACACCTCATTCCCCTACGCCCCTTTCTGTTTGTGTTGGTTCTCGGACTTGTCGTCGCTGTCGCTTGTCGTCGTCGTCATTCTAGTCTAGCACACGCTGATATCGTCCCTCATCGTATCCTATTCCCTCCGTGCAATACCTCTTCCCGTTTCGCATCCCTCACGAGAGACAGTCCCGTCCAATCGTTTACCCCACCCATCCTTCTAATTCTCTTCGCCACCCGTCCTTGCCCACATCGTCTTCGCCCTCTTCGCTTCGCTCACCTCGCTCTCGCTACCACGCACCGCGATAATCAGCCCGGAGTGGGGCTCGTTCGGATGGAGGGGATATACTTAGCCGCAGGCAAGGACAGTCTTTTGATATTCGTCGTCGATGAAGCGAAACCGTACAGCAGTCTGGTTGCTCTAGTACTAGTGATTTCCTTGGAAGAAGTAAATAAAGAACTGAATCGTGTAAATATATCAACCTGAAACTCCTCTGCCTCTTCGTCCCCCCGCGAGGTTGAGCTCGCCATTGCCCGCCGCGCCGCAAGCAGAGGTGCTAGCACTCGAAGACGCGCGATGTGCTGACGTTCACGCGACTCCAGGGCACACCGCGCCACACGAGGCGCAGCAGCAGCCACGGCCACTGGACGTGACAGAGTACGAGAAACGGCACGGGATCCGTTGAATCCCAGATCCCGTCGCGCTCCGCGCCCGCGGCGTACCGCGCGAGCAGGAGGCCCGCGCTCTCGCCCGCGGGCGGCGACGTCGTGGGGTCTTCCGCGTCCGACGGGTAGATCGTCGAGAGGAGTTGCGGATGCAGCAGCGCGCAGAGCCGGCGGGGGAGCAGCCGGCAGAGCGCGAGCGGCAGGGCGTGGGCCAGCCAGGAGCGCGGGGCGGTGCCTGGGTCGGGACGCGCGACGCGGGCTTCCGTCGGAGCGGCGGTGCCCAGGTAGTGCTCCGCCAGAGAAGGGTGGTCCGAGAAGAGTGCGACCGCCGTGTGTGCGCGCTAGCCGACGCAGGGCGAGTGAGCGATTGCAGCTGAGATGTGGGCGGCGACGTACCACGTTGCATTCGAGGACGTAGACCACGCCGTCCTCGACGATGAAATCGAAGCTGAAGTGGCCCGTGAGGGCGTACGACCAGTCTGTCTTGCCCTCGCGCCCGAGCTTCGCCTTGTATCGGTCCAGGAACTCTTGGCTCCATGCCTCCAGACGCTCTCCAACCTCCTTCTCCTCCGCCGACAAGTTGCGGACGTCCCCGTAACGCATGAGGAGCTGATTGCTGCGGCACGCGACGAATGCGACTATGGCTCCGTCGCGCGCCGCTACGTGCGTGCAGTACTCATTGCCAAAGAGGAACCTCTGAAGCAAGAAAGGGTGTTTCTCGCTGAGGGGCGTGGGCACGCCTGAAAGGTGCCTGGTGGTCTCTTCGCGTGAGCGGAGCGGGAACAGGGTGAAGTCGTCGCGCCCAAGGTCATCGAGAGAGAGCGACTTCAAGAGGTACTTGTGGCCTTTGGCAAGCGTCTCGGTGGAGTGCAAGAAGTCGACGGCGTCGTCGACGGACGTGACCTTCTTGCTCTCTGGGACGGGGTAGCCGAGCTCGATGCAGAGGTCCTCGAACTGGTCCTTCCAGTGTAGTGTCCCGCAGACCTCTGGGAAGGGTATGAACGGCTCGCACGTGTGTACGTGGGGTCTCTGCGAGAGTGCAGCGATCTGTTGTGCGGCTTCGGAGTCGACCATCGTAGCATGCACGCTCGAGCATGGGACCCACGCGCCGACGTTCCACAGCCTGACGAGGCGTTGTATCGCGGATATGTAAGCATCGGGTTCGTTTGCGGGGTCGGGAAGGATGTGGAAGTGGTCGACGGCGCGCGAGAACCGTGCACAGGTCAGCGTGCCCCATTTCGCTTCCTCCGCGAGGATGACCGTGCAGCCAGCTTTCTTGAACGCGCGACAGAGCGTCAACGCCTTGTTCGCCCTGGCCCCGGTAACAAGGACGGTCGTGCCCCGTCCGCAGGGGTCGCTGTGGTAGCGATAGTCTAGGGATGTGCCAGTAATCGTAGTGTACGCGTAGAATGCCAGAGTCACCAGGAGCGTCACGGGTAAGGTAAGGATCGACAGGCAAAGTAGCAGGAATGTTGCCGTGTTGGATTGCAGGAGCGACGGCCGTGCCTTGCGCGCGACTTCCATCGTGACTGGGTCGTGCCAGTGTCCGCCTCCTCGGTTTCCGGCGAGGATTAGAGTGCTGCCGCAGGGTACGCCGCTCAGCAGGGACTTTATATATGGCTCCTGAGGCCAAAGTGACGACGATCAGTCAATGACATGCGCACACACGTGAGGTACCTACGTACAAACAATCAGACTCGGCTCTTGAAAGGGGATTGCGGACTCCACAGGACGTCCTTGTGACCAGCAAGAGCGAAGAGCTTGGATATAGGATTGCCTAGCTAAACTATCGCACTGAGATGTCAGTGCTGATTGAATCAAGGCCTCGGCTCTAAATTATACGTACCGCGCCAGCATACGTGCTATCCGCGAGTCTGGGAGGAGAGGATGAGGGGAGAACGGCTTTGCTTTCGGTCATGGCGGTGGTAGCAGACGGAGCCGCAAGGCTGGGCGTCTAGAACATACAGCGGTTTCATTCCTTGCCATGATACTCTTACAAGCTCTACACACAAACAGTTCTACAGATTCGCTCGCGTATACGACAAAGCCTTCACGCAGCAACACCACTGACGATCTTGTTGCCGCCGTTGACGGCGGGGACGCCGATAGTACTGATCGCCACAAGGTCGTCGGTGGTCTGAACAGCACCAGTCTTGATCATAACTCGAGCAGCGCTGAGGACGGAAGCTGCGCCATGACCGTTCGTAGCGCCGTTGCCGTTCGCGGCAGCCTTGCGGCGGAGGATCTCGGGGTCCATCCCGAGGTCGCTGTAGTCGACGTAGGCCTGGAATATGTCATTAAGCTGAAGTAAGAACGAGACGACTCTGAGGACTAACCTCCTTTCCGGCGCCCGAGTTGTACTTCTCCCGCATGAGAGCCTTGTGGACCTTGAGCACGCCAAACAGCTCGTCGTAGGAGGCGTCGTTGATGAACTGGCAGGTGCCGTAGGGGCTGGGGACCGCGAAGCGCTGCTTGTTATCTCTGGTCTTCCTGTGTGGCGCGAGGGTTTCGTCAGCGATCCGCCCGATCGGCTGCAAGGAGATTGACTCACAGGATCGCCTCAGTCCCGGCGACGATCATGTCCTCGGTGAAGAGCTCGTGGTCCATCGACAGGCCGACGCGGTGCGAGAGCGAGTGGTACTCGTCCCTCTGTTGCTCAGTGAGATACCCGCGCTTCCAGGCTACGGTGACGAAGTAGGCCATGTCGATGTTGATCTAAGCGCGATGAGGACAGTGGCAGGCAGCGCGTGATGCAATGACGTACGGCATGTCCGTGGCGAAGAGGAACGACCGGCGTGAGCTCAAGCGTCGGAGAGAGGCTGTGGCCGAAGGCGATGACTCTGTCGAGGCCGATCTCATGGAGGTTGGGCGTTTCGAGCTACAGAGTGTCAGCAGGCGGTCTCAGCCAACTACACTTGAGCTTACATCGAGCATGACCTTGATGCCGCGCCAGCAGATCTCGTCCGCGATCTCCTTGAGCTCGGGAGCGGCCCCGTCGGCGCGGCCGAAGCGGGTGTCGATGAGGGCCTCGCCGTTCTGCACCAGCAGGTCCCAGGTGCGCTTGTCGGCGCAAGAGGAGATCTTCATCAGCTCTGTCGGAGGAGATTGTGAGCCGCGTGGTGCATACATCGAGCAGGCGTGACGTACCAGCGAAACCATTGCGGACCTGACCCTCAGGCAGGGTGCGCAGCATGTTGAAGTCGAGGAAGGTCATCATAGGGGCATGGTAGGCACCCAGCCGGTTCTTGAGGTTGCCGTGGTTGATCCCGACTGTGGGCGCGGTCAGCAGTGGTATGACGGCTGCGGAGGGCCGCGCACACCTTTGATGGAGACCGATGCGTCGATGAGGCCGATCAGAGTGGTCGGCACACGGATGAAGTTCGTAGTGCGGCGGTAGGAAGCGCACGCATACCCCGTGACGTCGGTGCACAACCTGTGAAGGTTCGTCAGTCAGGCCGGCAGGCACGGGCAGCGTACGTACCCTCCACCGACCACGAGGACCGGCTCCTTGCGGACGAGGCCGAACTCGTTCATGGCGTCGACGATGGACAGCATCGTGGTCATGGTCTTGTTCTTCTCGCCGCCAGCCATGACGAAGGCCGTCAGCGGGATGTTGTGGTGCTTGAAGTAGGCCTCCCATTGCTTGGAGTAGAAGCCGGAGACGGTGGAGTCGCTGACTAGGAGGACGCGCTTCCAGGGCTTGTAGATATCGGCGAGGTGGCTGTGCTTGGTGTCGAAGATGTTGTCGACGAACTGGAAGCCTTCATGAACGTGGTCAGTGAGCGCGTACGAAGGCAGCACGACGTGAGGACGAACCATATTTGATCTCCTCCACGCCGGAGACAGTGAAAGTGGATGTCGTAGATGTGACGGTAGCTTTGAGGTCACTCATGGCGATGTGAGCTTCAGGTAAGCGATGGAGGGTTGGAGGCGGGAGTGAGAGCTCTGTATGCGTCCCAGTGAGCTTTTATACCTCACGAAGGGGCGGAATAACACGTACCACGCGCAATATGCGGCTGAAATCCCGTTAGGTCCACAAAATCCTGGTCACCGCTTGCCTCATAATTTGCGGTAGCACGCCCATGACAGATTCATCGGGAAGGACCCTTTTTCTTGGAGCGATCGT
The DNA here is from genome assembly GCA_019973155.2 of Phanerochaete sordida. Taxonomy (NCBI): domain Eukaryota; kingdom Fungi; phylum Basidiomycota; class Agaricomycetes; order Polyporales; family Phanerochaetaceae; genus Phanerochaete; species Phanerochaete sordida. The sequence goes on along the minus strand of BPQB01000020.1, from coordinate 407,328 downwards.
CTCCGTCGACCGATACGTACCACGAGCCTTGAAGTCTGTGCAAGAGATATCAAGAATCGCGCTGGTGTGTTCCAAACGAAGGCAAATTGTTGATTGTGGTGGTAGGAACCCGGTGGGTGAGTGAATGGGGGCAGTTCCTTGGCCTCACAGAAGAGAAAGACACAGTCCAAGGAGTGCAATCCATGTCGCTCAATGTACACTGGATGGTAATGGAGGTTATTGATTTGCCTCAAGTAACGACGCGTGCTGCCGGAGAAGTTGTCTGAGGAGTGTAGGAGGACGCATGTCGAACAAGACGCAAGACGTCTTCGGGTGGCTGAGCTGATTTCGTCGTGGAGTCCGGATGTTTTTCGTGCCTTCCTGTGGGCGTATCGTGGTCGTGAAGACATTAGCTATGTGTGACGCACCGTGTAGCGGCCTCTTACCGTGAGCCAGTCGCAAAGCACCAAGGCAAGAGGGGCGTCTCGCGAAGCGCCTTGAAGCAGCGGCATGCAGGCCGAGTACGGCGGTACAGTATCGCAAATCCGTCGGCACCCGAGGGCGACCAAAGCAGTAAAAGGGGAGAGCGACTGGTCGGTAGCGAGAAACAAGGGGGGTAATGGACATGCTCCAGACCTGCGGTGTATACAGGCCATGAGGAGATGGCTTGACGAATCTCGGTGGACCTTTGCGTAACTGCATTTCCAATCAGTAAATGCACACGTTTGTGGCTTTTGGGTCGCTCACCGTAACCAGCGGCGGGCAGACGCTGCTCCGCGGAAGTGAGCGGGACGGGCCACGGATGTGGTATGGATGAGCCAGCGTGGTTTCCCGGCATGAGCACGAGACGAGCCCGCGCAGGCATGGGCGCGATCCACTGCGCGGACGACCGCAAGGTACCGCTCTGTAGAGGTAACCTAGAGGAAGGATCCACGCCAAAATTGAACTCTACCCTTGACGGTGATTGCAATGCCAACACCCCCAGCCGACCTCCTTCTCACGGGCGATATATGGGGTGGCCGTATTGATGTTGAAGCGTTCGAAGTTGGAGATCCATTGCTCAGCTTACCTTCAACGTGAGAGGCTGCGCTACTCACCCACCTTCTGACGGAAACGCGATGTCCAAGGACCCTAGACAGCCCAACGATGTCTCACGAGTGGTGGCGTAACTCTCCACTTCCGAACACTATTAGCATGCTACCCACCCCCGTTGACCGCATACACGTCAGTGTACATCAGGCGCGAAAAGTAATCCTGTGAACGAAGGTTCGACTAGCACACTTGCGGGGGCGCTTCATCGTGTCTGGTGACCACTGCGGAGAGTTGGCAGCGGAGGCACGTTTCCCAAGGCGAACGATGAAGCAGCCCCAAGGCAACCTCGGCATCAGGTACGGCATACCCGCGGGAGGCATTGCAGCGCAGGTGCCATCTGTGGAACAAAGTAAAGGTTTAATGATGTACCGTGTGGGATAGAGTATCAGCTAGAGCGGCCCACCAGTGCTCCGCATGGCAGGCAAGTTTCTTCGCGGGAGGCGATAACGTACAGCGAGCAGCAGCGGATCGCGCTGCTCGAGGTGAAGGACCGGTCCGTTGTCGACTCCAAGGCGATACAGTGCCAGAGGATAGGGCATGGGGGAGAGCATCCGAGTTTCGAGAGCAAGGCATGTGTCGCAAGGGGGACAAGAGTGCAGGTATGACATGGGCTTGCTGATGGCATGAATGTACGGGACGATACTCGATAGCTCGCTGGTGCAGACGAGACGGCACACCATAGCTCAAGCAGCAATTACCGTGCATACCTAGACCCAGGTCTTCACAGACCGGATAGCAACGACGCGACGAAGACAACGACGACGACGCTGATCATGGTACCATCAGCGGTGAAGGTAGCCTGGACGCCCTGAAGATGCATCACGAGCCACATTCAAGACGTCCTCGGGTGCTAGTCGCTCGGTGAAAGCGACAGAGCATACGCGATCTGATATGAGGCAAGAGTAGGATGAACGATGTCCGCGTACCAAGAGAATAAAATGTACTGAACTTGCCTTCCTGCAACGGCGGCGATGACTATGAGACATGCTCACGAAGATCATCGAGGGCAGCGGACTGAGGGACACAACGACTGGAGCACAAGAACAGAGCCAGACATATATTTACCTCGACATCGAGCTTGTGCGTTCGCGAGATGGAAGAGACGTCTTGAAGGGTCCCAAGGCCGGTGAACTTGCATTCACGAGAAACATGACTGTTCCTCGAGAGAACAGAGAACTCTACAAGCAGCAGAGAACATGACGCAACTCCCATCCTCCACGACCAACAAATTATGTGGAGCAACAAGAAACGCCAGACACCACAGAGACAGCGACGACGACCCCTTCCGAAGCGAAACGCGAGAGCATAGAGGGCGAGATGAGAGTCCGAGACAAGCTGGAGGACCCGGCGCTTCACCTTCGCGCTTTATGAGCGTGCGAATACCTGACTAAGCAAGTTGTCCTAGTGAGGCAGGTGCTGTGGTTATGTCCAACCGTTACATCCACGTTTATTGGTTACTATACAATTTTTACACCCTTTGCTCCTCTCTATGTGCGTATTGTTCCAACCATCGTATGCGCAAGCCATGCGACCTTACGCTAGGCGTACGACTTGACCTTCGAGAACCAGAACGGCCTGTCGTTCTTCAGTGCGAGCGGGGTCGCCTCGCCGCTCGTGAGCGACACAGAGTCGTACGTGCGGAAATCGAGCTTGTTCCACCGGCCGAGCGGCCGCGAGCGCAGTTCGAGCACCATCTGGAACGAGTAGCGCATGGCGCCCCCGCTGGGGTCCATGAGGTCGGTGATGTACACCGTGGTCCCCTCGAGCCTCCAGCTTCCGATGAAGAAGCCCTGACACAACCCATGAGCGCGACGTACGGCTACAGTGTCTGACTGTTGCTTACCTTCATGCGCAGCGTCGGCTTGAGCACCGGAATGACGGACTGCGGCGAGACCTCTTCATTCGCGAGGAGCGACAGGACCTCTCCGTTTGGATAGAAGCGACTTAACACGACAGAGTTTAGCGTGATCGCAATACACACAGCATGATGCTCACAGGTATCGGTGGTACGTGACCAGATGGCTGACGTTGACCCACGCATTTTCACTCAGACCGTTGCGGCTATAAGCAGTTATCAGGGACCAAATAAATATATTACGAGATGCTACATACATGTAGTGGCAAACAGCGATGTACACGCCATCAAGCCGAATGCGCGGGTGCTCGATGTAGACCCGCCGAAAATCGCCCTTGTATTTTTCCACCAGGTCTGTGACATCTTCGTCTTCACCAATCTGTGGTGATTGATATATCGAGACCACAAATCGTCTGGGTGGCTTGGCGGTCAATGAGAGGAGTGTTACGTAGTGATCCCATCGTACCTCCACAACGAGGAATCCAAGGTGAGTACACGAGCCTTGCGATTAATGGACGCGAATCGCTCAAGCGTAGTTGTGTCCAGGAATTCCAGAATGTCGACGAGAAGCTCGTCTGGAAGCGTTTGGAGATGAACGGGCTGCTTCTCGTCTTCCGGCTCGAATTTGAGATCAGCTACTGTCCATGAGGCCATGATGCTCGCAAGGGTGCCTGTCACGACACCATGGTGCGCGGGCAGGGTCACGGCAACACCACCCGCGTCGTCCGCCGAGACGTGCAGCTTGTCCATATCGTGCGCGAGGCGCGCCATGTCGACGGACGCCTTGTGTTGGTCGCGCTGCGCCTGCGCAAAGGCCGCGGCATCGACGGGCATCACATGCAGCGACTGGAACTCGAGCCGCTCGTACAGCCGCGCGACATCTTCGTGTATCCGGAAGGCCTGTCTGTAGAGCCGCAGCGCCTGGTCGAGCTCGCTGCGCTGCTCGTGCGCGACGGCCTGCTTGTAGATCTCGAGCGCCTTCGCGACGGTGCGCGGAAGCGGCGCGGTGAAGCCGGGGCCGCGCGACGTGCCGGGCGTGCTATCGGCTGCAGAGGTGGGCGACACGGGTTGCGCAGAACGCTTCGGTGGCGACGTGACTGTAGTGTCAAGTTTTGCTTGCTCGGAGGTGCTGGCGGGCTGTGTGTCAGCGGACGGGCCCGCCTGCGTAGAGCCTGCACGCTTCCTCCGCATATCGAGGTCGGCCCTCCATTCCTCTCGGAATCGCGCGAGCTCCTCAGCGGTGGTACCATCCGCCTGTGGCTCCTCTGTGGGCACCTTGCGCGGCTGGCCTTGTGCCCTGGCAAAGAGACCTCTTCATGAGCCATGGCAAGGATGATCAGGCCTGGGAATCATTACAAAGCTTCCATGCCATCCTCGTCGTCGTCCTCTACGGCTTCCTCATCGTCTGCGACATCTTCATCATCAGCTGGAGTGTCGACAGGCTGTAAATTCTTCAGCTCGTCCTCTGATGGCGGCTTCTTCACTGGCGGGATGGTCATGTATGGCACTTGGTGGTATAAATGAGAGTTAGTAGACTCAACACCGGCCTGATGCTGATGTCATCGGGCATAGAAGGTCTTGTATTTGGGTAAGCATCGGACTTACAGCTTTACTTACCCCCTTCAACGGAGCTTCTTACCCCATTCAAAGCTACTGGCAATAGGCGCCTTCCAGCGGCACAGCGCACCGAGGCTACGTTCACACACCACCTCCCTCTGTCCCCAGCCTCCTCGTCCTCTCGCGCAGGTATACCCACCATGGAGAGCAACAAAGACGAGGCGATCAAATGCCTCGCTATTGCGCAGAAGCACCGCAACGCGGGCAACCTCGCCTCTGCGAAGCGGTTCTGCCACAAGTCCTTGAGCCTGTTCGCGACGCCCGAGGGCACGAAGCTCCTCGAGGTCCTCGAGGTCGAGATTGCAGAACAACCAGACGCTGCGGAGCCTTCTTCATCTTCGGCATCGTCGTCCGCGGGCGCGAGCACAGCATTCTCGTCGTCGGCAGAGGCGCACCCGTCGTCCGCAGGCACCCGTCACCGGCACACGGAGTCGAGCGCACAGGCGAACGGGAAGGCCAATGGGAAGGCGAAGGTGGAGGAGAAGAAGAGGGACTACACTCCGGAGCAGGCGGCGATGGTGAAGCGGATACGAGCGTGCAAAGTGACGGAATACTATGAGATCCTGTCACTGAAGAAGGACTGCGAGGAGGCCGAAGTGAAGAAGGCATACCGAAAGGTGCGACTGCAGACCTTCTCTTTACACTCAAGATGTTGACCTCCCCCAGCTTGCCCTGGGATTGCATCCTGACAAGAATGGTGCACCAGGAGCTGATGAAGCGTTCAAGAGTACGTCCCCTCCCTCGTGTGCGTATGTCTGCTCTTAGAGCTTGAGCTAAACGCTTTGTCTAGTGGTCTCGAAGGCTTTCCAGGTCCTGTCTGGTGCGTTCCCACCATCTGCGTCTGAACGCTGAAAGTGCTGATCTTCCCCTTTGGTAGACCCGCAAAAGAGGGCGGCGTACGACCAGCACGGCTCTGACCCAGAGTCGCGTTTCGGTGGGGGTGGGCAGCCGTCATTCTCACGAGCGACGTCGAACTTTGGAGGCACACCGTTCGGGCAGTCATTTGAGGGCGAGATGAGTCCGGAAGACTTATTCAATATGTTCTTCGGCGGCGGGATGGGGCCAGGCGGGTCATTCGGCGGTGGCCCTAGTGAGTGCTACCTATGTGTAACGGAGATCTCTGCTATACTGACCGGACATCAGTGTTCAGTGCGTCATTTGGCCCTGGCGGGTTCCGCACTACGCGGGTACGGACGAATGCGCAACAGCAGCAGCGCCAGAACGCAGAGCCCCGCTCCATCTTCGTCCAGCTCCTGCCTCTCTTCATTCTGTTTGGCTTCTCCCTCCTCAATGCCCTGCCCAGCCTATTCAGCACACCACCGACGCCTGACCCGCGGTTCTCGTTCTCGGCAACGCCGCGATACAACGTCGAGCGGACAACGAACGGCTTGGGCATCAAGTATCACGTTAACGCGGCCGAGTTCTCGGGGCACCCTATCGCCGCAGAGCTCGCGCGCACTGAGCGAAAGCCTGGTCCCGAGCTGAAGAAGTTCGAGTCCAACGTGGAGAGGGCGTACACCTCGGACCTCTACGCCCGCTGCCAGAGGGGCGTGGACCAGAAAGAACGGCGGAAAAACCTGGAGGTGGGCATGTTTGGCATCGGCACGGACTGGGAGAAGGTGCGCCGAATAGATGCGGAGCCTATCGAGAGCTGCGACGAGCTGCGGAAGCTGGGCTTGCTGCATTGATCCGTCTGTCGTAATTTATTACATGTTCTCGTCCTTTTACGCTTTCATGCAGTCGGTAGTGTATATGTTGGAGGATGTATGTTGGATATATCTCGCGTGGACAGCAATGGACACGGTTTAATAGCTCGACGCGCAACGCTACCTCAGCTGTCTTCTCGTGCCCGCCACATCTATCATTCACTCTGCCTCAGAACAATAGATTATCGAGTCCAGGAGTGCTAGCATGGAGCAATTGTAGTTCCAGTTCGTGCGGGTGTGTACATTGCGTGTGCTACGCGGTTTAGACGTCGCCGGTCTGACGCTTGGCGCGCTCGAGCTTGAGGTAGTACTCCTCCTGGCGTTGAACTGGGGAAGGCGTATCAGCGCACCCGCTCATACACACAGTTTGCATCGTGCAAAACGCGAAGCCGGTCACTCACCGCTCTTCAGGTGGACACCGTACCTATAGGGGAGTCGCGGTCAGCACTCCTCGTGCAGCGGCCTTACCACGGTCGCGCACTCACCAGAACGCGTAGCCCGCAGAGGCACCGAGGCCGAGGGCACAGGTGAGGTCGAGCCAGAAACGCTTCCTGAGCTTGCCGGTGATGGGTGCGATGGCCATTTTCGAGGATGGACGACGGTGCTGTTGAGAGTGAGGTCGTCGGGCAGACCCTCGGACGAATGCGGCACGGGCGTCTGTCCCAGCGCAAACAGCGACAAATAAAATGCGGGCGATTTCGAGGCGGCTCCAGTCCTTGTCCAGACACCTCTCCGCCCAACCGCCGTCTTGAAACGGGGGGAAATATTGTGAGAAGTGCTGGGTGAACACCGTGTGAAGGTAGGTTATCTGAGCGGTCAGCTGAGGCTCATTCGTTCTCACTCTCCTCGATACGATAGTGTTCTTTCCTGAGGTCATCGAGCGGCTCTGCGACCTTCATGCTTTCTGGTAAGGTTACTTCCTCTTGATTCACTGTCACGCCATCTCATTGACATGATGTCCAGTACAAGTCAGGCTTGGTGTGTACCCAGATGGTAGAAATACACGCTATAAAGAGTTCCCCAGGGCGAGCTACATGCTTAGTATCTCCTCGCTCTCTATCTGGATGCGACGATGGCGAGCAGTGCTCATCCATCGTACTTGACATGCACTGCGTCTCAAGCGCAAGAGTTCAATGAGAAGAGCCCTCATAATATCTTATCACTCAACCACCTGCTCGAGCACCGAGCTACCTCACATCCCGAGGTCTGCGTCGCAGGGTTCGCTGAATTCGATCTCTCTCAGGACCGATGGAGTCTTCTGACTTTCAGTGAGTACACTCTGAAAGTCGTCGGTGTATTGTCTCATTTTACACTATTAGCCTTTCGCTCCCTCCTGTCTGCCAGCAACTGCGTTGCGCTCTACTATGCGGACCACACCACCATGACTTTCCGAGCGCCTGGAGTCAGAAGCGACCGAATCATTGCCCTGTTGTCTCCCAGCTGCGCGGACCTCCTAATAACTCTCTTCGCTGCATTCCGAATGGGATACGGAGTTTTGCTGCTAGCGTCAGTGTTGTCTATCTCCCCATTATCTCGTCTCACGCCCGCTCTAAAGGCCACAGAACACGACGGACGCGATAACCCATCTGTGCCGCGCCACCTCAGCCAGCCACATCATTTGCCACCCTTCACTTCTTGAGCAGGGCCAGAAAGCCAACGATGGCTCGACTGGGATCACGCTTGTGCCTATGGCATCCCGAACGGCATGGACGTACAAAGCTTCCGATGCCGCTCACCTCACTACAAGCCTGCACCCACTCTACGAGAAAGACTTGACAGCGCTTGTCATGCATACTAGCGGCTCGACTGGTATGCCGAAAGTGAGCATGAAGGTGGCAATCGTCCGACCTGTGCTGATGCTTTTCGTGGCATTTGTAGCCAATATACCATCCGCATCGCATCTGGACGGAAGCGATCCCATGCATGCCTGGAAAGCCTGCCTTCACGACCACTCCGTTATTCCACGTACGTGGTGTGCCCTTCAGAGCGAGTCGGTGAAGGTTTATCATTTTCTTCATCAGGGCGGTAGTGCCGACTTGCTCCGTTCTATGAACGCACTCTCCACGCTCTACCTCTTTTCGTCTGTCTACCCTATGACAGTGTCGAACATCACCGGAGCTCTTTCTGTATGCCCCGATGCCCACGCGTTCCTTTCTGTCCCCTACATCCTCAAGATGCTCGCCGAAAACTCAAGTGGGCTTCAGATGTTGCAGACCATGGATCTAGTCAGTACCGGCGGAGCGCCGCTTCCGGAACTCTGTAAGTGGCGCGCCGTATAATCTGCGCGATAGTGAGCTGATATGCGGGACAGTGGGAGACCGCATGGTGAACCAAGGTGTTAACCTTGTCAGTCGCCTGGGTTCCAGTGAATGCGGATGTGCGTAACCCCGCGCTCCCTGCCTGCATACCCACTGACCCATGATGCACAGTCCTCATGAGCTCTCATCGTGACTACGACCACGACAAAGAGTGGATCTGGCTGCGCAACGATGGACTTGGCTTGGAGCTGCTGCACTTCGAGCCCGTCAGCGACTCCGCGGACGAGGACTTGTCCGAGCTTGTCGTCGACAAGCAGTGGTCCACCAGAGTGCGTCCTCCCTTTCTCACGACTGCAGTTGCTCCTCACGTTGGCCCTTAGGTCGTGTCTAATCGTCCCGATGGCAGCTTCGCCAGCGGTGACTTGTACGCCAAACACCCGACCAAACCGAACACCTGGCGCTACCACGGGCGTACCGACGACATTATCGTTCTAGTGAGTCTCCGTTCTTCCACTGTGGCTTCCTCCGCTAATGGTTGAATGTAGATGACAGGGAAGAAAGCGTCAGCAAACCCTCTCGAAACCGCCCTTCGGGCCTGCCCCGCCATCTCCGAGGCCATCGTCTTCGGAGCAGAGCGCCCTGCCCTAGGCGTACTCATCGTGCCTGCGTCCCCTGCCGTCACAAGGACAGAAATCCTCGAACGCGTCCGCATTGTCAACAACACCAGCGCGTCGTACGCCTGCATCCCGGAGCAGCTCGTCGTCATCCTCACCGCAGAAGACGCGAGGAAGATTCCGAAGACAAGCAAGGGGTCTGTCGTCAGACCGACGGCGCTGCATGTTTTCGCTGCTCTGATTAAAGAGGCGTACCGACGTTTGGAAAGCGGCGATGTTACGGCAGAGGAGATCGTCTATGGCGCGTTCGACGAGGGCGAGGCTATGAAGGATTACATCCGCAGTGCTGTCGCGAGAGCACGCCGGCAGAACCCTCACGCCGGTGATCACCAGCGAACTGGCCCTACAGATGATGTCGACCTGTTCAACGCGGGGCTTGACTCTGTTCAAGCTATTCTGGTTCGCAGTGATTTGCAAAAGGTCAGTGTTTGAATGCATTTTCTCGACGAACCGTCGTGGCTGATCACTCTGCAGCTGGTGGCCAACTGTGGAGTTAGTCTTGCCTCTAATGTTGTGTTCGAGCATCCGTCTATCACAAGGTAAGCTTATCGATGCACCGCAACTGTAAGCTGTCTTATTGAAGGGTAACAGACTGGCCAGCCATATCCTGGAGATTCGTGCAGGGAATGTCTCTACTCCGTCGCACGAGTCGAACGAGCAATTTCAACATCAAGTGATGCGCAAGTTGCTGAAGTTGTACACCTTTGCAGACGATATCGACCTTGGCTTGAACGAAAGTTCGTTCAGGCAGCCAAGCAGCAATGCGGATGAAGGAGATGCCATTGTGAGGACCGTCATTCTCTCTTTGCGCTATGCCTTCATTTACGATCTTTAGGTCATAACTGGTGTTACGGGCTCGCTGGGCGTGCACCTCATGATGCACTACCTGACTACGACGGACCTCCATATCTTTGCCCTGGTCAGGGCTTCTGACGATGCCCATGCCCTTCGACGCATTTTTGGCAGCATCGAGCATCGCAAAGACCGGTCCACTTTCGAGGAGCTTCAACATCGGGTGACAGCACTCGCAGCGGAGCTAACCAAGGAGAGCTTGGGCATTCAAGACGCTGACTACCGAAAGATGGCCGAAACCGCTGTCACCATAATTCATGTGCGTCTGAATTGTGAGTTTGATCCCCACTGTCTGAAATTTGTCCAGGTTGCCTGGCCAGTCAACTTTGCGTTGAGCCTGGAGAGCTTCGAGCCAGCTCTGAAAGGTCCGTCCTCACACGAAGAGCCTGGGACGAAACTCACTCGGGGCTGGCCTAGGTCTGCGCCACCTCTTGGACCTGGCCTGTCACACACATCGCAGCGCCCGCCTCATCTTCTGCTCCAGCACGTCCGCCGCCGCCCACTCCGGCGACGCCAACAACATCGTCTACGAGCGGCTGCCAGAGCACGAGCGCGCGGCCGCCCCGCTGGGCTACGCGCGCTCGAAATGGGTCGCAGAGCACCTGTGTGAGAGCGCACACGCGACGGCGCTGCGCGGGCGCGTCGCCGTCGCGCGCCTCGGCCAGCTCTGCGGCGCGACGGACGACGGGCGCTGGAACGAGAGCGAGGCGTGGCCGCTGCTCCTCGCGAGCGCGAAGCGCACCAGCTGTCTGCCGATGCTCGGGAACGAGGTGCGTGCGGACGCGCTGCGGTCGATGCCCTTGTTGATGCAGGATTCGAGCAGGAGCTGTCGCTGCTGCCGTACAACATCGCGGCGCGTATGCTCAAGCACATCGCCGACCTCGCGTTTACGGAGCTGGATGCAGGGGAAAGCAGCGAAATGCCGATCATACACGTTCTCAACGACGAGCTTCTGCCGTGGTCTGAGCTCCTGACCTTTCTTCGCGGTGCCGGCCACCGTTTCGAAGATGTGTCGCCCACGGAGTGGATGGAGCGTCTGCGTGCGCTGCAGGCGGAGGGCGGCCTCGACGCCGCAACTGCGAATCTGCTGGACCTGTGGCAGAAGAAGGTTTGTAGCATGATTCAGAAAGCAGTGGCAGACCATTCTAATGTGTTTGCCAGTACATCGACGCGCCCAGCGGACCCGCTGAGCCGAAGTACAGCGTGACAGTTGCCCAGCAGCTCATCAAACGCGCGAACGATTCCATCGAAGTCGACTGGCCCACGCTTGTTGACAAATGGGTTAGGAACTGGCGCCATACAGGATTCTTCCCTACGTCTGGTGTAGATGCCTAACCATCCGATTCCAAATTCTGTCCTTATGTCCGCTATTCCCTCGGATTATGAGCTTGTACCCCACCGCGAAATGAGATTTGAAGTTGTCGATCCAGGATTAAACCACTCTGGCAATATATACAGCTTGCGGTCGTGTGCGACATCCCCACGATCCTTCCCAGGCCCTATCCCATTTGTCTATGTCGGCATCTTGAGGCATGCCGTGCGCAGTCCGTCGCCAGCCCATTTGGAGACCTCTGTGAGCAGCTCGCGCTTCTTGTCCGCGGCCGTGTTCGACCGTAACTCGTACAGCGTCGCTACATCATTCACGTCAGTACTGAATGTTCCTCACGGGAAGCATTATACGCACAAAGGTTGAACAGGAACGGCTCTGCAGCGCAGAGCGTCGCGGGGGACTGGCGCAAGGCTTGTTCGAGGACGTAGATGCCCTGCAGACACCCGAATCAGCCATCGGCACTGAGAGCAGGCTGAAAGCATAGTACCTCTTTCAGCCGGCCCTGCCCCAGCAACGCCACCGCCAGATTATTCGTCGCCTGGCAGACTCCGTCAGCCATCATCCGCTCCACCAGCACGATCTACGGCACTCACGACATGCGCCTCGCCCTCGCCCCGCAGCAGCGCGACGAACGCGCGCTCCGCGTCGTCGAAGCGGCCCTCCGCGCACGCCAGGAGCGCGTCGCACATCGCTGAGAGGTTCGCCAGCGCCGGGTCCGCCTCCGCCTCCGCCTCGGCCCCCGCGTCAGCGCGTGCCGAGGCGAGCTCCGCAACGTGCGCCGACACCTGCGCGAAGTACGCCGCGGCGCGCCCGAGGTCGCCTGCCTGCAAGTGGATGCGCCCGATCGCAGCGAGGATGTGCGGCGAGGTGAGGGAGCCCGGGGCAGACGTGGTCGGCTGGTGTGCGAGGGGCAGGAGCAGCTTCGCGGCGGAGGTGTATTCCTAGGAAGGCGTCAGGTCTCGATGTGCGCTGGTTGGCGGCCGCTACGGTACCTTCATCTCGCAGAGCTGGCTCGCGAGGATGAGGCACACCCGCGCGCCGCGCTCTTTCCACATCTCGCGCTCGCGCTCGTGCTCCTTGAGTTTGGCTCGCTCGCGCTCAAGCCGGCGCTCTTCGCGCGCGCGCGCCTTCTCGCCGAGCGGCGCGGCCTCGGGCTTCTGGCGGGCGGGGGCGGCGCGCGGCGCGGCGGCCTCGCGCGCCTTGCGCTTGCAGCGCGCGACGAGCGCGCAGAGCGCGTCGACGTAGCCCATGTGGTCGCCGGCCCAGTAGCGCGCCTTCGCGTGGAGGACCTCGAGCTCGAAGGGGACGAGGCGCGCCCAGAGGTACGCGCGCGGGCTCAGGCCGCGGCCCGCGGGCGACGGCGGCTGCGCGGGGATCGCGGGCGACGTGAGCACGGCCCAGAGGTTCGCGAGCTCTGCGGACGTCTGGTTGAAGAGCCGCAGGCGCGCGAGCGACGTCAGCCGGAGCGACCACAGCTCGAGGATGAGCCCGACGTCGCCCGGGTTGCTCGCGACGATGCGGTCGCGGGCCATCCGTGCGAGGGCGCGCCAGCTGTTGGTCATCTGAAGGGTGGAGTCGCGTCAGATGGGTGGCTGTGGAGATGAGATAGAGACATACCACCAAGGTGTGGAAGTCCGTGTGTTGCCATTCGCCGCTCACGTCCCGCGTTGGGCGACGCTCGGGCGGAATGTACTTGACGAGCAAGTTCGTCAGAGGATCTGTCTACATAATGTCAGGTTTCCAAGGAAAGCCACATGTTACAGAAGGAGAGCCTACGTTAGGAATAGGTAGAAACATGGTTGGCAGGATGAGTCCTGGAAGATAGAGCTCTGGCGGCTCATCATCCTCCGACGACTCATCTTCCTCATTGTCACCTGCGTCTTCATCGTAGGCCAAGCCTGAAGGCGGCTCAGCGTCTACCGGCGGTGGCGGGACTGGCTTGTCCAAGTCGAGCGGTGGTGGTTCCAGGATCGCCGACTGCGCGAGCGCGATCTCGTCCTCGGCAGCCGGGGTCTCGTCGTCCTCAGGCACGCTTGGAGGAGCAAGGTTGTCGTTATCAGGATGCGACTCTTCATCGTCATCGTCGTCATCGCCGTCGTCGACGACAAAAGGATCTGGAACGTCTGGCTCGACCAGCGCAGATGGCGGCGTTTCTGAGCCGAGCAGGTCTTCGTCGGCCTGACCAGCCTCGGAAGGCTGCTCAGCAGGTTCATCCTGTACCTCGCTGACCGCTTGTGCCAGTGACTGTGTGAGTGGGTCTGAGTCCATGACCTGGATCTTCAAGTTGCATGAGCGTCGCGTGAACGCGATCTTCTGACAATTGACCCGGAGGTTTGCTCAGTAGGGTTAGGATTCTGCCCATGATACTCCCATTTTGGACCAAACGTGTCAAAAGTAGAATTTTGCTCGTAAGACAGCCATATTTGGCTCGCACGGAGGCTCTTACGTAAGCCTTACATCACGACGATCTGGGGTCTCAGGGGTCTGGGCTTCCCCGCACATTCGATTGCCGTTTCTGGAACTTGCTTGACGTATTCGCTTTGGGCTGGAGGATGTCCCCCTGCAGTCGCCCTCTTCCTCTTCCACGCCCTTCTCCCCCTCCCTCCCCGAGCCCTCCTCGACGCCGCCGACGCCTTCCTCAACGTCTTTGACACGTCGATACACCCCGACTCGACCCGTAGGCGTCTTCGGTGACGTCTTCTGACGCGGTGTACTCATCGCACTTGGGAGCAGAGCACCAATTTGAAGGTCTCCACACACATCGACCGGTGCGTGCCCGTGCCCTCTCGTCGCCGTCGCTTGCGCACTGACCCCGTGCCTCAGCCATGTCGAGCGTCAACAGCATCGAGGCGTCTCCCTCGCAAGGCTCAGCTCCAAGCAGCCCCACGCTCGCTCGCCGCCTCTCTTCTAGACGCGGCTCCGTCTCTGCCTCCGACCCCTGGGGGCAGCATGCCGAAGTCAACTTCAAACCGAGCCGCTCATCATCCAGCAGGCTGACGATCGTCCGGGTCCCCCAGCCGGATCAGGAGGGCGGAGGCCGCAGACACCGCCGCGATGGAAGCAACGCATCGATTAGCTCGACGTCCAGCGAGGGAAAGTCTGGGCGTCTGAGTTTCGCATTTTCCTCGTTCACACCAATCAAGCCAGGAGAAATCGGGGGCCGCTCTAGCCCTACGGGTTCCCCGAAGATGCGCCCTTCCTCCCCTGGCGGGAGTCCTGGGCTCGCCAGGCGCCTCAGCACAGGCAGCTCCGCGCTACCCCAGCACATCAAGCTCTCCCCCGAGCAACTGGTGGACCTAGCCCACAGCTCCACACATCCGAAGCCTGCAGGACCCCTCGCTGGGTCCGCACCGGTCAACTTTACTCCGCTTCCCGACGATGTCTACCTTCCCTTCATCGACAGGCCGGGCGAGGTCACCTCCCTCATTTCCACATCGCCAACGGCGAAGCTTTTTGCGTTGCTGACTCAGACATTTCCTCCTGACGCGCGCGCACCAGCGAGCGCAGTGCCCAACGCGAAAATCCCAAGTGCGGACAGCGATGCGAAGGCGTGGAGCTATGCTGAATTGGAAAACTGGTTCAAGAAGGTCCCTCGCGAGGAAGTCAATGACGCAACGTGGGTTCGCAAGGCAAGGCAATGCATCCGACCCCGCAGCGAGCTCATCTGGGAGCGCGTCAAGGGTGCGCTGGGCATTCCGCCTGAGCTTGACACCGACGAGCCATTGCGCGAGGATCCCCTCGCCACATACATTCCCCCGATGCGCTCTCCGATCGCCATTCCGCAAATCCCTCGTCTCGGTCTCAACTCACAGATGCTCGACTCAGATGTCTTCGAACCCGACTCACCGGTCGTCGCGGCGTCCATCTCGGGATCTGCGAGCCATGCCCCACCGTCGCCCGTCGGCTCCGAGCTTGAGCTCTCCATCGAACCCGTGCTCCCTGCCGCGCCGCCTCCGCCGAGCACCGTTGACCCGACGACGGGCGCGACGATGACGTCGCTTCACGAACTGCGCGAGGAGGACGAGGAGGCCGCCGAGGAAGACGCCGGGTCGCTCGACGCGCTCAAGTCACCCGCGTCGGTGCCGAGCGACGTGCAAGGCCTGCGCATCTGCACGAGCACGTCACAGCCGTCCGTCTCGCCCGTGATCATGCCGCACAGCTTCGGCTCGCCGAGCATCGGCGCGCTGGGCCGCGGCGCGTCGATCTCGCCGAGCCCGCGCCGGCTCAGCGTCGGCTCGGACAAGGACGCGGCGTACGACGCGCTCGCGGAGCGCGGCCCCGGGCACCCGCTCTTCCCGAGCAGCTTCGCGCACCTGTCGAACGTGCCGACGCTGCGCTCGTCGCGCGAGTCGTGAGTGCCTTTTCCTTCTGGGATAACAGAGAGCTGGGTGCTGACGCGCATGGGCAGCTCGCGCTCGAACAGCATGTCGTTCGCGCCGCCGATGATCCCCGGGCTGCGCCGCGAGAGCAACAACGCGCCGATGGCCGGGCGCCGCCCCGACTGGGCGCGCGCGTACGACGCCGCGAAGCACGACGAGGCCGTCACGGTCAGCAGCATGAGCCTCACCGAGTGAGCGCGCCGCTCGCGTGCGCATCTCGGCTGCTGAGGCGGAGACGGACGGAGATTTGGAGGAAAGCTGGACTCGGGTGAAGGCTTGCTTGGGCACAACACATAAAAACTCTTTTAACTAGCGTAGGAACGGACTGGGTGAGGGCATTATATACGTGTATGTCGGTGTAATAGAAGGAGCGGAGGCGGTCTCCTGTGTAGTTGTATCGTCGCTGAATGAAGGCTTAATGAACACACACGACCTTGAACGGAGCTGGGATGACCCCAGTACGCGCTTGCTCTGGGGTGGGGGTGCTCTGCGAATATCTTCAATTCCGGTCTAAACAAGCAGATACAGCAGCTAGCTTGTACAAATATACAACAGAAATACAGTATTAGAGATGTCAGAAGAAAGCAGTACAGAATGTCCATAGCAGCGCACAGACGCGACGTGGCGTCCCCCATCCAACCCAATCTGGAGGATACGCTCAGCAAGTACAGCATCGCGAAGACGACTCCGCGCTCTGCTGGTCAACCTCTCCATCGCAGTGCGCCTTGGGCGCGGCGCTGCCCTCCCGTAGGTCCGGCAGACCAGCAAAAGTCGGCAGCCGAGCCGTTCTCCGGGCTCCTTCAAGGCGTAGAAATACAGTCGCTCGAGGCCCCGCGCAAAGGACGCATATACCCTGCCCTTTCATCAGCCACCGGCAGATCGCGGCGCACGAGGACACACACACCTCCGCGCCTTCGGCCCCGAGCCCGTGGCCTTCACGCCCGCACCGCCCTCACCCGTCGAGGTCGCGCAAACGCGGGCGCGCCTTCGCCACCACCCGCAGCCACCGCCGCGCGCTCCCCGCCGCCGCGCGCACCTGCGCCCACCGCCGCAGGGCCTTCTCCGCCGCGGTGCCCAGGCTCCTCCGCGCGGCGCTGCCCGCCGCGTTCCTCGTCGCAGCATTGTTCCGCGGCGGCGTCAGCGTGAGCATGTGTGCTGCGCGGACACGGCCTTGAGTCTCGGTGCGGTGCGGCAGCGGCGCGCGGGGGCGACTCACGGATGGCGGCGCCGAGCACGGCGGCGAGGGACTCCTCCGGCTCCGGTGCGGGTGCGGCGGCGCGGAACGGGTACGGGCTGCGCGGGAGGCGCGGGTGCGCGGCGTAGAGCACCTCCTGCGCCTCTCCGCCCGCACACTCGTCCTCACTCCCGCTGTCGCTGTTGCTCTCCTCCGGCTCCTCCGGCTCCTCAGCTGCGTCGCCGATCCACTCCCGAAGCCCCTGCCGCCGCGCGGCCGCAGCCTTGAGCGGCGTGCCCGCGGGCGAGCTCGGCGGCGTCGCGCCGGGGAAGAGGCCGTAGCCGAGGGCCTGCGCGTCGCGGTACCGCTCGCGCTCGGTTTTCGCGAGGATGCCGAAGTACTCGGCGTACGCCTCCGCGGGCAGCGGCGGGCCGCTCGCCGCGGTGCTCTGCGAGCTCGACGGCGTGAGCGGCGGCGCGCCGAAGGCGAGCGGCTTCAGGCTCGCGCGCCGTGCGCCTGCGGTGTGCGGGCGCGCGGCGGGTGTGCGGGGCGTCGTGGGGAAGGGGGACGAGGCGATCGTGTCGGCTGGGGGTCGCGTGTGTCAGAAGGCGGACGAAAGTCAGAGGGAGAGGCGCACCGTCGTCGTCAGTGAGCTCTGTGTGGCGCGACCGCGGTGTCTCTGGCGGGGTGAGCGGGCTAGGTGGGGAGTCGTACACGCGTGGCCGCTCCGTGCGGTCGCTGACGTCGGACATGGGCGACTGCTCGCGGTAGGCGTCCACCGCTGGCAGGTTGTATTCGATTTCTTGCGACATGGCCGAAGCGTGGTGAGTGTTGCGTGATGTTGAGGATTCGCTTCACGTCTGGACGACGCTCGCTTGAAGTAGGGCGTGCTGGCGCTTGGACCGGGAGCGGGGCCACCTGTTTGAGGCCACCGGGGGACGTGGATGGTGGTTCAAGATCAACAATACTGGACGCCACAATAGGCCCCGTATTTAAGGGCGTCCAATTCGGGAAAGGCTTTGTTGAACACGGCGCTTGTTCGATCGCACGGTGTGAGAGCGGCGGGGCGGCTCATTTGTTCGCTCGGGGCGCTCTCACGTCCCGCAGATCGTCTCCGCTTCCCGCACAGCTTTCAATGAGGTACACGGACCCTGCATTTGCGACCGACGATGACTAGAACACAACGATTAATTATCTTCCGCTCGACGATACAGGAAACATGGCATCTCACAACACAAGTAAGTATTGCAGCCCGAGTCCTAAGAATACAAGGAGTCTATGACAGTCCATGTCTGCTTTGCGTCATCTCACCAGCTCAGTATGCGACCTTCGCGGTCAGGCCCTTGAGCTCGCGCTCGTAGCACCGGTGCTGGCTGACCTCGTAGGCAAAGTTGGAGATGAAGCCCTTCTCGCCCTTGCCGATCTTGAGGGCGTCTGCGCCAAGGGTCGACGCGCTGATCTTGCCAGTGGAGACAACGCCGAAAGAAGAGACGACCTCGTCGCTGTTGAGGTTGGTGTTGTACTCGATGCCGGGGAGCATGACCGCCTGGCACAGGAATTGGACGCCTAACGACAGTCAGCCCAGCCTCCTCAAGCAGCGCTAGGAAGGACCCACCTTCACCGATGGCACCGATAGCCTTGCAGTGGCCGAACGCCTCCCTGATCCAGTGGATAGTACGGCCGTTCTCCGCGAGCGCTTCGGCGCTCTTCCGTCCGCCGGGAATGACGAAGGCGTCGAACAGGGTGCTGCGCTGGCCCTCGTAATGATGGTCAGCCCAGACGCCGCCCTTTCCGGAGCCGACCTGGGCACCCTCGGGGTACACCCAGCCGCGGCGCGGACCGATTACCCAGGAGGTCGCCATGCCTGCCTTGATGGCGGCACGAAGGCCCTCAACTTGGGCAAGGTCGAAGCCGTCCGCGACCAGGATAGCAATACGGCGCGACTTGATGGTAGGCTCCTTCGGGGCGTAGTACAGCTGAGAAAGGGTCGGCGTCGACTTGCCGTGGTTGGCGCGTGCGGGCTTCTCGGGAACGATGCCGCCGACATTGATTGCGACCTGCTTCGCGAGATCGAAGTCGATGTTGTTGAGTACCTTGGTGTACGACTCGTAGACGACAGGGTCGTCGCAGTGCGAAAGCTCGAATGAGATCGCGCTGATGAGGTGCTGCTTCTCGTACTCGGTGAGAGAGTTGAAGAACAGCTGAGCCTGGTTGAAGTGCTCCTGGAACTTGGCGCCGCGCATGCGGGCCTTCATTCCTGCCACTTTCTGCGGGAATCTGGAAACATGAGTTAGCCAATATTCCTTTCGCTTGCGCACATTGACATACTCAGCGAAGCCACCCTGGCTAGGTGGCACAGGCTTGAACTGTTCGGCGCGGTTGGGCCAGTAGTTGATGGTGCCCTGGTGAATCTTGTGTCTCGCCTTGCCGTCACGCTGGTAGTTCATGACGGGGCACACCGGCCTGTTGATGGGTAGCTCTTGCCAATTGACACCGAGACGGCTGATCTGGGTGTCGAAGTACGAGAAGTTGCGACCTTGCAGCAGCGGGTCGTCGCTGAAGCCGATGCCTGGGACGATGTGGGAAGTGCAGAAGGCGACCTGCTCGACCTCCGGGAAGTACTCGTCGACAGTCCGGTTCAGGACCATCTCTCCGATGATCTCCAAGGGCACGAGCTCCTCCGGCCACACCTTCGTCGCGTCGAGGATATCGAAGTCGAAGTCATGCTCGCGGGCTTCGGGGATAGCCTGAATTCCGAAGTGCCACTTGGGGTGCGCTCCAGTGGAGATCGCCTCTTCGAGATCCTTGCGGTGGAAGTCTGCAAGGAGTATTAGGACGACGGGCGTGTGCGTATGCGTATGTTCGCAATCAGAACTGACCAGGATCCTGCCCGCAGATCTTCAAAGCTTCGTCCCAGACAAAGCTGTGGACTCCAAGCTCGGGCAGCCAGTGGAACTTGACGAAGAAGCGTTCGCCCTGAGCGTTGACGAGAGTGTAGGTGTTCACGCCAAAGCCCTGCATCATGCGGAACGAGCGAGGCAGGCCTCTGTCGGACATGACCCACATGATCATGTGTGCAGACTCGGGTTGTAAACCGACAAAGTCCCAGAAGTTGTTATGCGCACTCTGGCCTGTCGGAACTTCGTTATGAGGCTCAGGTTTGACGGCGTGAACGATATCGGGGAACTTCATGGCATCCTGAATGAAGAAAATGGGGACTGTTTGTACGTGAGCGATAGAGATACGGCAAGAAAATGTGTGGACGGACTGTCGTTACCGACGATATCCCAATTGCCTTCGTCGGTGTAGAATTTGACGGCAAAGCCGCGGACGTCTCGGACCGTATCCTACAACATCCCTCATGAGCGAGAGGTGAGTCCACGATATAAAGGAACCTACCGCGCTTCCTCTAGAGCCCTGCACTGTGCTGAAGCGGACAAACGTCGACGTGGTCCGCGATGGGTCGGTCAAGACGGGAGCGAACGTATACTTCTTGGCGGCATCGCTGTGTACCTTGAAGTAGCCGTGCGCGCCAGCGCCGCGCGCGTGCACGACACGCTCTGCAACACTAGTCAGGAGGCCATATAGCGGCGCGGCGGGAAATGCCCATACCTGGAATGCGCTCATGATCGAAGCGGGTGGTCTTCTCGCGAGCGATGTGGTCCTCGAGAAGTGATGGGCCAGACGTCGTGCCATCGGTGACCTTGAGCCTGGTACGACGCGTCATTCAATGTGAGAGGGATAGAAAACGGACAACTCACCAGTTATCGGTGTCCGACACCTTTACTCCGAGGTCGTTGGTCAAGAATTTCTCTTGCTTGACGGTGTCCCTCTGCAAGTCAGCAATCTTCTTCGTCTCCACGACCGCAGTGACCTTCTCCTTCAACGCGGCGGCGAGACTCATGCTGACTCAAAATGCTAATGTATGCGGCGCGACAAGCGAATTATCTAGTCCTTTGCGTCAAAAACAGTGAGTATATGCGCATACAGCCAGGGTTACGAGGGACGCACCTTCGAGCGGAGGGCAGGAAGATGAAAGCGCGGCATTTCGAGGGCGAGGTATATGTAGCAGCCAAAAACAAGGTTCGAGATGACAGGAAGAGGGAGCGGGCGACGAACGTGACGCAAGAGGCCGCATCGGGCAGGGCATAGGTCATAAATGGAAGGTGTAGGAGCGAGCGGGGGCCATGTGTCCTCGCGAATGCGGGATCCCGACCGCGCAACCAGGCGTCAGGCGCAACATTGCCCACGGTAAGGGTGCAATCACAAGTCGGTGAGGGCTATTCGTTGTGCAGCAGAGGCAGCGGGAGGATGTGGATCTGTGGTGAACCACAAGTCGAGCGGGATCTTTCAGCGGCATGCAACGGCGGAAATGATTTGAAAGCAGAGCAGCGGAAGGTCGATTGGAAGAGCAGTCTTAGGCGTCAGGTAGCGTGCACGAAGAGCCGCAGGCTCATCGCTGGATCTCGAGAACGCATCCGGGCGTGATAGAGGAGCGACGGAACCACCGTGACAGATTAGACCCGCTACGAGGGATGGGGCTGGGGGCAGACAGTCAACGTACAGCCACAGACAACAAACGGGGCGAACCAAAGGCTGAACAAAGTCCGCAAATAGTCAGATATTCCATAGCATCAGGGATTTTGCCTGGGACGGAGTAAGAAACGAGCGTGCCCGCCGAGAAACCTACAAAGCACCATAGCTCAATGTCGCGGAAGATCCGACCCGCTGCAGTCACCACGAGCAAGTAACCGCTATTCGCGGCGGCGAGGACGTCCGAGCGTCATGTGCCCGTGGGCACTGGACACAGCCCACACCTGCCCTAGCCCTGGTCCGACCCAGGCTTCGCGCCGCGGGAAAAACACGCCGCAGCAGCGAGCGTGGCGAGCCCCGCCGCAGGACCCCGCTGTCGCATTGCCGGGATGTCGCCGCCGCCAGCGGCCGCCGTCGCGGGTGCCGCGGAGGGCCGCAGCGGCGCGGCTGCGCGTGCGCCTGCCGCAGAAGACGCGGGGACGCGCGACAGCGGGCCCGAACACATTTCGCGGAGGAAGCTGGGGAGAAGCGGCGCGCGCGCCCGTCCGACGGGCGTACCGGGCACGAGAAGGGGGTGGGCTGGGGCTCCGGGAGGGCGAGCGCCACGCCCATGAAAGTGAGCGTGGATGCGCAGAAGGCAGCGAGGCGACTTACGGCAAAGAAGGGTGTCCTGCGAAATCGGTGACGGGCGCACTGCGAGTGGTGGCGTTCACGAAGGCTCATAGGCTGAAATTGGATCTGTGTTCTGCTCGGGGCTGTCAGCCTCCGTGTGCCCCAACCTCCGGTTCCTGCACGGCCTGCAAGCTTTAACAAAAGGCACCGACCCGAATGGAAGCCCAAAACTCGCGAAATTAGTCGTGTAACGTCCTGTGTAGGCTAATATACGTCCATCGCGAAGGTCAGGGCGTACCCCTAGGCAGCTGCATTGTCCAATGCCGAGCAAGGTACACACGTACACGGCAGCGGCAGGAACGTAAAGGCACTCACGAGCTAGTAGTCCGCATCCCCACATCTCCACGCCAGGTGGCAATAGCGCAATAGCGCAGTACAATCCCTGAACTCTCATGTCGAAAGTTGCAAGTCCGAAGCCTTCGCTCAGGGTGCAGACAGTCGAGCACGGCACAGATCGCACGCAGCCGCCCTGGGTGCATCAGCGCAGCCCAACGCGCACGGCAATGCGGGGGTGTCTCACCTCTGCATAGCTCGGCTGCAGGCGCACAGCGCGAATCGAGCGCGAAGGCGACGAGCCTGGCGCGCCCGCGGTTCCGCAGACGCTGGGTGCGCGGGATGCCGGAACCTCGCGATCGCGGTGCCGGACAGGCGTGGGGGCTGTCCTGAAAGCGACATCCGCTGGTGTGGACGCGCCCATGCGCAGGGTGCCGCCGCCGCGGCGTCGCTTACGGCACACAGGGCCCCGCGGGCAGCAGCGGGAATCCAGGGTCCGATAGTATATGGCTAGAGAAAACAAACAACGAGGGTGGCAGCGTCCCGGGGGACATACAGGAGGAGAAGGAGGATACAGCGGCGGCTACAGGCGCGTGACGGCCTTCGAGTCCAGGGGCAGGCCTGCGCGGTGCAGACGTCAGCGCGCACGGGCAGGGCACAGGCAGGGCGTGCGCACCAGAGGGGCTGATACCGTTGGCGGCGAAGATCTGGTTCTGGCGAATCAGCCTTGCCTGGTCGAAGCTGGGGGTTCGCGACGGTTCAGCAGATAGAAGCGTGCACGGATGCTGCGGGTACGCACCCCACCCTCTCCCGCCGCATTATCTCGAGCACTTCCTGCGTGCTGCGCTCATCCATGCCAGCCCGAGCGTCCCCGTCCCGGATGTTTGCCTCGATGTCGAAGCTCTCGGAGGTCAGCCCTGCGTTCGCCTGGTCTTCGAAGGTCGAAAGCGGGGTGTAGTGACCGAGCCTCGGGAAGAGGGCCTTCACCGGGTTAGGGACATGGGAGATGAGCTTTGCGCGGTACCGAAATGCCACTGCGGGACATGTTTTCGCATGTAAATCGCGGCCAAACGCTGGAAAGACAAGGAGCGTGCTTACGCATTACCAGTAATGCTAACAGAGCAAGAACGGACAGCCAAAAGAGCATGATGGGTCTGAGGCTTTATAGTGGTCGCGGTGTAGCGAGTGTAGACGCCGGCGGAGGCTTCACTAAGGAATATCATTGACTGCCTTTGTATTCGTGGGAAATCAGTTCCTTACGCCGACGTTGCTAGGGCGCAGCACGCGGTCACGCGCAATGTCCAGTGAAACCATCATGCCAGAGCTCGCGCAAGATACATCCAACTCTAGGAGTCTACTAACGCTACAAGGGTCCTAGAGGTACAGTCGTCAGATGGATGGAGTGTCAGACAGATCAAGAATACAAGAGTGGGAGAGAAGACGTTGCAGGTATCGTGATATCGTGCAGGGGACAAAGCCAAGTCTAGACAGCATCGAGGGAAGAAATGAGAGGACGGTGAGGCAGTGAGCAAGACACAGGGAGAATAAATGAAGAGGATAAGAAACACAGGCCGTGATTAGGACTCTAGTAATGTACGAAGCGTCCGGGCATGAGATCGTGAAGCCAACGTAACATGGGAGCCTGGGGTGCTAGGCTCGGCGTGAGGTGCGGCCACGGACGATGAGACCAGCATCCCATTTGCCGACGTTCCAGCCCTCTTCCATGAGGGCATTCTTGACAGCGGGCGCGAGCACGCCGACACCGTTCGTCGAGTGTTTGCCGCGTCCGGTGATGATCTTCAGCGGCCTCGCAGGGGTTGGAGTGTCGTCTCTGAGCACGTCGTTGACAATCTGGACAGCTTCTGCGACGGTGGTCCCGTGCAAGTCGATGCTGCAGCCGTTCGAACTCGAGACCCTGCGGAAGGACGGTCAGCCGACGTCGAGGCATCCTGGCGTAAGCACGTACCTTCCGGAGTCTACAAGATCCCATGCAGCGTGGAAGTTCTCCTTGCGAGCCTCTTCCTGGAGGTTTCGAGCCTGATATGCGGTCAATGACTAAGCTGGAGCAACAGGAGATAGTGTACTCACCCTCTCTGCGAAATACATAGCAACCTCACCACCACGGTTGCCAGTATTTCCTCTCTGCCAAGCCCGACTAGCCTCGCGCAAGACTTGCCTACGTTCTTGCAGAAGCTCGTTCGCGCGACTCCGGTGCTGATTAGTCTTCTTGCCCGACGAGCCCGGCGACGCCGTGCTCTGGTACGCGGGTATGAAGTCGGCGTGGGGGTTCGGCCCACGCTTCGGCGTGACAGGAACCGTCTTCCACGCATTTGCCGGTAGTGCCTTCGTGACAAGTGGCGCAGGAGCCGCGCGTGCATTCGCTCGTGGCGGCTGCACCGCAGGCGGCATCGCCGGGAGGCGTGCGGCGTGCTTGCTCTTCGTGAGGGCTGGGGAGACAGGCGAAGCAGGGGTGTGATAGACGGCCCAGTCCACAGTGCCGCTGTCGAGCTCCCGGAGGAGTCGCACGATGTCCAGCGCGGCGTCGCCGCTGCCGTTCGTCGCGCGCAGGGCGAGCTGCGCGTCGTCGAACATCTGTTGCTGGTCGACTTCGTCAAGGCCTGCATACTCGGGCCAATCGCGGATGACGTCGAACATCACGAAGAGCGACTGGGTCTCCTCCGGCGAGAGTTCGGAGCTGGGCGATGAGGCTAACATGGAGGAGAGTGCTGAACGCAGTGCGTCCGACGGGGAAGCATGGTTAGGGGAGTGGAACAGGGATTGGAAGTAGGAGGCAGAACGCGAGGGGAGGAGCGTTTCGAGGTGTGTGGCGACAGAGGAGAGCTGGGTCCAAGGATCCGGGCCAGACGCACGAAGCGCAGGGGAAGTGGGTATATGCTGCCTCTGACGTACGTCCACCAAAGAGACAGTCTTTCCCGCCTTCCACTTGTTCTGTTTCTTCTTCTTGGACGGCTGCGCTGTCTCCCACTCCGGCTCAGGCGCCGCATCGTCCTCGAGGCCGCGCTCCTCCAAGTCCTTCACGTACTCAGTCGAGAGGATATCCTCCACAATGCTTTCCATGTCGATCTCGTCCTCATCCTGCGCACTCCCGAGTGCACTTTTCAGGCGCGAGACGGGCAGATGGGGGAAAGCGGTCTGGAGGAAGCCTAGCGGAGAGCTGAATGACTGTGCACTGAGGCCAGACACATTGGACGTGATGGCTGTGTTGACCGAGGAATCGGCAGAGAAGAGGTCAATAGAGGATGTGTTGTCGTCCGTGCTCGATAGCTGGAGCTGTGCAAGGTCCTCGGATACCGGTGAGTCGTCCCAGGCGTTGAATTCTGCGTGCTCTGCCAACTCAGACAGGGTCTGACGCAGAGCCTGCAGCTGATCCGGAGGGAGGTTCCCCGCAGGGTCGTTCTCGTAATCGGCGGCGATGGCTGCGATGAGGGAGGCGTCGAGCAGAGGGAATTCCGACTTTCTGAAGCTCAGCTTTGGCTATCTGGCTCTGGAAAAAGCGCATACGTGCCTGCAGCAGATCTTGGGTAGACTGGGACAGCATGTTGTCTGTAAGGATCTCGTCG
Source organism: Phanerochaete sordida (assembly GCA_019973155.2). Lineage (NCBI taxonomy): Eukaryota > Fungi > Basidiomycota > Agaricomycetes > Polyporales > Phanerochaetaceae > Phanerochaete > Phanerochaete sordida. Next base: position 381,353 of record BPQB01000020.1, on the reverse strand, counting down.
AATGTGCATGTAAGAGCTGGATGTATGCAGGGGTAAGGTAATGAGCTGGGCAAAGCAGCGGATGCAGGGCGGGAAGGGAGCCTGCACTGGCCCACCAACCAAGGACCCCACGCGCCAAGTGGCGCTCGCGAATTACCGAGCATTTCCTCGACGCCCGTTTTCGGCCATCTACGTTCGCATTTGTCATCCTCTGCCCCGCCACCATGGACTCTGACTCGGACTGGGTTGGCTCAGACGAAGAGTACGGCGTCAAGAAATCTGTAAGCATGGCCGCAGGTGCGCTTGTTTTGAAGGATGCTGACTGTCCTCGAGAATCCTCGAAAGCGGCGTAAAATCTCACGAAAGGACTCGGAGTCGACCAGGCCATCTAGACGCCAGAGCCAGGAGCCAACTCCTGCATCGTCTGCGCTGGGAGAGTTTCGGAAACTAGCCTTAGATGTGGACGGTATTGAGGATGACTTTGAAAGCCTCATTGAGCCGCTATGGCCTGAGCTGATGGACGCAGCAGCCATCGCGCAGGTCGAGCGCATCCAATATGACGAGACCGTGAGTGATATAATTTCCAGCAATATTTATCTTAGTATCCACTCATATTATATGCGCTCCAGGGCCGTGCTATCATGCCCATGTCTAGGCTTCAATCGCAACTCATGTGCAACCAGCTCGTCGCACGAGCAGGAGACACCCCCGCACTTGCCCTGCTCCACAGGAGGCTGAAAATCCACCCCGTCAGTCGGCCTGGTGCACGACTCCTCATCCCCTTCTGACCAACCTCCCAGGACGAATGGCGCGCCACCGTCCTGGAGCTGCCGCAGAAGCCTCTGCCTCCGCGCGACGGCCCTGTGGCGCCTCTCGCGGTGGTGCAGGGCCCGTCCGCAAACCCTGAGACTCTGGACGCGCTCTACGCAATAACGTCGACGCCCTACGCGCACTCCTTCCTGGCGCGGCTCAGAGGCTTCCAGCCGCCCCCGAAGCCGCCGCTCATCGCCGTCGACTGGGACAGCCGTGCGCCGTGGATGGAGCTCATGCGCGATGTACGGGAGCACTTCAGTCTCATGTAGTAGGTTTCTCTTCTGGCGCGCCATCTTCTGTGTGACTGACGGCTCCAGCCCTGGCCGCGAGCAGCCCGCGGAGGCGGAGGCCCCCATAGAGTACACGACCCTGCAGCCGTCGCATCTCGACCAGGTGCACGACCTCCTCGGGCGTGCGTTCTGGACAGGCATCGACGGTACGCACACCGTCTTCCGCATTCCGCCATCTCTGACAGAGCGCCGCAGTCAGCGACGCCCTGCAGTACTCGCCCGAGAAGTGCACGGTCGTCGCGATGTACAAGAAGGTCGTCGTCGGCGTCGCGCTGCTCAGCTCGCCCGTCGAGCCCTACATCAACTACCTCGCCGTGCGCGCCGGCTGGGACAACTCGCAGATCGCCACGTACGTGCCGCTCCCACGCCGCCCTTGCGCACTCCGCTCACACACGCACAGCGCACTGCTCTTCCACCTCATCGCGCTGAATCCGCACCGCGACATTACTCTACACGTATCGATCAACAACCCCGCGATGGTGCGTCCCGCCGTCCGCCGCGCGCGCCGCCCGCTAACCCAATTGCGGCGGCCCCAGCTGCTCTACAACCGCTTCGGCTTCAAGGCCGAGGAGTTCGTCGTCGGCTTCTACGCGGACTACCTCGACCCGCAGTCGCGCGCGTCCAAGAACGCGTTCCGCCTCCGCCTGCGGCGCTGACGCCGCGCCTCACGCCGTGCGCGCCTTCTTCACCGCGCGCGGCAGCAGGTCGCCGTACGCGTCGCCGTCGCTGTCCGCGTCCCCGGCATCCGCGCCGTCCTCGCCGTCCTCGTGGCCACCATGCGCACCATTCGCCTTGCGCTCGAGCTCCTCGACCCAGCGCCCGCCCTCCGCGCCCTCGAAGAGCCACACGTGGCTGCGCAGCACCGACGTCAGCGGGGTCAGGCCATGTGGTGCAAATGCCCACTTACCTGTCGGCAACGCGCCGCGGCTCGCGCAGGAGCGCGTCGGACGGGCGTTTGCGGAAGTTGGGGCGCGGCGCGTCGAGCTGGGCGCCGTTCGCGGGCGGGGGGACGTCGGGCAGGTCCCAGCCGAGCTTCTGCGCCAGGTACTGGACGACTTCGTCGGCGTTGCCGAGCAGGACGATCTGTGGACCTCAGAGATCAGACTGCGGCGCGCAGGAGAGAAGAGAGGCGCGTACGTCGGGGTTGATGTGCCGCACCGGTGTCTTGTTTATGAGTATCTGGACATCTGTCAGGACTGGGCGTTGCACAGCACACGGAAATCACACCTGAGGGACCGAATGCCGGAGGTGGGCTGCAGATCCCGCTGTCAGAACGCGCACTCCCCGGAGCGCCAGACCACGTACTCAGTATCTCAGAGACCGGCGAGACCTTGAGCGAGGTGCCGATCACGAGGAGGAGGTCGACGCGCGGGCGATCCTCCGTCAGCGCCTTCTCGAAGGCGTCCGTGAGCTTCTCGCCGAAAAACGTGATGTCGGGCTGTCGCGCGCCGTCACGAGTCAGGCGTGCGGTGCACCAAGTGCCGTGGCACGCACCTTCATGATGCCCGGCGGGAGCTCCGGGACATCGGGCTCCTCTTCGCCGTCGCTCTCCCAGGGCTGCAGCTTCTTGCGACCCTTCTTCTTTGGCTTGACAGCAGGCGCGCTCGCGGGCACAGGCGCCGCGGCGCACAGCTTGCACAGTGGGATATTGTGGTTCATGATGTCTGCCTCGATGGCGTTTCCCGGCACGGTGACCTTGCAGTTTATGCAGCTTGCGGTCGCGAACGAACCGTGGCACTGGAGGACCTTCTGGACGCCGGCACGTGTCTCTAGGGTATCGATATTTTGCGTGTAATTCTGCAAGATAATGAGCTTCAACGTTGTCTGCGCCGCAGCTGGAAGTCGTCTGACGTACTCTGAGTAGCTGAAAATAGGGTTAAAATGAGGACACCACAAACGGTTAATCCGAGACATGCTAACCTTGCCCTTGTCTTCTATGAGTTTAATGAACCGATGGCACGGCGAGGGTATAAAATTCGATGGGTATATTTGACTGTGGCGGCGTTAGTGGGACCGTCTCGGGCTTTGTGCTGCCCGAACAACTGACCTAGCAAATGAACTGAGGTGCACACGATGTCAACAATCGCGCAGGCAGGCTTCTGTTCGTTCCTGAACTCACTAAAAGACTGGAAGCAGATTAGCTGCGTGTCCACGCCCGAGCCAAATGAGGATAGTGGTATTTACCAGCTGGCTTCTCCCGGAAGTAGTGGATATCAAACCTGTACGATGGCGGTCCAATCAGATCGAGCTAAACGCAGCTCGGAGGACCGAGTATGCGCACATTTGCTGGGGATCGTCCAGATCGTATTCGCCCCGTTCCTGCAGCTGGGCGTACAGCCCGTTTCGGGAACGGAAGTCTGGGATCCCGCAGGACACACCTGTGCACACTGCGTCAAGCGGTGCACCCACACCGGCGCAGAGAAGGGGAGCTCACTGATGCCGGCACCAGTAAGAATCATTATGTTGCGCGACTTCTTGATCAGCTCGACGGCGTCGTCCACGGTGTTGTACATGGGCAGCTTTTCGCGCTTCTGCAGCCTGTGGCGTCGGGCGCGGGCTCAGCCTCGCGGCAGAAAAGTAGCAGAAAAGTGGCGTACACTTGATACATCGCGACTTCTAGGAAATACAGCAGTGTTTTGCGTCGCTTCATGCGAAGTTCGGGGCACTGAACGGGGGTAAGTCTCCCCGTTGCGTAAGCAGGCAGCGGACACGTACCAGGCATACGCCGAATGCATACAGCAGCTTTGGGATAGGTATCGCCCGATTTATGACGTATTCGTTGAGAAAGAAGGCCATTCCTACACAGGGAGACGACAGTGAGTGCGGCGCGTCGAGACAGAGTGATGCTCGACACCCACCATGCTCCTTCAAGTCGCGCTTCATCTGCTTCACGGCCTCTGGAGGCCAAGCGGACTCGGCTGGCGTAACCGACGTCACAGGCAGTCAGCATCACTCTCAGAGTTTCCGCCACCAACAGCACACAGCCCTCGTAGCCGACGGCGGCCACGCCAGGGACGGGACGCACCTTCCTCGAGCAGCGCAATGTACTCGTCGACCGCACCGACCCCATTCGTTTCGTCGTGCGTGCCCTGCACATCGACGTCGAGCTCCTCGTGCTCGTCCTCGACGTCGAGCGTGCCCTCGTCGAAGCCGTCGAGGATGTCCTCGAGGGTGTCCGGGTCGGCGTCGACGACCTCGGACGCCTCGAGGAACGCGCGGACCTGGAGGGCGTGGATGCGCGAGGGGCGTGCGCGCGGCGGGGGCGGCGGGGCGTGCGCGGCGGCGGGGGCGTGCGCGGCGGGCGGCGGGTGTGTGCGGTCCATGGGCGCAGCGAGCTCGGCGGGGATGGCGGGGTGGAGGAAAAGTGGGCGACAATTTCCAAGACGCCTGTGATCGTCGGGCGTCCGGACCCGGGGTACGGTCACGAGATCTCGATCTGCGCATCTCGCGCCACAAAGGCTATGCGGGGACTCTGCGATTCGGGCGCGCGACGTACAGACAGGACAGCGGGACAGAGAGATAGCTACGGAGAGTAAGGATACACAGCGTGGGTATACGGAATGCGACAGCGGAACGGCAAAGCGGAAAGCATACGAAAGCTACGAGCGAATCAGTCATCCTGCACATGCACGCCACGTCTGAGCAGCAGCTCGTCATCCTCCTCGTCGCTGCCCTGCGGCGACAGCGGCTTGTCGTTGATCCGCATCTTGATCGTAGGCAGGTTCGCTGCACGCCGAGTGGCGCGAGGCTTGCCGGGGGCCTGCGTCTGCGGGCGGGCGAGCGTCACGGTCCCAGACCGCGTGCGGCGGGTGCCCGGGACCACGACGCTCTTCTTGGGCAGGGCACGCGGCTCTGAGGGTCGCGCCGTGGATGCGCTCTCGTGCGGCATGGCGGGGCGGGCATAGTCCGACGCACGGATGGTGTCTCCACGCTTCCTCCCGTGCGTTTGCGGTCGGTCTTCGTCGGCTGCAGGGTCCGCTGAAGCACGCGCCGCGCGAGAAGGCTCGACATCATTTTCGGGGAAATCATGGGGCTCCGCCGATGAACGGGATCTTGATGGCGACTGATGAGCAAGCACCGTCTTCTCGAGGCCCACGCCGGAGTCGTCGCCTTCGTCTGAGCCGCGGGCGTATCGCCCTGTTGATAAGGAAAAAGTGCCGCGATCAGAGAACGACGAACGTGAAGCTATGGGCGCATATATGCGGGCTGCACGTACCATCAAGGTCAAGCGTCTGGAACAGGTCGGCTACTTCACGGCCTCCAGGGCTCTGCAGGGGCGACGCCCGTACAGTCGGAGAACGACGATTGGCCCCAGGCGTAGAAATCACCGGGCGCGGGACGTTTGCCGCCGGCGCGGGAGGCTTAGACAGGGAAAAATGTTCTTGAAGAGGCGACGCAGGCGCCACGTCGGGCGAGAAGGCAGGGTCGAGGGACACGGGAACAGAGACGGCAGTATCAAGAGCAGCAGAAGCAGCATGGTCGCCAGCTCGAAGCGCAGGAGGCTGAGACGACGCAGGGCGGGCAGGGCCGTGGACTTTCGTGGGCGAGAATTCTGTCATGTAAGCCGAGAAATCGAGCGCGGATGAGAAGATGCTATCGCTAGACATGTGTACAACGGTGCGGCGGCGCCTACGAGGGTGCGCGGGATCTTGGGCGGGCGGCACGCCAGACTCGCCGTCGGTTGTCTCGTCTTCTGCTCCGGTCATGACATCCGTCAAGTCCATTGATTCTGTCTGAGATTGAGCTTGGGGGCCCGGCGGCAGGGAGGGTCGATAGTTTTGCAGCGTGACGGTAGTGCGACGGCGTCGGGGAGGGGTAGAGATCTTCGCGGGGGCGCCTAGGTAGAAGGACGCGTGTTGTCCAGCCCAGTCATCCAGCTCCATGTCCTCGAAAGATGGCGGGGTCCTAGACAGCGCCTTTGCGGGCACAAGCCAGTCCTGCGGAGAGATGTGGTCCAGGAGGTGCGACGGCATCGCAGGTATGGATCCGGAGCGGCTATGTGCGGTGGTACTGAGTACCGTCCCAGGAGCGGTGGAAGAGAAAATGCTGTCATAGGTCGGGTCGTTTGCTGCAGGGGCTTTAGAGGTGTTTTTACTAGCCGAGGTCGCAGACTTGTCTAGAAAGCTGCTGGAAAGTGTACGAGACTTGGCATGCAGTGGTCTTCTAACCGGAGTCTTGGACGGAGGATGAGGAGACGAGTTGCGAGAGGCAGGGCGGCTAGTAAAGGGGGAAGCAAGGCCTTGACGAGACATACGCCCAGAATTTTCCTTCAGATTGCGAGAGCTAGGGCGAGAGAGCATACGGCGAGCAACAGGGATCGGAGAGAGCGAATCAGCAGAAGCAAGGGATGCGGCATAGGACTTGGCGACAGGATCGGTAGACTGGTGCGGTTGGTCGGGAGTCTCGAAGAGCGAGTCATATATGCGCTGCGTGTCGAGCGGGAGGCTGTGATCATGCTGATGGACGGGCGTGCTGGGGACAGTTGATATGAGAGAATCATGGGCACTCTCACGGAGACTTGCTTGCGAGGGGCGCCGCAGCTTCTTGGCGAGTCGGTCGGCGGCGTCGTCCTCCGCTGCTGGCTGCTTTCCCGCGACGACCTGCCGGGACCGCTTCTTCATACGGCGCGACATCTCGGACAGAGTGACATCGTGCGTGCTCGGCGAGAGTTCCTCGAGCGGCGACGACGAGCGAGCGGGTACGGCGGTCCCAGCGTTGTGCACCGAGGCCCGCAGCGTCCGCCTGCGCGCATATGTCCTGGGTGGGCGGAGAGAGGCCATCGCTGGGCGGAGGGGACGGCGCGAGCGGCGAGATGAGCGTCGGGGCCAGGAACGCTTTGCACGCGCGCGTCTCTCACGCGGCCGCCACGTGGCCTCTGGCGCGGCTGCGCGTCTACGCACGTCAGTGGCTTGAATGTGTTGCCGTTGTCACCTCGCCGCCGCACGTCCGTCCCCAACGTCCACCACCGCCCGCCGTCACCGCGCTCGACGACTTTGACGACACAAAACACGCCCGCCTAGCGTTTGCGACACAGCCATGGTTGTCACCCGAAGGGCGCCGCCGGCTCCGGTGCCCACGTCGCGCACAAACTCAGCCCAGCCTTTACCCAGAGTAAAGGCCAAGGTTCCGTCTACCACCGCACCAGACGTGCCCAGTCCGTTGGCGAACGGAGACTCTAGGTCCGACGCGGACGATTTAAACGCGTCGCTCCTCCATGATCACGATCTGGTGCGTGTCTGGTGACCGTCAATGAGGTCGCGCTCATGCTTGCTCCAGGCCGATTCATCTACCAAGAAGGGCAAAGGCAAGGGTAGAGGAAAGCTGAAAAAGGGGAAAGCTGTGAGCACGCTGTTTAGCCGACCCGTTGACGTCGCGTAACTAACATTTGCCCCCAAGTCCCGCAGGAAGAGTACTTCCTTCGTGGAGCTGCTCACCCGCGTATTCCTCCTATGGTTTACGATCTACACCCTATCTATATGCCCCAATGATGAGTCTCTGAAGTCTCCCATATGCCGCGGATTATACCACTACCGCAAACTCGTCCTTGAGCCCTATCTACTCCCGCCAATTCAACTCGCCCTCGCACATCCTTCGGTAGCACCCTATGTTGAGCGCACCAAGCCCTACATCGATCGGACCATTGCCGTAGCGACGCCTATCGTACTCCGTGCCAACTCGGAGTGGAACCACCGTGTCGTGCCTCAGTGGGAGAAGCGCGTCGTACCGCAATGGAATAGGCATGTCGTGCCCCAGTACAAGCAACACATCGAGCCCTACGTCCTGAAGATCCAGCACGAAGTCGAGCCCTACGTCACAACACTCCAGACAGAGTACGAGACTAGGGTCGGCCCATATGTCCGTACCGCCGTTATCAACCTTCACAAGTGGCAGCACCAGGCCCGGCCCTACATCGTACTGGCCGCCCACAAGACCTACGACGGCTATCTGCGCGCCAAACCCTACGCGATCCCTGTCCTAAAGCAAATCCAAGTTCTCTTACTCGAGTTCGCCGGTTTTCTGGGGGAGCAGCGGCGCCAGTTCGTTGACCCTCATATCAAGAAGATCTGGGAGCGAGTAAACGAGCTGGGCAACGGGGACGCTACCCCCTTGGCGCAGGCGCGAAGCACCGTCTCCGCATCCGTTTCTAAGGTCGCCGCATCTGTCTCATCTGTCATTCATTCTGCACCCCAGGTCACCTCGTCATTCATCCCCGCACTCTCGGAGGCAGTCGTCGGCTCAGCGTCCTCTGTTCTGGCAGATGTCGTCCCCGAATTACAGAGTCTCCCCGCGGTCGTGCCAACGGCCAGCCTTGCCGCGAACCCCCGTAGTGCTGTGTCCTCCGCATCGTCCAGCCTCTCGTCGCTCGCCAGCGGCATCAGCGACCAGGCCGTGTCAACCGCATCGCCCCTAGTCGAGAACATCGCATCATCAGCCTCAAACGTCGGGTCCGCCGCGTCCTCCGTAATTTCCGACCGTGTCGCACCCTCCGGCTCGTCCTTGGTCCTGAACGAAGCCATCCCTACCGCGTCTTCCATCGCAGTCGAGGCTGTCGTTGGGCCGGTCTCGTCACTCACTGAGCAGGTAAAGCCCTCAGCCTTGAGCCTCAGCGAGGAAGTCTCGAGCACCATATCACATGCATCGGCTTCCATTGCGAGCGTTGCGCCCGAAGCACTGTCGACCGCCTCCTCTGTCATCTACTCAGTGGGTCCCTTGATTGATACCAGTAACGTGCCTTGATGCTGACAACGAAATATCTAGGGTACCGAAACGGTTGCCTCGTCTGCGGCTGCAGTGGTCTCCACTCCCGCGCCAGCGGTCGAGGAGGACGACCTGGACCTCGCCCAGCTCTTCGAGGACCTGGGCCTCGAGGGAGACTTCCTCGAGTCCTCGTCCGCGACGTCGGACGCGGCAGACGCTGCCCCGGCTGTTGAGACGGAGTCTGAGGAGGAGAAGGCCGAGAAGCTGCGCCTGCGCAAGGAGGAGACGGCAAAGAAACGCGCGGATATCACCGGCCGCCATGCGAAGTGGGAAGCGCAGCTGGACGAGCGCATCGCCCTCAACCGCAAGGCTCTGAGACAGGCCCTCGTGGCCCTCCGAAAGGCCGCCACCGCGGAGCTCAAGGAGAACGAGGAGATCCGGAAGGAAGTCGAGGACCTCGTGGAGGAAGCTGAAAAGTATCTGCGGGGCGCCGAAAAGTACCTCGGTAATCTCAGGCGGGAATCGCGGGCCGTCGACGAGAAGAAGACGATCTGGGAGCGGGTCGTGGAGAAAGTTGACAAGAAATTCGAGGAAAGGCTGATGCAAGCCGAGACTGTGGTTAACGGCTGGTATCTGCGTGTCGTGGAGAAGGAGCTTGCGGAGGTACGTAATGGCTCTGCGGACGAGTCTTCTGGCACTCATTGCTGCGTGCTCGCTCCTCAGGTGCGCCGCCTCGCGGACGAGGTGAAGGACATCGCGGATCGCGCGCAGGCAGACATCGGCCTTGATTACGCCTGGCTCGACGACGTGACGTTCGAGGATTGGCAGCGCTACCATTCACTGGAGCGGAGTAAGTAGACTGTGCGAACTTTAATGACCCTACGCCCGCTAACCGCTTTGACAGGGGGCGAGGAGTTCCTGCAGCACGCCGCGTCCGTCCAGAACGGCTCGCATCCCTCTCCGCCAATCAACCCTGTGCTCGCCGCGATCGAGGACCTGCAAAATGAAGTGCAGGACGTCGTCGTCGGCTTCGAGACACGCCTCCGCCGGATTAAGCGGCACGGCGAACGCGCCTTTGGTGGCGCCCCCGACGAATCCGAGGCCAGCGACGAGCCCGAGGACGAGACGGTCTCGATCCTCCCCATCGAGGACGAGTCGCACCGGCGCGCGGAGGACGGAGAATCACCCGCCGCGCCCCCAGTCGTCATCGGCCGCAACGCACAAGAAATCAGGGCGGCCCTTGATCGTGCCGCAGCGGCGGAGGCGCAGGCCACGTCAGCTGCGGACGCATCGTCCGTGGACCCTGAGGCGGTCGTCGAGAGTCTGGCGCAGGAGGCCGTCGCGGACGAGCAGCTCTCCTCCACCTACCACCCGGCGCACGCTGAGCTATGATCTGCAGCGCACTGCCGCCATTTCCACATGCTCGCGCCGGCCTCGTTCTGCTCCATTAACGTGCGTGTCCGTGCTTGGGTTGTCAAGTACGCTGATGTGTGGATGCTGTGCTGATGTGTCTCTCGCAGGCCAGTGGTGGGCTGCTATTGACGCACGCGCCTACATTACGGTATCTGTTTGGTTCTGCTCCGTCCTTCGTTCGCCCCACACTGCCCTGTGTTCTGCTCACGCCCGACGTGGACTAGTCGTGGGCCTCTGGATCTGATGCCTCGCGCCTGTACGTATCGTATTCCGAGCTACTGTATACCTCACGCCTATTCATTCGGCCAACGTTCGGGCGCGCGCGGGCCACCCGTGCGTGCGCCGAGGGTCTTGCCCGTGCTGCCCGCCCACGCCGAGGCGCGTCGCCGCGGACGGTGGCTGATTGCCCGATAATGTCAAGCACTAAGTTCAAGGCACGTAGGAAAGTTCGACAGCAGGGCGACTCGCCGAGCTGGCTCTCCCCGAGCGCGGCTCTGCTGCCTCAACGTCGGATCTGAGGCGTTAGGGTCTGAATGTGATGCTGATCGACGAGGGCGAGCAATGGGCGGTGGCGGCCCAGGCACCGTACATCTCATATCCTCGTCTTGTTACGGTGATACTGCACCGGTGCGTGGTGATAGACCCTCGACAGTGGAGATCCCGGCTCGCCGCGGTCAGCCACCATCGATAAGTCGCGTCTGCTGTCGCACGCGTCGAGACCTTTCGGCATGGACGTACGGCAGGAAGGGGCACACAGCGTGTCATTGGGTCTGCAAAATAATTGAGGCGACAGCACACAGCACAGACAGAAGGCTACTCGAGTTGGGAGTAAAGATAGCACTGGAAAATGGCAGTTGACATGGGACAGAACTCAGCGAACCAGCGAAGGAAGGTGGCCATAGGGGAACACTGTTGCGGAGAAGTCCGCTCATTCAACGAATGGTCTCCAGCGGAGGTTGTGCTCGTAGAAATCAAGCAGCTAATAAGAAATTGACTCAGGAGCCTGGGACAGCGTTCCATTTGCAATCTCACGTACCAGGTTCGGGAACTTTTCCCTGCACAAGCTGGACTCCTCGCGGCAGAGCTTGTTCCCATGTTTCTTGTTCCTGCGGACCGGGGTAGGTGAGTACACAAACACGAACCAACGAAGCGGCACTCACAGCTTGAAGTAAACAATGAGTTTTCCATCGTCCCTGCGCTCCACGGTGTCGACGTGGTCGATAATGTTCTCCCAGCTGTCCAGGTCCCTGTACTTGACCTGCTGCATGTCAAAGTACACTGGCTCCTCGTCCTCGTCCATCGCGTCGGAGTCCTTGCGCGCGGCCTGGGTGCTCGGCCGGCCCCTCTTCGCCGGGACCTTCGCGGGAGCCTCGTCCTCGCTGTCGGACACCACAGGCTTCGACAGCTTCGCGGGGCGGCCGCGTTTCTTTGGCGGCGCCGAGATGGTCTCGGGCTCCTCCTCTGGAGTCGTGCGCTTGCGGCTGGGGGCGGCGCTGTTCGGCTTTGTCGAGGCGGCGGAGGCCACCTGCGACTTGCGCGGCGCGGCGGACGCGGCGGCGGGGGCGGGCGCGGCCTTCTTCTGGCTCGCCTTCTTCTTTTGTCCGCTCCAGAACGCGTCGATGAGGTCCTGGCAGTTGCTGCAGAGCAGGAGCGCGTCAGCGAGAGTGGTGGCGAGGGCACGCGGTGAGCTCACATGGCATCGTCCTCGCTGACCCAGCTGTTCGATTCGATGGGGTAGCCCTTCCATTTCACCAGGTAGCCGAGCTTGCCCTGCAGCGACACGTCGAGATGAGTTGTGGTGGCGGCTGAAAGCGCGAATACACGACTTACGCCCTCGAAGGCATCCTGCTTCGCATCCAGGATAGCCTCGATCTCGTATTCCTCCTCTTCCGGTTCACTGCCCTGCTCCTCCTCAGACGGAGGAACTTCCTCGACGTCGTCCTCGTCAACCGCGCGACCGTTCCTTGCTTTGGCCATTCAAATGGGAGAAAAATATGAAAGGTTGTGGTAAGCGACACGCGCAAGACCGCAGACGGGTGTTGGTGGTCAGAATCGGGCACGGGAGCGTGGGAACAGACGCGCCCAACGTGTTATTTCACAGTATTCACAGGCACGAGTTGTTTTTCAAGTATTCATGTCGTGTTGTGGGTCCATAGCGAAGGACAGCATTTGGTATGATGGACAACAGGAGGAGCAAAAGTAATTACAGTACAGGAAGCCGAATAGTACAGGATTAATCTCGCCTGCGGGAGGGGCTAGCAGATCTGCCACGGCCTTCTCGACGACCTTTCTTGGGTCCCGCTGGTGGAGGGCGAACGAAGGCGTAGTCGCACTGCAGCGTCTGTTCGAGCAGCGTGGTTCCGGACGCCCCGTCAATCGCGGCTTGCGCTTCTGCCATGGTTTCGTATTCTACGAGCGCGTATCCCTGAGGACACGGCGGTGTGTGAGACCGAGTTTGAGATACATGCGAGATCGAACATGCGGAGGCGCACCTTGACATAACCTGTCCTACGGTCGAGGTTCATGTGCAGGTTTTTGATCTCGCCGTACTCTCCAAACTTGTCCGTCAGATCTTCCTCGGTCGCCTCTTCGTGCACGCCAGTTACGAGCACGATCCAGCCTTCGACGGCTGCAGCGGGTGCCGGGAGAGGGTCCGTCAGAGCAGCTCAGGGCTTGATGTAGAACGGAGCTTACAGCGCGCTGCTCTGGTTTCGGAGCCTTGTGTGGACTCGACGCGATCAAAGGTTTGCTGCGATGCAACGCCGCTCTCGTTCCCGCCTGGGTAGAGCGATGGTCAGGAGTGCGACTGCGCGAGGACGTGTGACGGGCGCACCTGCAGAGCTCTGGAAGCCTCTGCCCTTGCGCCTGACCACGCCGCCGTTGGCGGCTGAGAGATGTGAGTGGGGGTGAGCGCTAGAGTGTAGACATGCGACGCACCGTCGTCAATGTTCATCTCGTCGTCGGACATGGCGGATGTGGTCGATGTTGGAGGTGGACATCGCGTCCGTCGAACATGGCGGCGTGGGCGCCCGTCTCTCGGGGTCTGCCGAGGAGCATCGAGCGCTGTGCGGCCCCTCTGACACCGCTGCTAGTTGTCGTTGGACGCCGACGGCGAGCAAAATTCACACATTGGCGAGGTTAGTTTGACTTGATGGATGCTTGGGACGGCGACGTGAGTCAACAGATCTCCCTAGAACCGCGCGCTGCCATGATTGCCTCCAGAGGATTTACGTGATTTTCGTGCCCCCGTCCACTGCTCGCGTCTCTTTCCGTAGCTCGCGGCATCCTGTGCGCTCTCACTCTCGGCCAAGCTCGACCTCGCCAGAAATTCTATACGAGCTCCGAACGAAGCGGTGCATCAAGAATTCCGGATTCGAGAGGTTTGCGGTACAGCCAGTTCTTGCTCTAGGGACACCATGTTCCCGGGTACCTGCGTGCAGCGGTGCAGCTTTATTCTCCGAATGGCGAAAGGGCGACCCTGGCATTTCATCCGACCCTTGATCACCGCGCCCGAGCGGTACCTCGGTGGACGGTCCATGTTCACGCCCTGCCGGCGACCCAGAGCCTCACGCGGAGGTGCCAAATGTATCATCGGACACTTCACATTTGTTGATGGGCCCAGCTCAGGGTGAGATTCGGGTTCCATCCCCGCCATTGGACGTCCATCTCCAGTCATAAAATGCGAACCCAAGCTTTTCATCAACGACCACCGCTGTGCCTGGCCTTACGTCTCACTCCTTCCTGGTTGCGATCATCCCACATCGTGGCTGAAGCACCCTAATCTTTCAATCGGGAGCTGCATCGCGAGATTCTCCTCGGTCGCGCGTGTCGAGCTCTCTGACGTTACTTAAAGACAGGGTCTTGGCTGCTCCAGGTCTTCCCATTCTCCATCATACCACAGACTCCTGCAGACCCTTACCGACGACACAACCATGAACCCTAATTCGCTCATCAGCCACCCTTGCACACTGTGCTGCATGCCCACCACTATGTGGTGTAGCCGATGCCAGAACGCTTGGTACTGCTCCCCCGACCATCTCTCGAGCGTAAGTCGCTGCACGTTTTGTGTTCGACTCTTCGCTTATTGTCCTTTGCAGGACTGGCCGCGCCACAAGCGGGAGTGCGCTCCCGTCAATGCCGCCGCCGCTGCTCAGCCGCCGTACAACATGATAGCGACGCCCGCTCCCGTCCAGCAAGAGCTAATCACCGTCTCCGCTCTTCTGTTTACGCCGGAGGAAGGTGAGTTCGATAAACTATATAGAATGGAACAATCTGCTCATTCCGTACGTCAGAGCGCTCAAAGATAATTTCGGTCCAGTGCCGTCCGCAGGGCACGCTTTCCCAGGGCATTTGTCCGCTCCCGCTGGTCCAACAATACTTCCCCGAAAGCATGCCAAATACCATCATCCTCACGCAAGGGCTTAACGGAGAAGCGCTGCGCTTCCCGCTCCACATCTGGTACTGTCCCGTCGCCCTGCAGCGCGGCTCCCCGGTCAACCGCGCCATCTACCGCATCACCTCGGGTGCGGCAGAGAAGGCCTGGTGCGGCACCGTCGTCGTCCTCAAGTTCAATGGATCTCGCAGGCAGGGCTACACCGACGCCGGCTCGAACGACCTGCCCGCCCTCTCGGCGTACTTCCTCGCGTACAAGTAGCCTGGTACGTCGCGCCGCGCCACTTGACAGACACGAGGATGCTGACACATGCCCAGGTCCGACGGCTGGTTTTCTGCATTCGGCGGCATACGTAAATTGTTCCGCGGCGCGGTCACAATCCCACTATGCTCTTTCCTTTCCGTGGGGATTCTCTGGTAGAATTAGGTCTAATTGCAAGGACACACTTGCATGATGCCCGCCCTCCGAGGCCTCTGTACCGATTCGCGTCACCGTCTCTGTATTTACTCGTGCATAGATTCTTGTGTCAGGCTGTCCTTACGCAGGCATCTACGAGACTTGTTTCGTTTCAGCTCCCTCACATTGCTCCCTCGAGGGCAACCGTCCCTGACGGAAGCGTGCGGTCAGACGTCGTCGATAACGAACACGCAGCCCGATTGCCGAAGCAACACGGGCCCATTTAATGAACCGCAATGCTTATTGAGTCTAACGCCTCCGCATGGCATCATGCGTCCCCGTCTCCTTCGCAGCGGTGCCTTCGTAAGCGCATCGATCTCCGGCAGAAGCTGGGGCACGAGCAGCTCGCTGGCTCTCTGTCGTCGTCGCCGGCCCCCGACGCTGAGAGACGTGTGCACGCTCGGCGAAATCTCGAGCTGGGAACGCTCAGGGTGGTCGGCGGTTAGTGACGGCATCTGCCGCGCGGGCCTGCAACCGCGGGGAGCGAGGTAGGCTGCCAAGACGTAAGGGCGACGTCCACGACCAGACGGAAGGTATCGTGGATGAATTCAACGTCTCACTCAGGACGCTCATATGTCATTCCTAGACTGCGGCTTCTGTCAACAGTGACGACAGCCTTCGCGCACAGGGCATCCGCCCACACACTCGGCCGCACAGTCAGACTCGTGTCGCCGAGGGCATCCAGCGCCGGCCTGCATCACACCTGTGCTGCGACGGCCGTAGTGAACGTGAGATCCGAGCTCGGTTGAGCCAGGTACACCCGCAATATTGTCTCCTCGCGACGCCCGGACAACTGCCTGAGCAGAGGACACTGTGGATAAGCATCGCTGTTCGTCGATAACAACCACTGATGGGATCGTATGGGATGTCCCCTTGTCTATTTTCAAACTTGTTGCTGATGAGAGGCATAGAAAAGGCCGCTCCCGAACATCGCATTGGAGGGTTAGACCTCGCCATCACGCAGATGACTCGCATCCCAGCAAGCAATGCCAGTCCTCTCATCTTACCCCCGCATCGGCCGCTATCTGACTTCGCGATGTCTGGGCGCACAACACTCCATCGACGAGCGTAGCCATGTAAGTCAACACAGTCCATATCCTGCGGCACGCTGCCTTGCTGTGTCCGATCGTTGACTGGGCGCCGTCTTCTCCAGCGCATGCCTTCTCTCGCCTGCCGTTGTGGGGTGCGTTCGGCGTGCTCTTCCGTCATCTGACGCTGCAGGCGTGTCACTCGCCCCTGGGAACTCATCAGCCTACGATATGGCTTGCTCTTGCAGACTATCGTCCTGGCCTTGCAGAGCTCGCGGTGCGCGCAGTGCGATGCGACATCAGCCACCAATCGAATCGCGACTCGGACGCAATCAGGACCATTCATCGCGCGTGATTCTGAAGATGTGCGGGAGCGACTTGACTTACCCCTATCCCCTCATATCCTGCGGTGGTAAGCAGTCGTTACACCTCATGCACGCGTTTTGATAGCTGAAGGCCTGTCAGCATGGAGTCCATCTCGCATCTTGACAAAGCCCGCAGAAATTTGGTAACACCGTTAGGCATGCTACGACTGCTCGTTCTGTCTCGTGCTCCATTCGACTAAGCGGTGGATGTGCGGTGGCGAGGGCTGTGCGCCCCTTGGCCTTGACGAAGTGAGTGTCGCTCCTGCTCGACGCCAATTCCACCCGATTTTCATCTACGCTGCTGCTCAGCAGCCATCCCACTACGGTACTTGAAACACAGGGTCACTCCTCCAGGCCACACTCTCCCGTTCGCTTCATGCCTCACCTCCAGGGAGGGTCGGAGCCCCAGTTTCTACCTTTCTACGGCACGAGAGTGCCTCATTCAGCTGGGTGGACTGTCCCCGGAGGCCAAGAGTAGAGCAGCTGTTACCAGTAAGTAACTGCATTTACTCGTCTTAACTTCCTCAGGGATACGCACAACAAATTCGCCTACCCTGCAATTACTCAGCCCTTCTGCTTTAGAGAAGGCGTTGAAGTAGAGGCACGTCCGGCGGAAGCTTTAGGTGCCTTCGCCACGAGGCAGTGTCTCCCCTCAAGCACCGGCAGAGGGGCTGCTCTGACACTGGCATTGACTCCGGTCCTGCAGCCAGCTTCGAAGGCTCAGCGGTGCTGCAGGTCGTCTGTCAGAGGTTCAACATTGAGGCTCGACAGCAAGTGCACAGCGCAGCAGTGGCCTTCTCCGACATCACCCCTTGGGCGTTCTAGACCCTGGGCTCCGCAGCTTATCAAACTCACATGGCATTAAGGTAAGCCTTCATGCCCCTCGCGACGCCGACGTGCTGGGCGGATTTACCAGAATGTCTGATACTGCTTTACTGGGCAGATGGCGATGATTATAGCGCATTCTCGCGGCGAGGTACGCTGCTCTGCTGGTGAGAACAGGAGCAACGTCCGTGGCGCTCAGCTGCCAATCACGTCTATCCTAAGGCGCTGGCCAAAGTGTACTCGTGTCGGCGGCGCATGCAGACATCTCCATGTCTTCTCATCAGCCCTGGACTCCCTATGGGTCAGCCGGTCCTCACAGGCCTGTCTGCGGTCGGTCACCCCCTCCTCCACTCCTCCCGCACATCACAGAACGCTAACCGTAACCTGAACAGGATCTCAAGGATCCCTCGTAGGCCTCTACCGGTCGGAGCGGCGTGCGTCTCTTCGAACGCATCGTCGCTGTACTTCATGCCCGGGGCACACCGCAAGACGCTCCGACTCCTGGCGGGGCGTGCGGGCGGTGCGCCGAATGCATGCCGGCGCCATGCGCCTGAAACTCCGTGGCGACTCGGCAGGAGAAGTCCAGGGCGGCCGGAACACTAAGGCGCGTCGCGCGGCCAGCCGTTAGGCAGCGGCATGGCCCCGGGGCTGGCCATGCGGTCCGCCTTCCTGCTCACGATTGCGCATCAGCTTACTCGCAGCCCTGCCGCGCTCCCCTTCGATCCGGTCGCGGTGCGAACAATCCGCTGATATTTCGTGTTGAGACAGACGAGCCGCACAACTCACTGTATTGATTTTGCTGATAGGAGTGCAGCCGCCTTCTGCCGCCGCCCCCATCGCTCCCACACTTTACAGTGCGCGCTCAGGGTGGCGAGCAAGACTGAACGATCTTGCACTGCCGGTCTCCCGACAGAGGTCTCAGAGACTGGATAGATCGTCGATAGAGCTGTGTAGAACTTGGGAAGGTGCAATAGATCGCATTCACTTCACGATGCTCGATGTGCGCCTGCACGCTGAACTTCATCTTCAGGCTCGCCTGCCTTTTCTGTCTTAGGCATTAGTCCATTCACCCTGTCATGTGCCGCATTGCGCAGGCTGTCATGAACTGCATGCACCCTGGACGTCTGCCCTGGCCCTGACGCTCCTGGCTTCCACGTCCCGATGTACCTACCGCCCATTGAGCATCGCGGGCAGCCACGCTTGCAGACCCGCGCCTGGCAAAATGCCTCTCGCGAAAGGCATGCATTGCTATAAGGATCTGAGTTCGCTCAGGCTCGCGGTGCACAGGGCGGCCGAGAAGCCCTGGCCCGCGCCGCACAGTGCGTGCGCCGCGGCCGACCCTCCAGGGTCGTCCGGTGCGGCCGCTCCGTGTGCGCGTGGCGCAGCGCGCGAGCGCATCTGCGGTGCACCGTGTCAGGCTGCCAGGGACGCACCTGGAGCCTGCGCACCGCCGTGCAGATGCGGACGAAGCGCGGTGCCCAGGCGCGAAGGTCTATGACGACGCGCCCCCAATTTCAGGTGAGACCCGCCTGCCCGCCTGCCCCTATGGCGGCGCACGACCGAGCTCTGCGTCCGTCTCGGCCCTAGACACGCTGAGGCCTCTCGCTGGCTGACGTCGCAACGTTCTGGGGCCCCCGCCGTGGCCGAAGCGCATGCGCGAGGTTGCGTCAGCGGACATAGGCAGACGAAATACAGGGACACACAGGGATACCTGGAACACACAGGCCGCGTCGAAGAACAAAAGGGACCCGGGATGATCGACATGATGTGGGCTGTAGGAACGTGTGTGTGGTTGATGACGCTCCACAAACGGGTACACACATCAAGCACAACCGAGCCACCGATGAGACACTAGCACCCTCTCGCGCCCGACTATCACCCCGCTCACCCGATGAGGGCTTGCAGCTTGCCAAAGTCGGGCGTACCGAGGCCAGTGACAGGGTCCCACCCCGCCCCCGCACTGAAGCCCTGTGCAAGATCACCCGGATTAGCACAGTGCGCACTTAGAGGCGAAGGAGCCCTGAAGATGTCGAGACTTACGTTGGTGCCGCAGCCTGGGTTTGAGCCCGACGTGATGTCGTTGAAGCCAGCGACGCCCGTTGAATAGATAATCGGGTTGAGGAACCCGAGGCCCGACTTGCCCTGGGAGAGTCGGAAGTCGTTCAGGAGGGCGATGACACCAGCAAAGGTCTAATCGATCGTCGTTGAGTAAGCAAGTCACAGTTTGTGGGTCCTTGCGTGGACGGGGTTAGGTAGACTCACAGGTGAGCTGGCGCTAGTCCCTGCGACGGACTCAGTGCGACCGCCAATTACAACTTGGAATCCTTCGCCCTGCGCAGCGACGTCGGGATACGCGCGCCCCGACGTGCTGTTCCGTAGACACGTGTAAGTGATGCGCTGGCAACATGCTGCGTTGGCACCTACTTGAACAGACCAGCGTTAGTGGAGCCGAGCTTCTTCAGGAATGCGCTGACCGCCGAGGTTTGGTAGCTTTTTGAAACGGTGGAGTCAGCAAGGTTGCCATATCACATTTTTAACCGAGCTGTGGAGCGCACCTAGGCTGAGCAAAATAGTTGGAGAATCCACCGCCAGAGAAGCTAATTGCGACCTCGGGGTTTACACGCGTGGTGGCACCGACCTGCGCAGAGCTGCGTGAGGGCGCCAGATGTTGCGACACTCGTCGGAACTTACGGTGGTCACGAACGGACAGCTGGCCGGGAAATTTGGCTGGAAGCGCTTGGTGTTCGTGCCGTCGTTGGTCGCGCAATTGCCAGCGCCGACACCATCATCACCGCTGGAGAACATGATGCTGCTGCCGCGCGCGCCGAGCTGAGCGAAGAGGTTGCAGACCTCTGTCGCATAGTCCAAAGGCACCTATCGATGCCAAGCTCAGCAGATGCGATGGCGCGACGGCGCGTAGACGTACTGTTTGCTCGTCGTCACCATATGATGTCCTTCCCGATGAAGCGGCGAGCGTCAGTCCCAGCGAGTATTGAGTTTCAATAGAGACGCTTACGTGAACGTCTGCGGCACGGTGGTCTGGTTGAGAATGAAATTCAGCCAGTCGAGGTAGGGCTCGTTGGTGTTGGTCGGCGTGTTCGAGTCCGGAGTAAACGGCGGCGAACCACCCGTGCTGGTCGCCGAGTCAGCAACGCTGATACACATTCCGGATACCACGCGTACCTGTAATAAATATTCGGCGTCGGGAAAGACATCCCCTCCGTATACTGGATATCAAGGTTTGCCTGCGTGCCGCCGTATTCATGAGCAGCGGTAATCTGCATGAGCGGTCCGCTGACTTACCTCCACACCAGGCTGATTCTGATTGTTCCCGCCGCCATTGACTTGCACGTGTTGGAATGTGCCCCCTACAGCATCTGTCCTGAACTTCTTGAAGAACGTCTGCGGCCCGAGGTCAGCACGCCCAGCGGAATAGGGTCCTAGAAAGAGCGCACCTGGAGATCCGCGTCGTTTGCAAATTCGCTGAGATAGCCTGCGACCCCAAGCTTGTTGACGTTGGTCGCCTGCGGCACGTACGAAGTCGTGTTGTACAAGGCGCGCAGGCAGGCAGGCGTGATCGTAGTCGCGCAACTAGAAGGCACCGTTGCCAGACTGTGGGGTCCGGTCAGCTTCGGAGCTGTCTCGATGTCGTTGTCGAGCGGCTGAATATGGGGCTGCAGAAAGCTCGTCGAGCGCATGCTGCGCATGGTGCTGAAGTAGGTAGTGGGCGTGACCACGCCGACGTGCGCGTGCAGCGCGCTGGGAAGGCTGTACGACATCGTGCGAACGACGTATTCAGAGGTGGTCTCGTGCTGGTAGATGCTGTACGTCGCATTCATCAGGCGGGATGCCTGCTCGACGGTGACCGGGATGGACAGCCAAGATCCGCCATTCAGCCGTTCGACATGGGCGAGCGGCACGCCATTCGACTCCAGCCAGGCATCCACGAGTTCGACAGAGTCTGGGCGAGGAGCGACCAAGGCCTCGACGTCCTCCTTGGACAAATGTTGTCCATACCTGTCAAGCAAGGTTCATAAGCATTATCCCTCTAAAAAAGCAGCTATGGCGGAGACGGCCATCGATGGGTGCGCGCAGCCTCACCGGGGATCCCTCGTGAGAAGGACCGCCAGGCACGAGGCTCATGATACACAGCTGATTGCACAGAGTTCTTGGAAGAGATAGCTTACTTCTCATGCGCTGGGTCGCTGACCTCGTAAAGCGAGGCGATGAGATCATCGAGGTTTCCCTGCTTCAGAGAGATTCGCATGTCCAAGACATGGTCGGACGGCGCGGACGCATGCCACTTCCAGCCCTTGGGAACGTCTGCCCAGGCGTGCTTGAGCTCGAAGTCGTCCCATCTCTTGGCGAGCGGCGAGGCGACTGCGAGCGAGACGAGCGCCAGCAGGCAGAGAGTCGGCCGAACCATGGTCGCAGACAAACGGCGGTGGGTTCTGGTCTCCACGACGGCGGGGCCGTTGCTCGGTTATATAGGCTCGCGCTCGCCGTGCGCCATGCAGCCGAGAAGCATGCGGGATCGTTATCGACGTTCGGCGTGGGTAATTGCCCGCCCAACGCGCAGATCAGCTGCCTTCTGCCCACGCCGGCGACGACAGGCCAAGCCTCGAAGCATGCGCCGTCGCATCTGTTTCTCATGCTTGTCAACGGCCCCGCCGGGTCTTCAACCAGCCTGTACAGAATTTTTTGCGCACCGTTTCTCGTCGCAGCAACGAGGGATTTGCGTTCGGGCGCTCTTGCGCGAAGCGGGGCCTGTGATGGCCGCCCATAATTTCCGCTTGATTTTAGCTAATTTAGCGTGGATTTTGCGTCATCGTCTTCCCTATTGTCACCGGTTGCTCAGCATGAACTGAGGCGAGTTGCAGACGGCTGAGAACGACCGCACCATGCAGACATCGACCTCGGAGGCGTGGACCGACGCGTGGACATCTGCCGCTGCCGCGCACGCAGGCAAGCCGACTGCCGGGCTTTGTACCGGTTCACATTGCCTCTGCCTATCTGGATTCCAGCAGACAGCCTGAAGGTGTGGATCCCTACTTCTCTCTATTCCTCCCGTGCGACGGCTGACCTCTGGCATACGGTCGCAGGTGCTTCTGCACGCGCTCTGTATCAACTCGGAAGCAAGTCCACATGGCGCGCTGCACCTACTTCGTTTTGCATTCAGACGGTGCCAGGGAGCTTGTGGTCGCCGCGAGAGGGCACGAGGTGCGGCAGAAATGCTCTTTTGAGGCTTTGAAGGCATGTGGCAATGAGAAGATCGCCCTTCTCGCTCGCCGTTGTGGCGTCACTGCGAGGGTAGACGAGGGAGCAGACAGGGCGATCGCTATCGCTCAAGGTATTTGAGTTCGACGCTCTCTGACTATCCCTGGTTCATTTTGGATGCCAGCCCGGCCACCACTCCACGGCTCCGCTGCCCACTAGGCACCCATGCGTCCGAAGCCTTCGCAATATCACGGCCGCAAACTATCGGCGCACGCGAGGGAAAATCGCGGACCGAGTGCGGACCGCGACCAGCGTGTTCTTGGAGCGAGCAACGGCCCTTGGAAGTGCTCATACCACTCGAAGAGACGTCGCCAAAGTAAGTCGATGACGAAATGCCTTACGCGTGCTCAGCATTGATTGTTTCGTTTCAGGTAATAGTCGGCAGGTCATCGCCTTCAGCCGGAGCCGCACCAAGCGTACCTGTGACCTGCAGAAGCCTTCTCAACTATCTTGAGGGCCCAAGATGGGCACTGCAACGCCTAGTCACAGGTCAAAAGACGTCCGATGGAACGCACTTTCTAAGCAAAGAATCATGAACGCGGTCATCTGCGTTACTATGACAGGTGTTCTATCTGCAGCAATGATCGCTGTACGGGGCGGCGGTGTACGTATATGATGAACTCTTTGAGATATATAAGGGCTCGACTGACTTGGATATTTGGCAGCTCACTCCCTTGCGAACTTTCGTTGGCGATATGCGGCTGTCTTTCACAACCATCTCAATCTTTCTCTCTCTTATACGCGCCCCAGGCGTCGTGTCGCAGACCGGTCGTGAGTATGACTAGCACCGACGTGGTGTATTTCTAAAATTGTTTGTCAGTCGCGCCCAAGCAGTTCCTCAATCTGCCTCTCGGGGAGGTCAAGCCTGCGGGTTGGCTGCACGATCAGGTACGCCCTTCATATCGTGCTGGACGAGATATGAATCCAATATATTGCCTTCACAGCTGATGGTCCAAACCAATGGCCTTGCTGGACATGAACATGATTTCTACGATTAGTGAGTATAATTTATTAACTGCGCACTTTTACTAAGTTTATTGCAGTGTTGCTGAGACCGACTGGACCGGTGGATCATCTTACTACTCCAATTTGGAAGAAGGTAATCAGCACCATCAGCCTTACATTTCACGTGCTCACATTTTTAACCCATAGCTGGAAGCTACTGGTTTGTGAGTGCGATAGTTGGTCCAATGGGTTTCTCTCACTCTCACGTAGAACGGCATGGTACCCAATGGGGTTCTTGCCAACGACGCCACCATACAAAGCCAAACGCAGTATTTCCTCGACTATGTTCTGGATCACCAGGACTCCACTGGATGGCTCGGGCCCGAGGTCAACACCACGAAGCCTCGGTACCTATGGGGTCGCTACCCCTTCTTCTTCGGTGCTATCCAGATGGTTGAGGCGAATTCGTCGCTCGCTGGGCGTGTCGTCCCGGCACTTCACACCTTTGTGAAGCTCGCGAACACCATGCTGCACAACAACGGCGAGGGCCTCGAGGATTGGACGAACACTCGGTGGGAAGATTTCGTGATGACCTTGCAGTGGTGCGTGTGGGCTCCTGTCTGGTGACCGAAGTTTACACTAATAGTGTATAAGCTGTACGACTTCTATCCTGACGGCAATGAGGAGCTGCTGCTGGACACGATGCAGCTGCTGAAGTCTTACGGCGACCCCTGGGAGGAAGTGTTCAAGGAAGAAGTGTGTTCTGACCCCATTCGAACCGTGCGCGAGCCCCGTATTGACCCGTCCGACCAGTACTTCCCAAAGACCGCAGTCGAGAACCTCACGAACCCCTTCCCATTCCTGACCTGGCACGGAGTCAACATGGCGGAGGGGCTGAAAGCGCTGCCGGCCACGTACCGATTCACTCATAACCAATCGGGTCAGGATGCTCTGTTGTGGGGATGTCCAAGCGACGCTGATTAGCCCGTATCTCCGCACAGACCTGGACGCCGCGAGCTTGGGATGGGACCTGCTGTTCCAGTATCACGGGCGCCCCTCTGGCATCTTCGCGGCAGACGAGTACCTGGCTGGGCTTGAAGCGGCTCGCGGGTGAGCAGGGTCGTCGGACACCGCGCCAGGGATGCTAAAGTTTTAATCGTCCAGGACCGAGCTGTGTCTGGTCGTGGTGAGTTCGCTGCATAGTAACATTCGAGCGCCGCGGGTTTCTCATCATCGATGAAATCCCCTCGCAGGAAACGATGTTCTCGTGAGCCTCCGTCCGCCTCCTGCGTCGATCGTCTCTCATTTGACCCTTGGTGGGGCGAAGGGGGTCCTACCTCTACCAAGTCATAGGTGATCCCAAATTCGCAGACAGGGCGAGTGTTCAGGGCCACTCTTCTTAGCGCGTCTGTATTAACTCCTTGCGCGCAGGTGGAGCGCGTTGCATACAACGCGCTACCTGCCACGCTGACGGGCGGTAAGCGTGCTCAATCTATGTGATCCACGCCGGAGCTTGCGCTTGATACGGAAGGCAGATATGTGGTCTCGGCAATACCTGCAGCAGCAAAACCAGATCGCAGCAAAGAACATGAACCCGTAAGCATCGCTCGTGGACATTGCCTCTGCTGCTCATGAAACTGATCATCTCGGGCGTACAGGGATCCGTTTCCGACGGATGGGTAAGCGCTGCCTATGTCCGCTCAGCGTGCACTATGAACAGCGCTCATGGGGAAAGGCAGGTCGTACTCTAATGTATTTGGCCTGGAGCCCAACTACCCGTGAGTGTCCGCTCGGCGAAGCTCCCGATCCGACCGCTAAAGCGCGCCGTCCTCCGTGCGAAGGTGCTGCACGGTAAACCATCCTCAGGGCTATCCAAAGTTCATCAGCAACGCGTTTGTGACGAGCCCAGACAAGACGTCCCTCGTGCATGTTTACTTGGGCCCCTTTTCTACGCAGACCACCTTGGCTGACGGTACGAAGTTCTCCCTCGCCCTGCACCTGCGCCTGACCGATGCACACCGGGCCGCCCTTCTCTAGGAAACCAGGTCACTGTTACAGTGGACACGCTGTATCCGTTCAGCGACACCCTCACCACAACGATCGAGGCGGCCGGCGCATTTACGTACCGGGTGCGCATCCCGAGCTGGGTCGCAAACGGCACCATCTCTGTGAACGGCGCGCAGGCCGAGGCGGTCTCCCCCTCGAACGGCCTGCACTCGGTCTCGGTCGCGGCGGGGACCACTACGATCGTGCTGAACCTTCCCGCGGAAATCACACTCGGTGCGTCGCGCGCCGCGTCCCTGACCGCCCGCGCGATCTGACTCCCACGCGTGCCCCGCCCCTGCCGCAGAGCCCCGCCCGCACGGCTCGGTCGCGGTGCACCGCGGGCCGCTGCACTACGCGTTCGACATCGCGCGCACGCAGAAGGTCCTCGCGCAGAACGCGCAGGAGGCCCGTGCGGTCGACCTCGAGTTCGACGCGACCGTGCCCTGGCAGTACGCGCTCGACACGTCCTCGCTCCGCTTCCAGTACTCGCCCCCGGCCTCCGGCGTTCTGCCGTCGCCGGTCTACGACTCCGGCCTCCCCCCGATGAGCATCTCCGCCACGGCGTGTCAGATCGATTGGAGCGTCGCGGGAGACACGTTTGCCAGCCCGCCTCCGACTAGCCCCGAGTGTACTGGACCCACGACGAACATCACCCTCTGGCCGTTTGGGGTATCTCTACTCCGCCGATTATATGCGCTGTTTCTCACTATTTTCGCAGGCTACGAAACTGAGGATCGGCGAATTCCCCACAGTGAATCTTACTGCATAGTCTGGCCAGCCCTCGAGCGAGTCTGGAGAGTAAGTAATGTATATGCAGTGGTATCGAGCATCCCTATCTATGGACATGACGCGCCGCCTCGTGATCTGAATTTCGAACGTTCTGTCTTTGGTCTGGAATTGTCAAGCTGCTTTGTCTGAATAGCAGTGGCCTTGGCTGACATAATCGAGGCCACTCAAAGCGAATATAAATTGTATCATTTGTTCCACCAACCTGTTTGTTCCTCGACCACGACGACCTCCTCGGCCACCCTGCATGCACTCGACTGTGAACAGCTCGACCCCGCCCGGTTCTGTTCCCTTTACAAAAACAAACACAAAAATCGCATAGCAAAAATGACTTCGATTCACGACACGCCACAACGCTACGAAGAGTACCGCGAGTTCTTCGCGATCCTACGCTCCGGCGACGCGTCGCAGTACAGCAGGGCGCGTACACTCGCACAGAGCCTCGTCACGCCCGCACGCCGGCCGTCGACCGCACAACTTGATACTCGTCCTGTTCAGTTCAAGCTCAAGGCCATCCCGATCGACGAAAGCTCTGAGGCCACAAGTGATACGGACAGCGCGCCCGTGGACAGCGAATACCAAAAACTTGACATCAAGGATAACATCGACACAACTGAGGTGTCTGCCATGGAGCCGCTGAGTCCCATCACCGACGACTCGTCCACCGATAGCGGGAGCTCCTACGGCGAGCTACTTGAATACGACGATGAGTCCGATGGGGCTTTCCCGGACATCGGCCAGGCTCCTGTCGACGCGCTAGACCGGCTCTCCATAACCTCGGTGGCCAGGACAATTGACACGGATACCGAAGATGTCGCCGACGCTCCGAACTCTGAACCGGGTTTGACAGACATCGAAGATTTCTTGTCGAAGATGCCCGAGGCCGACTCGAACCAGGAGTCCCGGCGTACATTTAAGCAGGCACTGCGCGGCCTGTACAGCCTCGAATCTCTCCGCGACGTCGTGCGCGCGTTCATCCGCGACTCGCAGGAGACGCACGTCCCGCTCGCCGAGGCGGAGGCGCGTCGCGCGCGCGCAGCCGCCGCTGGTGCCAGCATCAGCAACGAAAACAAGGCGAAGACGCAGGAGCTCACCGTGTTCCGCCTGCTCACGGAGAAGCCTGCGCCGTCGCCCAAGAAGCGCTGCACGACGAAGAGCAGCGCGGGCGCCCGCCAGTCCGATGGCGCGAAGCCGAAGTTCCACGGCGCGCAGCTCATCAAGGATCTCCTCTCCGACGGGCTGTCTGCTGGCGCGGCGGGCAAGTGGGCGAAGCCGAAGCCGCAGAGTCTGGGCAGGGCGTGGCTGAAGTCGAAGAAGAGGACCTTCACAGATGTCGACGAATAGGCCGTACGCGTCCCGTTCTTCTCGCCCACTATGCCCTTCATGCATCATGTTTATATGACCCTCTGCTTAATTTTGTTGTAAATCTTCAGTCATGCACACATTGAACTCTGCAAAGCGCCATATCTCACCTTGTGAGCTTAACTTTCCTATGCGTGCAGTCTCTGATCCGCCCCGGAGTACGCGCACGCGAAAGCACGGCGATTTACCTCATCGTGCCTGAGTACAAGGGTCTGAACATCAGGGCCCGGACATACGATGCACCGCGTATCGTCTGCGCACCTTCGTGACAAGGTCAAACGTTGGTCGTGCGCCCCACTTCGCCGTGCGAAGAACTCAAAGACGGCGATATTGAAGGCGCGTGCCCTTGCTGGCGGCGCGGTGCCTTTACGTGCAGCACTCGGCTGGCAGCGCACAGCCGACTCCACCGTCCGGAGCTCCTGCGCTACAAGATCCGCGCACGGTCGATACCCGGCAGGCTCGCGCGCGTCGCGGCCGGGTACTGTCGCAGATTGGCGTGAGGATGCGGTCCTCGCACCAGGAACTGCAGTCGCATACCGATTAGCCGTCGGCCGTCCCTTGATATCTACCCCAAGACTACGTACGAGAGGTGATATTCTCCCTGCAATCTGACCAGGGTCGGCTAGAGTCTCCAGCGCAATGAGCAGTAGCGAAACAAGTCCGAGTCGGGCGAACCGTGACGCGCAGAGCTGTGCCATGCCGGCGGCCTGCCACGTGAGCGCGGGATCCCGACCTCGTTTGGGGCAGGTCTCGTCGTACGTCGGTTCTCTGGAGCGGCATAATTCTCGATATTTCGTCATGGCTTGCTATTGTACATTTGATATACACACAACGGAGACCGTGCGAGAGGGAACGGCCCTTCTAGTTTGCAGGGGTAAGGGTCCAGGCAGACAGTTCCAGATTGTCGCCCTGCACGATAACCTGCATCCAACAGTCAGTCGAAAATGTAACTCAGCACAACCAATGTCACGTACCGGAAAGGTCGCAGCACCCTGCGGCTCACGAGCGGCGGACACGCTCAGGAAGAGCGGGCCCTGCCCAGGCGCCTCGGGGAGGCGGAAGCTACAAACCGACATCTATCAGCGCAGCCCATACACTCGCCCCCACAAACAATCCCACCTGATCTGACCACCAGCGTTCTTCGAGACAGCCCAGCGCGACGTGAGGCCCATGGCGGCGGGCGAGTGCGTGCCGACGACGCGCTGGTGCTGGACGGGCGGCCACCGCGCACAGACGAGCGAGCCCGTGCGCGCGTGCGCGATCTCGTACATGTCGGTGCCGGGCACGCTCGAGACGTTCCACTGCGCCGCGCCATCAGCACGCAGGCCTTCGCCATCAAAAATAAGGGGGCGCACCAGCTGCGGGACGCTCCGGTCCATGCTTGCGACGACGGGCGTGCCGTCGGTCGCATCCTGGCCCTGCAGCGCGAGCGCTGCGCCGTGCGCGCCCGCGAAATGTATGGCGTACTGCCCCGGCGCGAGCACGTGCGGCGGCGCCGGCGTCGAAAAGGTCTCGAACGCCGGGAACTCGAAGGCGAGCCACACGTCGAAGGCTTGCGGGTCGGGGTTGCCTGCGCCCGCGAGCCAGGCTATGCCTCTGTCAGCTCCCGCTGGACTACAAGGGACAGGGAGAGAGCGCGCACCGTGCCACGGATAGTCAATGGTGTCGTTCACGCGGAGGAAGGGATGCCCGTCGGGGCGCGTGCGCCAGAGCGGGCCGTGCTCGTGCATCGCAGGCACGACGACGAGCTCCGTGTGCGCGAGGTCGGGGTGGTCCGGGTCGAAGTCCGCGTCGGGGCCCGTCGCCCAGCGCATGCCGCCGCGGCCGGTGCCGTTCGCGATGCACGCGTGGATCTCGCAGAAGGACGCCTCGACGTGGTTGTGGAAGCCCGCCGAGACGCCGACGCCCGCCGTCCAGAGCTGGACGTGCGCGAGCGCGCCGGCGGAGTCGTCCGCGAAGTGCACGTGGAAGCCGACGAGGTTGAAGAACTCGAGGCCCTGCGGAGCCGGGTCAGAGGATGGTCTCAATGAAAAGCGCCTAGGAGCTACACCTTGAAGCGACCATGTGCCCACGGCCGGTCCGCGCAGCGCACCCACGGGAAGTGCATCGCGCGGACGTCGTCAGGGACATAGCGCGGGAAGATATTGTGCGCGACGAGCTGGCTCATCGCGCTGAACGGCGGGTGCCCAGACGTGCTCGACGGCTTGAGCAGCACGAAGATCGCGCCCTCCTCGCCGGCCTCGACGTGGGGCGCAGTGACGACCATGCTCTCGGCGGAGAAGGGCCGCGCCGCGGGCGCGCGCTCGTGCGTCCCGCTGGCGTCGGCCCATGAGAGCGTGCCGGCCATGACCTTCACGCCGGAGACGCCCTTCTCGACGGCGAGCCGTGCGCAGGGCGGGAGCACGACGAGGGTGAGGCGCTTGCCCGAGACATCGAGGAACTCCATCTCGGTCGTGAAGCGCGTCGAGCTTGCGCGCACGACGCGGGACATGACTTCTTCGTCGAGCCGCTCGGCGAGGATACCTGTCGAGAAGAGGACGTTTATCGATGGGTTTGGCGACTCGAAGTACCCCGGGACGGAGTACGAGATCGTAGCGATGTCCTAAAGCCATTTGTCAGAAACGTCCAGAGAATTAGAGGCGAATTTACACACCACTTCGGATCCAGTGGAGTGAAAGTTCGCTGTCACAATACGCCCAGCAGAGACGCTGCTCAGCTTAGTTTTCGAGAACTTCATGTTCTCCTTGTCAACAACTGTCGCACTCAGTCGACCTATGCTTTCGAGCACATGCCGCCCATCCCACTCACGCTTGTAGCACCAGACGCCCGTGCGCTGTAGGTCGGCCGGATCCGCGCCCATCATGGCAACAAGGAACTCGTCGTCGCCGTCGCCGTCAATATCCGCGCACACGACCTGGTGGAGGACCCATGACAATTGGGGGAGAGGCCTGAGGAAAATCCGTACCTAATTGACCCTTTTGGACCCCCAGGATTGGGGACAATCCGTACCTAGAACCATGGTTTGGGCTGTGGAGGCCTGAGGAATGTCCGTACCCGCGTGAGCGGCCGCTCCGGAGGCCTGAGGGTCGTCCGTACCGGCGATTTTGGGCATAAATCTGCGCGGCTTCGATAGCTTCTCTGGGCCTCTTCCGGCAATCTTGCACACGGAAACTGATGATTTGACATGCGACCCTTGTCCGATTTTGCACTTAAACGGCAAAATCATCAATGTTTGGGCTACTCTACGACGACTTCGAATATCGCTGGCACGTAGCCCATAGGTAATCTTCGCATTTGGTGTGTCGGTATTTGTGGCACTCCTCAGACCTTGTGAGCTACGCCTGAAAACATTCGTTGCCTACTGCAGGACGCAGCCGAAGAGACGGCGCTGTGTAGCTCATGTGCGCCGAAACCTGTTGAACTTGCAGTAGCGAGATCTTGGAGCATCCTGCTTCACAGGCAGTGAATAAACTAGGGCCTACTGCTAGGGTCAAGAGACACGGATGCTGACCTGGCTCGAGATATCCTCTTGCACGCGGCCCACCTCGAAAGCGCTGCGAGGGCAGCAACTTCTAGCGACGAAAATACTTGTCAGACACTCTCGCTATGCTGACACGGCATCGGAGAACGTACGCAATGCGCTAATATGTTGCAAACATAACAAAAATAGCAGCCTAAACGCGGGGAAAGCCTGATCTACGTCCGTACCCAAACCCGGCCGTCAGGCAGGGGCCGGAGGAAAATCCGTACCTTTTGGGTCCCAGAGGCCAAAATTTTGTCCGTACCTAATCGACGACTCCGGCAAAAGTTGTCATCAAGCCTCCCCCCTAATTGTCACGGGTCCTCCTGGTGGATGCTGCCCGTGTGCTTGCCGTTGAGCGCGCCAAAGTCGTCGAGGACGTGTCGCGTCCACTGCGGGCGCACGATTCCGTGCGGCGCGCCCGCGGGCTTCGTGTACACAGAGACCATGTTTCCATGGAAGGCCTGTCGCCAGCGATGGTGAGTGTTGAACGAGGCGAGAGGGACAGAAGCGAACCTCAGCCGAGCAGACGTATCCGGCGTAGTCGTCGCCGAGGCGCCCGACGGCGGCAGAGCCTGCACCCCAGTAGGGATCGTCCTTCTGTTGCGCGAGCCCCGTCCCGACGACGGAGCTCTTCCACTCGTTCCCGTCGTACCACAGGCAGTCGACGCCGTCGCGGCCTGCCAGCACGATCTGGTCGTACCGCATCTCGCCGCGCGTCGCGTCCGCGGGCACGACAGCGACCTCGTGCACGAGCACGCGCGTCGCGACCGTCTCGCGGTGCCACGGGGCGTCGCTGCGCGGGTCCGCGGGCGCGGTGAAGACGAGGACGGGCGCGGGCGTCGTGAGGTCGCCCGACGCGACGACGATCGGGACCGCGACGACCTGCACGCGGTCTGTGCGCGAGAAGCGGCCGGCCTTGAGGCGGTGCATGCCCGGGCTGTGTCCGATCGTGCGCTGGACCCAGTCGCCGCGCGGCGCGCCTGGGTTCTCGAGCCAGCTCACGCGCCCGCCGTCCGCCCAGATGTCGTCCATCGACGAGCCATACTGGTCCGAGATGATCACTGGGGCCGGTCAGCGGGGTGATGAGGGGAGGGAGGAGGGGCATACCGTCGTTGAAGCCGTTCTGGGTGATGTCGGCGTAGTGCATGGCGACCGGGAAGTCGAGCTTTGCGAGCGATACTGGGGTCCAGGCGGAGGTTCTGCGTAAGCGTCTGTCGTTAGCAAGATTCACACTAAGAGTGGGGCACACACTTGTTACTGGAGTCCGCGTACGGGTTAACGAACATCTGAATGTCGCTCTTCATGTCGTACGTGCCGAGGCCATAGCCGATGATGTTCGGGAACTTGGTCGAATCTGAGCGGAAGGGGAACGCCTCGACCCAGTAGCCGTCGGGGCGGCCACCCTGGATGAGCTGGGGCTGAAAGAGAGGAAGAGAAGCTGGCTGCCCAGGCTCGCAGTGAGGCTTGAGGGGGATCTTGCTGTACATGTTGCGGT
Organism: Phanerochaete sordida; assembly: GCA_019973155.2. Classification (NCBI taxonomy): domain Eukaryota; kingdom Fungi; phylum Basidiomycota; class Agaricomycetes; order Polyporales; family Phanerochaetaceae; genus Phanerochaete; species Phanerochaete sordida. The sequence goes on along the minus strand of BPQB01000020.1, from coordinate 348,659 downwards.
GCTTGGTGCAGAATGCAGAGTCTACCACCGTGAACATATATTACGGCCGTCCCGACTGGCAGCCTCTGTGGCGAGCACTGGCATGCTGGCAATCTGCGTCTTGTCCCAAAAACGTAACGCAGACGTCGAGGGTACAGGGCCAAGTTCTTCCATTCCCCTCGTAATTTCATACCGTAGGACGAGAAGATGCCTCGCGGAAAAGAGGGCCGGGCGTGCAAACACGAGTCAGGTCAGACAGCTCCAAGTTGGACACTCCATTGGCGGTGCACAGAACATTGCGCGTCAGCGCGACGGTGCCAGTGCACCACGTGCGATATCTGTGGCGAGAAGACAATGCAAAGATGCACGTCAGGTACGAGTTGCTGACGGGCTGCTGGCATGCTCACCCTCAGATGACCTATGTATTTCATCTTGTTTTCGGGATACGTATGAAGATGCCCTTGAGTTCCTATCAGTCGCACTGATCACAGACCAGCCCCGACGGCGTAGCTTCAAGCGGGGCCTTCCATCTACCTGTCAAAGTTAATATTGATTGTCGCGGGTCCCTGGCGTCATGCATGAGCTTCGCATTTTCCGAGAGTACGACGAGTTCAGAATCATGCAGACACCACGGGTATAGCAAGTGTCGAGAAGGAGGACGCAGGATCCTCTGGCGACATGGCGGCAGCTTGCAAGTTTCAAACATGCCGCTTTGGGCAAGAGCACGGCGACTCGGCAAAGGCCGGACACGTGGTAGGGCCCTTGGATAGGCGCTTGTCAGCCTGGAGGGAAGATGGTCGCGGAGAACTCAAGCGAAGCCCTTTACGTCGTCAACACAAGGCCGCTATCGCCAGCCCCAGCTTATTCGCCAGCCTGCATTTTCTGTACCTTTTCAGGGCAAGTCGCCGAGCCTGGTCGCTTGGAGAACACCACCTGCTGACTTTTGTGTAGCCACATGTCTCCCTGGACGTGTGTAGATTGCTCGAGCAAACGTTCGAGGGCATCTCTCTGCTTTCATTTTGCGCTTCATGTCGGGGCTATGCTTCCCACGCATGATGGCACATGTCCGAAACTGTGAGCAACCATTCCACCGCTCATGCTCGAACCACCATTTCTGACGTCGAGCCGCTGCAGCTAAACGCGTGCGGGAGACTACATAAGCCTTGGATGGCTTTACTCTGCGTCGCACTGCTCTGCAACCTTTGACAATTGCGCAGCATGCTCCTCCAGACCGCAGCTCTCGATCCTCAGGAGACTATTGATGTACGCCTCTGCTTCTACCTCTGCCGTCTTTCTGAGCCTCTGACATCCATCTCACCAGGTCTTCATCGCCGGTAGTGGTACGTTACTCATTCTCTGAATGTGCCTATGCCATTCTGATGAGTTCTTGTCTTACAGGCCCCATCGGAGCTACCTTCGCCAAGCGATGCGTTGACGCAGGCTTGCGTGTGCTAATGGTCGAGCTCGGCGCCGCGTAAGTGCCGCCCTGGTTCCATAGATATTGTGTGTACTCATGCTGTCGACCGTCACCAGCGATTCCTTTACCAGTAAGCCTATGAAGGGCGAGAACCGCTCCGTTCAGTTTGCCCCCGGACAAGTGCCCATCCCCGGGTACCACAAGAAGAACGAGATCGAGTACCAGAAGGACATCGACCGCTTCGTAAAGTGGGTACTTCCGTTGATTATGGCTGCTTCGCGTCGCTGACATGTGTGTACAGTGTAATCAAGGTCGGGACATCTTCGAATGATTAGCGTCCTCGTGAGCTTACCCAGCTGTATACCATCAGGGTGCCTTGAGCACTGTCTCAATCCCCACTTCCAACAACCACATCGCGACCCTTGACCCGGCTGTTGTTAGTAACTCGTAGGTGGATAATGCTCGACGAGGTCAGCAGCTACTCAGAGAGGGTTTACAGCACGGCCCAGCCTTTCATCTCTCTAGGCAAGAACCCATGCCAGGACCCCTTCGTCAACCTCGGTGCCGAGGCCGTCACGCGCGGCGTCGGAGGCATGACGACGCACTGGACGTGCGCGACGCCGGAGTTCACGACCGACACGGAGCGTCCGAAGCTGTCTACGGACGCCGCCGAGGACGAGAGCATCTGGAAGGACCTCTACGCACAGGCCAAGTCCATCATCGGCACGTCGACCACGCAGTTCGACCACTCGATCCGGCACAACCTCGTGCTGAAGACATACGAGGACCTGTACGGGCGCACGCGCGCGTTCGGGCCGCTGCCGCTCGCGTGCCACCGCCTCTCGGACCCGGACTACGTCGAGTGGCACGCGACGGACCGCATCCTCGAGGAGCTCTTCACGGACCCCGCGAAGCGCGCGCGCTTCACGCTGCTCACGAACCACCGCTGCACGAAGCTCGTCTTCAAGCACTACCGCCCGAAGGAGGAGAACGCCGTCGAGTACGCGCTCGTCGAGAACCTGCTCCCGCACACGCAGAGCCCCGGCGAGACGGCGCCCGTCCAGAAGATCAAGGCGCGCGCGTACGTCGTCGCGTGCGGCGCCGTCGCGACCGCGCAGGTGCTCGCGAACTCGCACATCCCGCCCGACGAGACTGTCATCCCCTTCCCTGGCGGCACGAAGGGCTCCGGCGGCGGCGAGCCGAACGCCATTATTGAGACGCCGCTCATGCCGATGCTCGTGAGTTGCATGTGTACACCACATACAGCAGAAAGTCTGACGAGTCCTACAGGGCAAATTCATCACAGAGCAGCCGTACGTCGACCGTCTTTCACCTCTTCCAACCAGCCACTGACCGTGCCCCAGGATGACCTTCTGCCAGGTCGTGCTCAACTCGTCGCTCATGGAGGTCGTCAAGAACCCGCCCTGGCCGAACATGGACTGGTGGAAGGCGAAGGTCGCGAAGCACATCGCCGAGTTCCCGAACGACCCGATCCCGATCCCCTTCCGGTGCGCGCTCCCTCTCCCCTTGGCATATATCCCGCTCACGCCAGACGCACAGCGACCCGGAGCCGCAGGTGACGATCAAGTTCACGGAGGAGCACCCGTGGCACGTGCAGATCCACCGCGACGCGTTCTCGTACGGCGCCGTCGCGGAGAACATGGACACGCGCGTGATCGTCGACTTCCGCTTCTTCGGCTACACGCAGCCGCAGGAGGCGAACGAGCTCACCTTCCAGCGCCACTACCGCGACGCGTACGACATGCCGCAGCCGACGTTCCGCTTCGAGATGAGCGCGGACGATAGGGCGCGTGCGCGCCGCATGATGGACGAGTGCGTGTTCCGCTGCTGTCTAGTTCTGCATGGGGCTGGCGCTGACAGGTCGGGATCGCAGCATGTGCAACATCGCGCTCAAGATCGGCGGGTACCTCCCCGGCTCGGAGCCGCAGTTCATGACCCCCGGCCTCGCGCTGCACCTCGCGGGCACCACTCGCGCCGGGTACGCCTATCGTCGTCTCTCGCCTTCGCTCTTACTGACCATAGGACCACACCTAGCCTCGACGCGAACAAGACCGTCGCGGACACGCGCTGCAAGGTGCACAACTTCGACAACCTCTACGTCGGCGGTGAGTCTTTGATGTGTTAATGGGGTGCATGGTGCGATGGCTGACGAGGGCGCAGGCAACAACGTCATCGAGACCGGGTTCGCGGCGAACCCGACGCTCACGTCGATCTGCTACGCGATCCGTGCGTCCAACGATATCATCTCGAAGCTCAAGCCGCGTCGTGCCTGAGCGATCTCACCGTCTGTCGAAGTGTTCACTGTAAACCTATCCCGCGCTTGTAGCAATATGTCGGAAATGCATGGGATGCGCACGAATTTGGCCACATCCGCCCCGGACGAGAGGCTCTTGAAGTGCAACCGTCGCATTGATTGTGCCATTTACTGCTCAGTCGTTGCCTTGAGCGTATGTGAGTTAATCCTGGCACAGTTAGGGCTCCGTAGGATTCTACGCTAGACGGGGTGACGGTGAGCATTCGTTCTCTGTTATGGGAGTCGGATATAATTCGTTCGGACTTAGGCAAGGGCCCTAAGTACGGCTACAAGTACAAGGGGAGAAGCTGGCAAGCCAAGTAGCTACAATAGCCTTGATATACCTCTAGCCCAGCCTTCGACCAAGGAGGGAACAACGAGGCAGTGAATTTGAGCTATACGAACATCCATATTACTGAAAATTGGGGGCGGTCGCTGAGCTGTCACAAGGAGAAAGAAAAGACACGGTACGACACGGCGTTCTTCCGGTAGGCACTCTTCGTTCTTTGTCATAGAGCCGGGGGGAGGGAGGGCGAATGGCTAGGTCAGCCGCTCTTGTCGCTCCATTCAACCCCGTTGATGGTGAAGGTGCTCTCGATCGATATCTCATGAGTTTCGAATGCTGGCGGTTGTGCGGAGTGTGAGAATGAAGTCAAGGGAGTTGATGACATAGAACTCACGAATGAACTGCAGAGGTGGAGTCAAAGGTAAGCGGTATTAATCTAAGTATGTTCAGCCGTACTGGTAGCATAATACGCACGTAAGCCGTGAAGTCCGTGCTGAGGAGCGCGCTTTCCATGAAGACGATACGATCGCCATTGAAGTCGGCGGAGATTCCTCTTTTAAGCTTGCTAATGTCCTTGAACCAGAGGGTTCCTTTGGCTCCTAAATGAAGATGTACTCAGCACTCAATCCGCTCTACATTTCATTCCGCCCTACTGATTCCGCGTGCTATGAGCGCGTTTGGAGCGGGCATCTTTGCTGTCTTCCCGATCCCCGGAACGTCGAACTTGATGAAGCGTTCGTCCGTGCGCTTGTCGACGAGTGCGGAGGAGCTACTGATTGAGAGGTCCTCCCACTTGCCGGTGTACTTGTGGCCGTCCAGGCCGAGGGCAGTCACTGAGCGTTTCTGCAATTAATTTTCAGTGAGCGCCCGAGTGTATCTCTAGAATCATACACGTACATTGTCGAAGGCAATGAACTAAAAATTGCACATTCAAATGGTTTTAAAAACAGTACGACATAACTAGAAATATAGCTTCTCACCACTGCATGATGGCTTCCGGTGCCGCCATCCTTCGCCTGGAACCCGATCCAGAGGTATGCGCGTTTGCCCTCGGTTCTCTGCTCGATATGATATTGGACTTCACCGCGCTCTGTCCCAAGATCGTTGAGATCGTTGTAGTAAAGCAGACCGGCAGGGTCTATATTGCAGACGAATGATAGATAAGCTGTAGCAGGATCCTCGTGGACACACTGCGTACCGGACCCGATGTACAGCTTGTCAGTGAACTCCTTGCCGATGAAGGGGGCCTCTAGGCGCAATGCCTTCTGTCCGGAGTTGAATAGCAGAGCTTCCGCAGGGGTTTGAAACGAGAATTCCTCCTTGGGAAGTAAGCCGCTGCGAGCCCGGGTGTCTTGAGAAAAGGACAAGAGGGCTTGAGACGCCTCTACAGCACGTTTCAGCTCCTCGAGCTCGGAAAGATTTGGTGCCATGTCTGAAGTGAGGGTTGGGGGAAGACTGTAAGTGTGGTAGAACTGGTGTTGTTGTGGGCAGCAAGGCTGGCTTTATAAGTATCTGAGAGCACCTAATAATACCTCTGTAACGCTGCTACCGCTCGTATATGTCATGCGCACCATTCAAATGTGCTTCGGTTGTTCTAGCATGGAAGGACTCACGGGGCTTGCCAAGCGGTCAAGGGGAATGTAGCGCATTCGGTGAGTCTGACGCTGTGCATAGACATTTGGGCATAATTGCAGTGGCCCCTTAGGTACCGCAGTCTCAGCTGAACACGTAACAATAACGACAGTGTACCAAAGCAGAAGCCTTCCATTGCACAGAAAGTTCAGCCTGGGAGAACGAGGGCATGCTTCGCATTTTGAAGTGAAGAGTACGTTGCGTGCAATACGGTGGAGTGCGTCAGCCTGCTGCACCGCATATATATAAAAATACTGGTTTGCAAGATTATACAACAATCCTTACTAGCAAGAGGCCTGCGGGAGCCGGACGGGAGCAGCACCTTTTGGAAGTATTCAACGCGGTATTGGAAGAATTTGTACCTGGGACCCTTTGAGCGTGTATCACCGGTAGCTACAGGCACACCTTTCGTATTAGAACGTCTTCCAGCACGTTGCCTGCTGACATGCTATACACATCATTACGAGATTTTAGAGCTTGAGGGCTAATCATGGCGATGCACGGATTCGACACGATTGCTCTTGATCACAATGTGTGCAAATCTGAACGCCACTTGGATTTGACGTCTGTATTTACTCCTATGGCCAACAAGTTTTTGGTTCCTTTTTTGGGTTGATATATAGCTGTGCTAAAACCGAGATCTCATCCCAATCTCACTCCACCAAAGGTTCACCTCTCAAAGGCGAGAGAATGTATTTATATTTACAAAGAACTAAGTACGCAACCGACAGAGGGTTCCAGACTGCTCCGGAGTGTGTCCGGTGTGAGCATCACGAAAAGCAGTCTACAAATACACAGAGAATCGTTCGCATGCCTGTCAAATCAGCGTCTGGTTCATGCGAGGTTCTCGGCAGCAGCAATACTCTTTGAAGGCGTCCGACACAGTACATGCAGAAGACCTGTCAACGGTGGCTGAGGCTCACAGGCCTGTGTGAGAGAATAACTCGGTCAGGAATGCAAGGGACGTCTCAAGCATGTCACCCGCTTCCCTAGTGAAACTCCTAGTGCTCTCGGCATAGGTGCGAACCTTTTGTGGACGCGAGTTGGACGCTGGACGGTTACTCTTCATCAATATCTGCCTGAGTTATGAGGCAAAGGGGCCTACAGCACCTAACGATGCGATGAGAGACATCGTCAGCCGCTTTACATCTAGTATTGAGCTACAAACAATGCTACAGAGAGCGCAATCCCAAGTCAGGTCTCCGTTCGAACATACTACTTTTGGCCACAGTCAGGCGCACACGGCACAGTCCGTGCTTCGGACCCTAGACAAGGCGCTTGTCCACCTCAGCTTCTATCAGCGCATCCGATCTTCGTATGCTGTCTGCCGACCTTCAGTTGTAGGATACAAATGTACAGCCTCGTAACACCTGACTTCGTAGGCACAGAGACGTGTTCAAATAACGTTCGAGGGTACCTTCGCTTCTCAGGCTGTCGTGCAAGAAATTTCAACGCGAAGACAGAAGGCTAATTGTTCAAATTTCAACAGTAGTAGCACAACCATCCGATGCTTCAATACCTGCGATATACCCCTTGACAAATCATCTCCCACATACAACCCAAATAGGCTCTGCTGCAAACCCTTCCAAAGGCTAAGCCCACGCTCGAGGCAAGGGATATTCCTACGACGTATCATTGCATGCTTTTACAAACTACCACTTGTGGCCCCAACGAGGTCGTAGATGAAGAGGTTTTTTTTCATTTATTGCGGTCGACGATGCTTTGTGAATGTAGAGCTGACTTAACTTATTATAGGTGGTCATTGCTGGTTGCGATGAGGCTCAAACCAACAGAAAGAAATCACATGCTGAGTCTGACACGCATATCTCAACCATTTTGACGTGAGACCGGTTCAACGGGGCAAGTACATCACTGAGCAGCCGTATGTACACCCTCTTATTGCATCCCAGTTCGAGTACTAACTACGCTCGAGCATGAGCTTCAACTGCTAGGTCGTACTTGACTCGTCGCTCATGAAGGTTGTCAAGAATCCGCACTGGTCGGACACACCGCACTGGTAGAGGGTGGCGGTCAACAACCATAAGACCAAGTACCCGAATGACCCGATCCCGATCCCCTTCTGGTGTGCTCTGCTCCTCATCGCTCCACGTCTTACTCACGCTCGGTGTATGCAGCGACCCGGAGCCGCAGGTGACGATCAAGTTCACAGAGGAGCACCCATGGCACGTGCAGGTCCGTCCTCACTGGTGACTGACGCTCCCAGCCGCCGCCTCGCTGAGCACATTCCCAGATTCACCGCGACGCATTCTTGTACGGCGCGGTCGCGGAGAACATGGACACGCGCGTGATCGTCGACTTCCGCTTCTTCGGCTACACGCAGCCGCAGGAGGCGAACGAGCTCGTCTTCCAGCGCGGCTACAGCGACGCGTACGGCATGCCACAGCCAACGTTCCGCTCCGCGATGAGTGAGAGCGACCGCGTGCGGGCGCGCCGCATGATGGACGAGTGCGTATCCCAAAAAAAAAAGAGCCTGAAAAATAGCGTTGGGGAATTATTGACTGGCGCCGCAGCATGTGCAGCATCGCGCTCAAGATCGGCGGGTACCTCCCTGGCTCAGAGCCGCAGTTCATGACCCCCGGCCTTGCGCTGCATCTCGCTGGTACCACTCGTGCTGGGTAGGTCTGTTCTGTCCTGCTACCTTCATTGCTCACAGCTCGTCTCTGGCAGCCTGAATGCCAACAAGACTGTCGCGAACACGCACTGCAAGGTCCATAACTTCGACAACCTCTATGTAGGCGGTACGTTTTGTCGTGCGATGAGGGTGTGGTACAGAGATTGATGACGTTGCAGGCAACAACGTTATTGAGACCGGCTTCGCGGCGAATCCAACGCTCACGTCGATCTGCTATGCCATCCGCGCAGCAGACAACATCATCAAGAGGTTCCCTCCGCGCAACCGAGATGCTTGAACACGTACCGATTACTGTCGAAGATGCGGCTTGTAAACGCCCAATGTCTGTGTAACAATAGTTGTGAATCTGTCAGAAATGTACAACAAGTCGTGCTGCAGCTTGAATATACAATTGACGTGGATGGGCGGGTGCATGCCGGCGACGGCGAACGAGTTGTTCACCAACAGCATTAGGGCGACCTATGGATTGTAAAAAGGCGGCTCGGAAATTGATAACCAACCATCTGCACCGAGAAGCGTCCTGAGAACAGGATCGCAACATCGCAGCAACACCCGTACCTGAATGCGTCAGCGCACCCCACACAGCACGCACGCACCACCCAGGCGGCCTCCCGCCCGTCCTCGAGGCGTCCGCGCCGCAGCTACGTAGGCAGCACGAGGACCCGTGGACGGGGCGAGACCGCGCGCCGGGCGCCGCGTGTGGGCAGGGTTCTGCCAGCGGACACACGCACGTCCCGGGGCTGATGCGTCATCGGGTCAGCACGGTGCCCCGGCGGCGTTTGCATGCAGTGCCCCCGGCGGGCGGTGCGGCGGGCGGGTCGCGAGGCCGCTTTTATCGCTTGTCTAGGAGGGGGAGCTGAGCTGGGAGGTGGGAGGGGTCGCGCAGGGCAATTGTACGCGGTGGGAGCGCACGACGTACCGCGCGTGCACACAAAAGCGAGCCGTGGCAAGACGAGCGGCGCGCGCTCCGCAGCGACCCTGCACGCCGGCCGCCAAACACGCCCACACAGCAGGAAGCGCGATGTGGCGGTAAACGTATCAGCGGGCACACTCGTCCCCGCTCTCTCCTCCACCCTCCACCGCTCGCTGCCACCGTCACCACTCGCAGCGACCCGCGCACCCACCTGTCTGTCCCCTGCAAGCGCACGCATCAGCTCGACACCCAAAGCGCAGAAGCACAACGAAATGTCGATGCCAGAAACGATTCTCACCGGCGAGCCCGCACCCGCGCCCGGCCTCCGCCACCTCGCAAACGTCGAGTACAGCGACCTCTTCACGATCCTCGCGACGCGGGACCGCACGCGCTTCCGCGAGGCGCGCGCGGCGTACGCGCTCAAGGGCGGCGTCGCCGCGCCACGGCTGCCCGCCCCGCGCCCGCCGCCGCGCCTGCGCACGCGCCTCTCGAAGGGCTCGACGCAGAGCATGAGCGACGACGACTTGACGCTCGTGAACGACGAGATCGAGCTGTTGATCCAGCAGGAGAAGGAGGTGCGTACTTCTTTGTGCGAATGGTGGCGCTTCGACAGGCTGACGATAAGCTTGTGCAGGCTGCTCTGGAGAAGGGGATCGAGAGTATCGAACCGCAACTGCTCGAAGAGCCTGTGCTCGAGGCCGTCGTCGACGTCGCGCCCAGAGTATTCGCGCCCCCCGCCCGCGAGCCCGCCCCCACGCCCAAGCGCGCACTTCCCACGGCCGCCGCCGGCGAGGTGCCGGCCGCGGAGCGGGACGCCGTGTTCTCGCACTACGTCGCGCAGATCCGCGCACACTACACCTTCGACGCCTTCCAGGACACGATCCGCGACATCCTCGAGGAGTCGCAGAAGAAGTACCGCCCGCTCGCGGAGGGCGTCCCCGCGCCGATGCCGGAGCCGCCGCTGTCCGCGATCGACGTCGAGGAAGCGATCAGCGAGAGGAGCAGTGAGGTGTTAGCGGAACTGTCGAGCGCACCAGAGGAGAGGCCAGGGGTTGAAGCGTTCGTAGCGGCGAAGAAGCCCCGTGTCGAAAGGACCGCCGAACCTGCAGAGGGCACCGCGAAGGCGAGGTTCCTCCGCAAGCAGCTTCTACTCGACCTCGTCGCGTGCGCGCTGCCGCACAAGCTGAACCCGCAATGGAAGAGGGTGAAGCTCAGCCTCGGGAAGCCCAAGGCCTGGCTCCGCGCGTCGCGGAAACGGGACCTATCGGACGTCGATTAGACGAAGAAAACGGAGAAGGATAGTGGACTGATGAAGATACCGCAATAGACGGTCGTACACGGCGCAGACCAGCCTAGAGGGCAGCATACATGGCTCGCCCGGAGGAAAAGGCAGCTGCGTCCGGAAGAGGGCTAGACCTGGCGCATCATACAGCGCAGTGCGCTGGGCTGGTCGATAGCTCTTCGAAGCGACCTGCAGGGGGAGCAAAAGGGAGGATCTTGGACATTTAGACTATGGATGTGCTGTATCGCTCGTCGATCCGAACGAGTGGCTGGACAGGTGCCAGGTGGCAACCGTATGGACACTGGAGTACTTACGTCGCGTCGCCTTGCGCTTTGTACGCGCTCGACCGCGCTCGGACGCTTTCGTTTCGAATGCTAAAATCACCGCCGCATTTCTGGCGACGCACCGAATTCTTTCTGGTTTGCGAGTTGGAATGCCTCGTCGAAAATTTGTGCAAGGTCGCGAGTCGCGACGATGGTGCTCGGGAGGTCACGTGGCGACTTCCACGTGGCATCCCGGACCGATGCGAATCTGCGATAAGCGATGCACGAAGGTTCCCGCCCTCGCCACTCCTTCCTTCCTCTCCCTCACCATCCAGCCAGCCCCAGAGGCCCCCAGGCCCTCCGTCCATACAGCCCCGCAAGCAAGGCTGGATCTTGCTAACAGGGCCTCGTGCACACTCCCGGGGACCACGCGCCAGGCAGCGAGCTGGCGAAAGTCAGCCGATTGCGCTTTCCATACGCGAAAACGCCTTCGGCTGACTTGCTGCAGCTCTCGTGCTTTCGGTATGGCGCCGTTCTTCATGCAGCGCGTGCCAGGACTATTTGGCCGGTTCAGCGGTGGGATTGTGCATTTGCCTTCGGAGATAAGACGTGTAAGTGCCAACTTGACGTCGTCCCAAGTGTAGTAGTGGCGGTCGACGATCTGCCAGCAGAACTATTGACGACCGCTCAGACGTAACAGGACAGGAAGCAGCCAAGCAAGATCCGAAGGCGTGCTTCGTACCTTTCTGCAGCTCACGAATCGATTGCAGGTGCTCGGACCAGGTACGACTCCTTATGCGATCCATTCTACTGACGTATCGAAGCCCAGGTTCAACGCGAAGTCCTCAGAGGATCGGCCTTTGTCCGAGAAGCAACTAGCTTATTCCTCTGAGAAGCCGTCGTTTTGCGAGATCTGTGCTTGAGCTCGGGTTCTGCTGTCGACTTCTTGTCCTCTGTCCTTGTCGTCTACCTGTATTGTGTTTGCTCTTGCTGCGAATGAGCGATGGCTTCTTTGTGGGTACGGGACTTGGTCTCTGCTTGCTCCCGCTTTCTGTCTATCCGGAGGTTCTTCAGCTACTGTTCCGCTCCGGCTTTGTATTCCGTCTGGCAACCGATGCTTCGCTCTCACGCTACGTCTCCAGAACGATCGACAGTATATTGACCGGTCTGTAACTCCATCTAAGATACTCCACGATTGTACCTCTTTTGTCGTCGGCTATGTCTAGATTCCTGGCTGTGGGCGTCCGCTCATGCACCTCGGCTACAAATGCTGCTCTAGCGAAATATGATCTTCAACAACGCCTACAACGCCTTAGCATGTAGGAATTCTACTCGCAAACAAATCGTCGCGTTTGGATCGGGGAAAATGCAGGCAGGAACTGTGACAGTGTTTCTGTTGTCTACACACCGGGCTCTGCCTGGTCTCAGCGTCCGTCTCTGTCGGGCGGGTGCAATGGCCGTACCAGGCTATGGTCCGCCCAATGACCACAACAATGACGAAGGCTACAGCGCGCATCACAGCGCCAAGAGTCTCACCAGGGCGCGCAGGGCGCGCAGCTGGACGATCACCCGGCGCCTGACACCGTCGAGGCCACAGTCGGCCTCATCCCGACCTCGGTGAGCACCCGCCCAAGTGTCTCGGCTGTTAGCTTGCTGACTGCGCCCAGCGCGCAGGGCGAGGCTGGTCAAGCGTCTCAAGCTGATGGGCGACGGGAGATACGCCGACGGTGCAGGCGCGCCTAACAAGGAACAGCCCATATTAGTCAGTGCTGTATAGCGTTTACCACGGGGGTCGGCTCTGTTGATTTTGCCTCTCAAGTTGAACTTGCTCACTGCACTGATATTCCGACCGCAGAACCCGTCCCAAGCGCGACTATCCCCAGCGAGATACCAACAACACAGGCGATGGACGCCTTCAGCCAGGCATACAACACCAACGGCTTCGACGCCGACCCGCCGATGTTCAACTTCCTCCTGGACCCGCTTCCCGTGTCCAACACTCCCGACAACTATTCCACCGCCTCCTCGTCGAGATCACCATCCCCAACGTTGTCCACGCGCAGCCGCAGCCTCCGCTCCCGCCACAGTACCTGGTCCCTGCGCGGCTCCCGTACGTACACACCGCCCCCGCCACGCCGCCGCCCGCTGACAGCGCCCCGCCCAGCCCGCGGCCGCAGCCCCTCCGCCGGCGCGCGCACACCCTGCACCTGGGCCTCCTCGACGCTCCCGCCGCAAACGCAGACCCAGACTCAGACGCCAGCCGCACGCACGCACCTCCGCACCGCGCGCAGCGCCCACACGCTCTCCCACTCACCGCCGCAGCCGCCGACGCCGCCACCCACGCCGCCGCCCCGCCACCGTACGCACGCCTCGCTCGCGGACCTGCATGCGAGCTATCGCGCCTCCGAGGTCCGCTTCGCGACGCCGCACGCGCGCCGCGCGCCCGACGCACGCCTACCGATCGCGCACCCGTTCGCGGGCAATGTTATGCCAGAACGCGAGCCCGAGTCCGAGCCAGAACTAGAGGCCGCGTCGCCGCTGCGGTTCGTGCGGCTCGAGGGCGGTCGCCCCGCCCGCGCGCTGGAGAACGTGCCGCTCGTCGAGTATATTGCGCGCTACATGGCGGGCGCGGCGCTGCGCGAGCAGGAGCGTGAGCGCGGCGTGACTGCTGCGGAGCAGGTTATTGCTGAGGCGCGGGCGGCGGAGGCGGCGCGCGAGGCGGGCGACGCAGCGCGTGCGGACGCTGCTGCGGCTGGTACAGAAGGCAGCGATTGGATCGATGTTGGCGGGGACGCGCCACGCAATACCTCCATGGACAACAAGGACGCGGCACCCGGCTGGCCAGGCGAGTCGCCGTCATCTTCCACACTCACCGCCGCCGCCACATCCTCGTCCTCACCCTCTCCGACCTCCCCGCCCAGCCCCTCGAGCACCACCTCCCCGTTGCGCAAGGCGACGCGCTGCCCGCTCTGCGCGCCGCGCCACGCGGCGCCGGCGGTGTGCACGTCAGGCTGCACGCTCTGCGCCGCGATCGGGATCCCAGCCGAGGAGTCGAAGCGGCGCGCGGTGCTGCGCAAGCGGCGGCCTCGGGCTGAAGCGCACGGCGTGCGATCTGGCGTGAGGGAGGCGGTGCTGCGGTGGGCGAGGGGGGTGTTTGCGGCGGGGCCGAGGGTGCGCGAGCCTGCCGGGCGGGAGTGAGTGCAGAGGTGGGTTGGACGGCTGTGTTCTTGCGGCCGTGCGCGTGTTGATGAAAGCCTCATGCTCGTAGCGCATCGTCTAGGTTACGATGCTTGGAGAAAGATATCAAGCAAGCTCGACATCAATAAGTCATTACGATGCGGCCTCTCGCACGATACAGAAGGAAGAGATATAGCATCCATATATGTGTCCATGAGGATATACATCCTACTTGTATTTCCTTTTTAGAAAAGCAAACACATAAATATACCATGACCGCGGGCCTTATCCGAGTCTGCCAATTTTTGACTCGGGTGCAGTCGACGCCGATCCGCTATTCCCTCATCAAGAGATGAAAAGCATGGCCGGCTACGTTGAGGAGCGGCTACACCAAGCTTTGGACAGCTGAGCAGGTGGGTGATACCATCAGCAGTTTGTGCGTGGAAGGAAGAGCAGAAGGACGAACCACGAGAACTCCCGGCGCTTTCTCCGAAGCGACGCCACGAAGCCGGCGTCTCCGGCAGGTCGTGATCCGCCGCGGCGGCATTTCTGATGCCAGCGCCCGGTTCGTTCTCTGCTGCTCCTCTGGCCTCGCTCTGCTCAACTGACCCTCCGAGAAACTTGCTCCTGACCTGCATATGCTCTGGCTTTGGCTCGCTCTGGTTCTTGCTGGTCCCTAGGATGGCCCCTTGCTCGTCTGCTTGCTGCTCCGCCGAAAGACCTGTCTCCGACTCGCCCACAAAATCTCATTTGTGCTTGTAGAAACTTCGGCTCTACCGAGATTCTCGACTACATGGTTGCCTTCGTGCTATTCGCCCATCTGTTCTTCGGAAGCTTCCCAACAATCGAATGCTCATCTCGCCAGCCGCCATTTTTGCCTCATCGCCTTCAGATAGTTCCGCCCGTCGTCCGTTTCAAGTCGCACTGGGGCAAGCTATGCCAGATCCCCGGTGTGCGCACCTGGGCAGGGTCCGTCCCGCCTTGCCGCTCTCCGCCTCCGGGAGCGCATACACTCGCATATTATCTCTCGTTCCCCGTAGGAGGCTCTCCCTCTGTGATAGGCATGCTACGGCGTCCCTCGAAAAGCAGTCCATGCGCCACTCGCCGCCACCAGCCGTTCCCGCACCCGAGGGTGCTATGGCGCCGCTTTATAACTACATGCTTCAATAAGGCTCCCCTCACGTGTGTGCTCGAGAAAATAGCGTCGTATTTGCGAGCTAATCTTGGCTGCGACCCTTTCCAGGACTGGAACTTGGGTCTGTTTTCCAAACCCGGACACTTCGGCGTGGGAACCGAGGGGGACGATCGGGGTAGGTATAAAGGCTGGACTCGAACCATGACGCGTCTCTGTCCGCTACCCCCACCTTCACGCCCGCCTCGACAGCAGCAACATCGCCCCCTCGTCTCCGCAAGCGTCCGTCTCCGTCTCGAGCCCTTCCGCTCCAGCAGCGGGGGATCTACGGTGAGGGTATGTGGTCTGACCACACATAACCACGTCGTAGATTCCAAATCCTTCACTTGAGTTTGTGCCCCGGCGACGTGGCCAGAGCATAACCGCAACGTAGATTCGCTCACCGCGGTATTCGTCGCGATGCCAACCTCCCTCTTCCCTAATGAGCGTACTGCATGACCATAGCGGCAACATCCGCACCCATCGACTCCTTCGCGAACCAGCGCGCCCGCCGTGCGCGCACCGGGGACTTCGACGGCGGAGACGTTGACGCCGAGGTGTACCTCGTCCTGGCAAGCACAGCTCGGCATCAATGCCTCCGTTGTCGACCTCGCGATCTGCTCTTGGTGTGTTTCAAGTTCAGTCTCGCTTCTCACCTGTGTACACCGTGCTGGTGCTCTTGTCCCACAGACACGTTCTGCGTCGTTCAAAAACACGAAGCGCAAGTCGAGAGGCCAGAAGCCCCAGCCGGCCGTCGTCTCTTCGACATGGCACCCAACCCCGCCGCAGCCCATCCTCGAGTCCGACGCCGACGAGCCGTAGTCCGCGGTCGTGCGTCTCCCAGTCATCGAGGTCGCCTACCCGGTAGCATCTGCAGACGCGACGACGACCCGGATGTCGAAGAGCAAGAAGCGCGGTCTGCAGACCAGCGGCAGACCGTGAAGAAGGTGGTTATCACCGTCGACACCGGCGCCGACGAGCAGCACACGACACCCTCGAACCACTCGTCGACGCTAGTAGTGTCGACGAGCGGTTCGAGGCTGCTGCTACTGCTTCTGAGGATCCCGATCTCACTTTGAGCCCGCCATCACCAGTGCAACGACCTCCGAGGCCATCGCTCCCGTGTCTGAGCCTACCTCAAGAAACGCATTCCAGAAGCAAGCCTGCCGGTGAAGTCGAACCCCACCACTGTATCTGTCGCTCACGCAGCCCTCGAGTCGGAGCCTCCTACACACGCCGTCGATAATGCGCAGTGTATCGAGGCACAGTGGACTCAGGTCGACTGGAGGCCCCGGACGAAGCCCGCTAAAGTCAAAGGCCGCTTCTTGTTCTGCCAGTGGTGTGGACGCTTCTCGTGATTGGTGTCTGGTTTTGCTTCTGTCTGGAGCCTGGGTTTAATTAATAGTTTGATGTACGCGCTATAAATGCTGGAAATATCGTACAAGATGTCCTGGAAATGTTGCGTGGCTTCACGAAGATGTCTCGGCAGGTCTCGGCCCTTTGTCCGAAGCGACGCCACGAAGCCGGCGTCTCCGGCAGATGGTGCCGGTGATTCGCCGCGGCGCTTCTCCGCTGCTGCCATCTGCTCCTCTGGCGCCGCTCTCGCCAACTCACCCTCCAAAGAACTTGCTCTTGACCGCCATCTGCTCTTTCTCTGTCTTGCCCTGGTGTCTACTGGTCTCTAGGATGGCTCCCCTGCTCCTTGCTCGTCTGCGCGCTGCTCCGTCGACAAACTCTCCGAAATCCGAGTCGCGCTTCGCCAAACCGAATCTCAAGGTAATTCGCCGCATATATGCGCACATATCTGATGTGCTAGGCTCATCTGTGCGTCTAGAAAAGCCTGCCTTACCTGCCGATTGAGATTCTCGACTACATCGTCGCCTTCATGCTGCTTGACCACCCATTCTTTCCGACGATAGAGAACTTCTCGCTTGCTAGCCGCCAGTTCCGCCTCATCGCCTTCCGACAGTACTTCTCGCTGCTCGTCGTCCGCTCCAAGGCGCACTGGGCCACGCTCTGCCAGATTCTCGGTGTGCGCTCGTGGGCACGGTCCGTCTTGCCTTGCTCCCGCGCTTTCGGGCGACCCTAAACCGCATACACGCGCATATAACCATCCCCGCAGGACACTCGACGCCGTCTCGACCGCGCTCTACGCCAACACCTCCCACCTCGCGTCCTTCACACACCTGCACACGCTCACCATCGACTTCTACGCCGAGGGCCCGCGCACGCACCACACCTCCGCCGCGCGCCTGCTCGCGCACGCGCCCGCGTCGCTCACGCACCTCGAGCTGCGCCTGCTCCCCTCGCTCACGCCGCCCCTCCTCGCGCTCGCCGCGGCGCACTGCCCGCACCTGCGCACGCTCGTGCTGCGCGTCGCGGACCGCCTCGCGCCGGACTGCTGCTGGAACTGCTACGACGACGCCGGCAGCGCGGCACTGCACTCGCCTGTGCCGAACGAGTTTTGCAGCGCGGAGCACCTCGCGGTACCCTCTCCTTTCCTTTCTCTACTACATTTATGCGCATATACTCACTGATGATACGTGTGCGCGCGCAGCACGCCTTCGGCGCAGCGCTCGCCCCGCTGCACGTCCTGCGCCACCTCGAGCTCGGCGTGCACCTCTCCCCGCTGCCGCTCTTCCACGCGCACCTCGCGCACGCGGGCGACTTCCGCTTCCCGCCGCCGCCCGGCGCGCCCCCGCCGTTCGGGCCCGACGCGTGCGCCGCGTGCGCGCCGCTCGCGGGGCCGGTGAGGGACGCGGAGGTGCGCGCGGCCGCCGTGCTTGCGGCGTATTTACCGAGTGTTGAGGGCGTCACGTGGGCGACGTGGTTCGCGAAGAGGGGCAGGGAGGGGGATGATGTTGTGCGCGGGACGACAAGGATCAGGATTGTACGAGACGAGGAGTGAAGGGTCGGAATTTTCTTGGGACTTGTGGATGCGCTGTATCAATAGTGCGACGAATGAATGCATGCGGTCTCTTCATATCTCTCCGTACACGAACCCACCTCGAATTGGTGCGCATATAGCCAGCCGTATCATGCAGGCTCACAACTGGCACAAAATCTAAGCTGGGAAAACGGATGGCTACAACTTGACAATACGGTGATAATGCAATAATCTACAGACCAATTCACGTAACCTAAATCTCCTCGACATCATCCTCCCCAGGCGCGTCCTCCCCAGGGCCATGCCCCAGTCCATCTTCCACGGGCGCATCCTCGCCGAACACGTCGTCAAACTCGTCGTCGTCGCCCGAGCCGCCGTCGCGCGGCTCTGCGCCGGGCTCGAGGTTCTGCAGGCGCATCTCGACGAGGAACTCCTTGTCGCGCACGGTCTGCGACCAGCTGCGCACGACGTCGTACGCCGCGCCCGCCGCGAGGCACACCGCCGTGAGCGTGCAGATGCCCGGGTACACGTGCAGGTCTGCGCGTCACACGGTGGTAAGTCAGCGGGTGCGCGAAAGGGAGAGGGAGGAGAGGAGAGGGCACGCACGGAGGAGCTTCTCGTTCACCTGCAGGCCCGACGCCTTCAGCGCGGCCCACACAACCGCGGGCGGAAGCAGGATCATGCCCAGGAGCCCGACGGTCAGCGGCGCGATGACCTCACGCGTCGCCTTGACGGGGTCGGGGTGCGTCCAACCAGTGCGCCGTATCTACAACGACCATCAGTAACACGACCAGCCGCAGAGCGCCGGGACGACTCACCGACGCTACGCCGCGCGCGATGCGGCCGAGGGGCTGCACACGCTGCACGCGGAGGAGGATCTTCGTGTAGAGCAGGCCGAGCGCCCACATGTCGACGACGCGGATGCGCGGCTGCTGGGCGGGGTGGACCTCGGCGCGGACGGGGAGGACGACGTAGAGCTCGACGACGAGCGCGATGAGCGTCGGGAGGAGCACGCCGAGCGCGGCCGCGAGGTACGCGGCCTTCGCGCCCCAGAGGAGCGCGCGCTTCGCGGCGTAGAGCGCGAGGTCCGCGCGCGGGCCCGCCGCGCCGCGCCGCTGGCGGTGGCGGTCCATGCGTGCGAGCGCGGCGCTCACGAGCCAGCACGTCCAGAGCAGGTAGAAGCCCGCGACGAACGCGTAGCCGTCGTGCACCTCGTGCGGCACGAACAGCCCGAAGAAGCCGCGTCCGAGCAGGATGGGCAGCGCGAGCACCGCCGCGAGGAAGATCGAGCAGATCACCCAGACCGCGGCGACGAACGCGAAGGCGCGGTAGCGGAAGTGCGGTGGCATGTACGCGACGACGTAGTCGTCCTTGATGTTCCGCTTGTTCTTTTCCGCCTCGGCGTCCAGGAGCTGCATGAGACGAGCATCCTTGTCGCTGATCGGTCGGCCCTCCTCGTCTACTGCGATTGTCGCGGGCTGACCTTTGACCAGCGCGATATTGTCGCTGTTGGGTACTCGCCGGAACGTTCCTGCAATCTTGACCGTCGTCTGCTTCTCATCCTTCGCCTTGGGGACTGCAACGAGCTCCTCGTTCGGATGACGACCGCCGAACAGATAAGACGAGAGTCGCAGCTGCTTCGCAAGATACTTCCAGACGCGGACACTGTTCTGCTTCAGGAATCTTCGTGGCTTGAAGTACTGAAGAGTGTATGGCAAGACCAAGTGCAGGAACAGGAGGTCAACCGGCACCACTGACAAAGGCTCCCTGGAAGGACTCTTAGTTATGCGTCATGCATACGATGCTGGCAACATACCTGAGCTTCCAGCGGAATGGCATGATAGTTCGACTGAAGATACGAAGGATGGCAGATACGGTGCCCACGCTGCAGGCGATGACGAAGCCATACATGACTCCACTGACAAGGAGCTTGCGAACGTGGACCAGTGCGGGCCGATCGAGTATCTCTCGGATCGGATGGAAGTTCTGGTCCTGTGGATCCTTGATGAACCACAACGCGCCCGGTCGAAGGCATGTCCGGAAGACAGCGAGGAGAACGGCGAACTGGTACCTGGACACGAGTTTATTCAGCATGCGAGCACGCGGGAGACGCACAAGACATAAAACTCACATGAACATGGTTCCGATGACCCAATGGTAGAACGCAGACGTCAGCGGAGCGTGGACCAGGAAGGCGAGGCGAGTACGCAGGCTGCCTTGCGGAAACAGAGATACCGTGCAGACGTCGAGCATGATGCCACAGCCCAGAGGGAAGACGACCAGTTCCACGATGATGAACGTGGCGACCTGGACGAGAAAAGATAAGGAACCAGCCGTGAGCGAAAGCCGGTGGGACTCACCTTGACTACCAGTAGCTGCTGCCGGACAGCATTCCGCATCGCACGTCCCGCGTTCCTCATGCTCCCGACGGTGAGCACGTTGAGGTACACCGCTAGCAGGATAGCGTTGACCATATATCCGAGGGAGATCGAGAAGATCTTCTCCGTGGTGCCGTCACCAAGGGCCAGCCGTACCCAGCTCGTCTTCAGGTCCTCCCAGGCGAGCCTGACCATCTCGCCGATGGGTGCGAAGTACGGCTCGGCGTAGTACATGAAGACGGAGTCCGGGGCGAGGAGCTTGTCAATGAGCGAGGGTTCGCTCGTGACCGACGCCTCCGAGACCGCGAGCATCGCGGAGTAGCTGCTCACAGCTGCCTCCATTGTCCGGTTGGTCTGAACGATGGTAAGCACAACTTGCCCAAATACCAACTTTGAAAGTACTCACCAACGACGACAGCATCTCGATACCCTTGTCCGTGGTCTGCTGGCCGATTATGCTGGATATTGAGTCCTTCACGTACAAGAGGGAAGGGCTGACAGCACGCCAGAGTATCGGCGCTAGTAGTCGGGAAAGTACAAACATGAAGGAGTCGACGACTGGGTCCGTGATGATGCGAATGGCGCGAATGGGGAAGTGAATGATGTAGAGCAAACGTTTGGGATCCAGCTGGCGAGCATGGTAAGCATCAACTAAAAAAGACGATATTGAAGAGCGCACCGATAGCAATGCAAGCGATTTTCCGATGGTGAATGGCAGCCAGATGCCCACTCCAATGGTAGCATCCAGGACGAGGATCATGAGAGCGGCCTGGGGACAGGTCAGCAAACAACCACGACAGTGTGGCGAAGGCAGCGTACGTTCTGCAGAACAGCGTATATCGGTCCTCTCAATCCAATTGCTAATCCACTGGTCAGACGGAAATCTTGAATGGGCGACCGTAGAACGTACCTTCGAGTGCACCCTCCATGTCGTCCTCCATGCCCACATCTGCCTCCTCCCCATCAGGGAAGTCCGGCCTGGGCTCCGCCAGCGCCTCTCTGAGGTCCATGAGCTGCTCGTCCTCGCCGTCGCCCGCTTCGTCATCCGCGTCAAAGTGGTGGAAAGCGTCGGCGTCGGGTATGTGCACCTCGACATGTCGCTCCTCGAGCTCTTCGCCCTCGTCCGACTCCGGGTCCGTCATCTGCGCGAGACCAGGCATTTCGTGGTCACTCTCGGACTCCTGGCGCGTCTCGAGCGGCGCTGCTCGGACTGGCGCTTTGCCCTTGTCGGACGGGTGGTCTTCGTCGTCCTCCGGCTCTCGGAAGTACGACTTGTACTCGCGCTCGGTCGAGCCGGAGTCCCCAGCCGGAGCCTCTTCGTCCTCCGGCTCGTGTCGAGTGAAGTAGCCAGCGAGTTTTGAGGGTCCGGCATCCAGCTCCTCGGGTGCACGGTACGTCGCAAGGCTGGGAGACGCGAGAGGCGTCCGACTGCGCGAGCTAGTCGACAGCGGCGAGGGAGACATGTCGTCCCGGTCTGGCAGCACGGCAGTGGAGAACAGCGGTGGCCGTAATTTGGACGGCGTTGACGGTGTTTGAGGAGACGGCGGCCCGTCAGAGAGTGTGCTGGGTATATCTGCAGGCGACGGGCCATCGAAGGCAAAGTCTCCCTGGGACCAGTCCACGGGAGTCCAGCTGGAGAAGTCCATCTTGAAGTCGGCTGGGGCCTGCGCTACGGTGGATCCTTTCTCGTCTTCTTCTTCCTGTTCATCCGGAGCTCCAGGATCAGAGTCGAGAACTGGTGGTTCAGAATCGCCAAAAACAGCAGCGGTCGAAGAAGCGGAATGTTCCTCCATCCACGCATCTTGTTGCAGCTGCCTTTTCTCCTGTTCAACCAGATCCTCCACTCTCTTGACCTGGAGTCGCAGGTCCGCAGCTCTTGCGTCCAGCTCTTCTAGTTCCTGAGCGAAGGGTCGCATCTGAATGCGAGCGTGGCGATGAAGATCAGCAAGGCGAGGCTGCCCAAGGGGGACGTCCGCAGGCTCTCCGAGAATATCAGCATCTCTTGCAGCAGGAGCGGGAGGCTGAAGCTCAACGTCTTGCAAGTCTGGAGGACCATCGGCGTCGTCGAAGACTCCGGGTCGTGCATTTTGGGAAATCCACTCGCGAAGCAGGAAGACGGCGACGAACGCGACAACTATAACCGTCGCGATGATCTGACCGGAAACAATATCTGCTGATACGGAGACGACAGATGGGTGGGACAAGAGGGAGAGAGGCCATGGCGCTGTTTCGTTGGGATTGACATGGCTTGCAGTGAGTGTTCTGTTTTCGGAGACCGGAGTAGCTTGTGGTGGTCGCTGTCGACTGCTTATCCACCACGCTCTGAAATGGGGCGATGTCGCGTCGATCACGGGCGTATACATGAAAGGCGGATCGACTTACGTTGAGTCGCCGACCGTGAAGTACACTCTCCACGTCCAGATTGTCGCCCAAGGAAGTAGCGCTAGCCAGATGCACGCAACCATTATCGCCCTCGCGACGAACAGCAGGACAAGGAGAGACTGCTGTGCTAGTCGCCGGATGAGAAGGAGCACGGGTAGCCGAGGAGGCATGTCCGCCGAATACACTGCACGCACGTCAGCAGACTTTGAATCCTACGAAGAGCAGACGCACCCTTCGTAAACGAGTACGGATGCTTGCATACATCGCATGTCTTCTTCTTGCTATGTGCCAGCCATGTTGTGAGACTGCAGGTCGCGTGCCGCGGCTCCGTCAGCGTGTGTCTCTGCAGCTAGACGGCTTGCACGCACCAATCCTGGTGGATATATCGTATCGTTCCGGAGCACTTGCAAGGATAGAACAGCGGTTGGTCCGGCTCGGCTGGTGCACTGCAGATCCGACATGTATCTGCGGAAGACGGATGAGCTGCCGCCTCGGGGTCGTTGTGGGAATGCATGCATACCTTGCTCCTCCTGCATGAGAGTTAAAGTATCCGGTTGGAGGTAGCCAGAGTGACCCCTCTCACTCCGCGAATGCGAGGACCGAGGTGTAAATGCGGGGGTGCGTGAGGGATGGTGATTGGAGGTGGCAAGCGTTGGTCTCGCCCACCGCCGTCCCTGGCGTGCCCACAGACGCCCGGCTTCATCATGCTCGGGGTAGACGCCCATAGAGCATCATCCCCGACGTCGGCACCCGCCTCCATGTCCGCGCGCACCTTTCCTCCCCTCTACAAGGCCACTGGTGATGCTGCTACGGACCGGCTCGCATTCTTCCACGTCCTGGAGAGGCTCAAGGTGCGAGGCCTGTCTGCTCCCTCGGCAAGAGACAAGCTGAGGTTGACTTCGAACAAGACGCAGAAGCGTACCGGATGGGTAGACCACAACGTCCGTTCGTCCACTCGATAACGCGCACAACATTTTACCGACTTACATGTGGATGTAGGTTCCTGGACCAGAAAGGTGTGTTACATCGCGTGTTCTGAAACGTGCTGCCTTCTGAGGTCATCTAGTATCTCAGATCACATGTATCGCATGGCAATACTCGCGATGTGCACGTCCGACGCGACCTTGGACGTGTCAAAGTCAGAAAAGCGACCACTATATCTCTATAACTCCTGCTCATTCCCCCACAGATGTGTTATGCTAGCCCTCGTACACGACTTGGCCGAAGCACAAGTTGGCGACATAACTCCTCGCGAGGGTATCTCTAAGGCTGAGAAGCGGAGACTGGAAGCAGTACGTCTCATGGTAATCGACTGATATCTATCTGAACTTGCCATGCAGGAAGCGATGGACAACTTCGTGCACGAAATGCTCCATGACAGCCCCGCGGCTCAGCGCATACATGCACTTTGGCAAGAGTACGAGGAGCAAGAGACCCCTGAAGCGCGTTTCGTCAAAGGTAAACCCCACCTTTCTAGTATGCCAGCTGCAACTTACGTGCAGATAGACCTGGATCGTTTTGAGATGGCTTCTCAAGGTGTGTCCCGCATCTTCTCCTCCAAGCGGACGGGCTCTGATCCATGTCAAGCTTTTGAGTATGAAAAGAACCACGAGATGAAGACCCTTCAAGGCTTCTTCGACAGCAGCTTGCCGTATCTCAGGCACCCCGAGGTCAAGCAGTGGGGTCAAGATCTTGCCACGGAACGCGAACGGCATGGCGGCCAGCCGGTGCGTCCCCTCTCCGGATGCAAGGATCAAGCACTAACTTGTGCTTCAACGATTCGGCAGACTGCTCCGGATAAAGCGTCGTAGAATGACATCCGTCCACTCACCTTCAGTGACATAGTGCGTCATGTTCAGACTTGTCATGCATATTACGGCTTACGGTACGTCGACAGATTGTAGAATATATAATAAAGCTAGAATTCGGTACTCGAGCGAGGACCATCGGCATGAATGGGGGAAAGAAACCAGCGTTCGGCCACCGCGAGGACTCATCGGATATCCCTGATTTTCTCTTCTGACGGCAATTTCTCGCATCCTTAAGACACGACGTTGCAAGCCTCGCCCAGCTCGGAGCCGGACCTTGATCTGGACTCCACTCCGCCATACGCTCTGTTCAATATGGCTGCGCTGATGACGCTAGGTTATCGTATTCGACCGTAGCAGCCAGAAAGGGCGAAGCGTACGTCGACATGAGCGCTAGTCTCGACGACGAGCTGACCGTTGACAGGCAAAAAAAAAACGCTGTGTCCGTAGAGCGCACCCTTCGGCATGCAAACTTGTAGCAGCACTGCAAACCACGACCGCCTAGTCGCGTCCGTCTCCTTCCGGCTAACTTCGCCGCACGCAGCCCTCTGCCTGCATAGTCATCTCCGCGCTGGAGCGATGGTCGGTCGGTTTCATGCTGGCCTCGAGCGTCCCCGGCTGTCCAGCACGTTCCTCTCTGGCTGTGCGGCGAATTAGAATCACGGTCACGCGTAGTGTCGCGCCTGTGTCTCCAATGCTCCGTGCCAAGGCTGACGCACGCTCACGCAGGGACATCACGCTGCTCGTCTCGCGAGATGAGGCCCGGACGCCTTTGGGCGACGTCACCTGCGACGGCCGACGCGCGTATTTGTCCTGGCGTCCGGCACGTTGGAACTCCAAGGCATCAGCGGCGACGACAGAGGGCTCTCACGTCGGCCACCTCTGCTTGACAATAGCAGCTATCGCCTACGCCATTACTGCATCCACTACGCGTCTACCTACACAACCGCGCACAGTGTCCTCGCCAACCGCCTCGCGACTCGGGGCTGACAGCCAGGTCATGATTTGCGTGCGCTGTACAAAACGGCCCGGGGGTGACGCATGCCAGGAAGCCATCAGCCGGTGCAACTAACAATGATGGCAGCAAAGCCACAGCCTTCGGGGCGCGCGAAGGTTAACTGGGTTT
Source organism: Phanerochaete sordida (assembly GCA_019973155.2). Lineage (NCBI taxonomy): Eukaryota > Fungi > Basidiomycota > Agaricomycetes > Polyporales > Phanerochaetaceae > Phanerochaete > Phanerochaete sordida. Next base: position 322,991 of record BPQB01000020.1, on the reverse strand, counting down.
TGGCGTTGCGGTCTCTTGCGGTCTCTTGCCGGGGTGGCACTGATCGCTCGTCGGCAAATTCCAGCGCTCCTGCGTCGTGCCTCAGCCCAGGCTCAGGAGGCACTTGTGCCTTCGGTCAGGTCGGTGGGCTGTCTACCTCGGTCTCTGCCACCGTCTTACCGCAACTGCACTTCCAGCTGAACAAACTTCAAGGCAGTGTCGTTAGTGACGACAAGGTGCGCGTGCTACCATCTGCACATTGTACGACTTCATCATGACTCCCTCAGGAGACTCCTGTGCGAGGCCCAAGCGTGATGCTATACATCCGATTATTTTGGAATTGCCAAGGAATTTGAATGGCCCATCAGGCTACGCATTGATTCATGCGTCCGACTGAAACCGGCCGAAACGACGGGAGAACCGCAGTGTGCAACGCCTGGGGTCTGCGTGGACGCCAGTGTGCCGTGAACGCTTGCGGGATCGATTGCCCGACGCCCAGCTGGGCGTCCGCGACACCGTCAGTTGACTCGAAACGCCGCCTCGACTGCAGAGTCTGTGCACGTTGGCCGACAGTCACAGCGCATGCGTCTGCCTGATGGTGCGGCTCGCAGGACGCTCGACGGCGTATAAAAGGTGGGGCAGGTCAACCGTGGAGAGCAGCACCGGCACTCACAAACATCTCCACCAGCTCTGCCATCCCAGCTACCACACCTCGAATCACCATGAAGACCTTCTTCGCTCTCCTCTCCCTTGCGGCCGCCGCGAGCCAGGTCGGCGCCGTCTGCCCCGGCTTCAACTACGCCATCGGCAACGAGCAGCAGCTCGGCAACGGCATCAACCGCTGTACGTGCCGCGCTCGCCGCGGGGGCCGATGTACTGACGCGGACGTGCAGGGCTCGTCTACGACGACGGGTGCAACCAGGTCGACGGGCTCACGACCGCCGGGAACCCGTGCACGCAGGGCATCTTCGGGTGCTCGCCGCCGCCGGTGACCTTCAACTCGTACACGAGCACGTTCACCGGCCTCCACTACTCGTGCCGCCCCGACCCCAACTCGGGCGTGTGCGGGAGCGACGTCATCTCCGTCTGCGTACGTTCTCTACCGTCACGGCTCTTTGTGTCTCGAGACTGACTCCGCGCCGTCTTCGACAGTGCCGCAACGACGGCAACTAGGCGGCCTGCGAGGCTGCGCTAGGGCGCGATCTGACGGCGAAAGGGCCGTCTTGAACGTACGAGACGGTGTTATCCAGTGTCTTGTAAACATATCTATGCTTTCCAGGCCATTGAACCCAATAACTGTGGTTCGGGAAACTTACTTTGATGGAAGTGTGGACGTCTGTGAATAACGGCCCAATCTCTCGCGACATCACACATCCTTACCTGCTTGAATAATCTTCACACTCACGCAATATTGTTGGTTTTTGCTCCAGAGAGAAGTCTCCCCAAAGCTGGTTTAAATTGTCTGCAGCCCGATTCGCTCATTCTTTCATACAAGTACACTATTCACGATTCTGGGTATATGGGCCATCGACAGCCTGATCACCAACTGACACGCCTCTGACCGACAAAGAGCTCCCAGTCCAGGCGCTGGGATGCGCAGAACCGACCTGTCGGCCCTGGCCCAACACGAGCACCCGCCCTGACGGATGAACTCTACCTGACGGAAGCCCTCCGGCGGCCTTGTGGCGTATCAGCGGTCCTCGGGGAGGCCGTTGACCTCGGGTATCTCTGTTTTCCTATTATCGCTTTCCTCTCTCTTTCACATCTCTCTTTCTTCTGATTTCCCCATGCCTCTCCGAATCCTTCCTCGCTAATCCCTCGTGTCTCGGGGTATCTTCCTTGTTTTCCGACCCTTATCGACGCCCTCTCGTGCCCGCTTTACTCCCTATTTCTTTCCTCTCGCAGATCGTGCAGGCTGTCCTCCACCCTCTCCTTCCCCTCTAATTGATTTTGCTGTAATTCTTCGCCTGCGAGGCGATGTCTGTGGCGGTGCGCCTGTGGATGTACGACGTCGGGGGCTTTTCAGCCCTTCGCCGCCAAGTACGCTTTGCCAGCCCGCGCGGCGCGAAGTACTTCTCGATATCGCCGTACCGATCGTGCGTGATATCGCTCTGCTTCACTATCCTCCCCGTCCTCTCCTTGACACAAACACAGCATTCGCAGCCGCTACGGCCACGCAGATCCGACGGCTGTCCTGTCAGCAGCCACGCGAGGTGCGGTCCGAACTCCTCGGGCGACCGCCAGCGGCGGCCATCGGACGTACACAGGTACGCATCGTTGTGGTCGTCGTCGACCAGGCGCGGCACGCTGACAAGCGTGTAGCCTGTGGGGAATGCGCGCAGCCGTGCTTGTGTGATCTTGTCGCGGGGCCAGGGGTGGCCGTTGGCGGCCAGCGCGGGGATGAGGATGTCCTTGACAGCGAACTTGCCGAGCTTCGTCCTCCATAATTGCTGCCTAGACTCCGGAGCAGGGTCAGCTCTCTCCAGCATTTTTCCTACTGCGTACACGTCAGGATGAATAGCAGAGTCTACGTCCGTCGCATCGCGCCGCGGAGCGGTGATGATCACACGCGCCGAGGTGTGCGCTGTGTAGCACGGCGCGGTCAGCGCAGGGGCCTCGCTGCCGTAGCGACTGGTGACGACGGCACCAAACCCGCAGCCTTTGAGCGGCGCAGGCGCGTTCCCCCGCTGCAGGCTGCCCGATAGCGGGCGCGAAGGTGCGTCGCGGGGCGACCTAGGTCGGCGGTCCGCAGACATGCCTGGCACTTGGCCGGCGTACACGTTCGCAGCCTGGGACGACACCAGCGGTGCAGTCCCAGAGGGCACCTTATTCAGGTTGTACCCCTCCGCTTGCGTCCCCTGACGGTGCAACGCAGTCCTGGAAGGCACCTTATTCAGGTTGTACCCTTCCGCTTGCATCCCCATCCTTGGCGATGCAGTCCCGGAGGGCACCTTATTCAGGTTGTACCCCTCCGCTTGGAACTCCTCCCTCCGTTGCGCAGTCCCAGAGGGCACCTTATGCAGGTTGTACCCCTCCGAGTGCGTTCCCTGCCTTTGCGATGCATCCGACGGCGACAACGGGGATCGCGCGACGAATTTGCGTGGCTCGGCGTGCACTCGCGCAGGGGGCTGAGTTGATCGCATGTATTGCAGCGGCTCAACAGATGCGACCTGAGTCGGGTATTTTTGAGGTGAATAAACTGGATTAAACATGATTCGGATTGTGGTGGTCGGGGGTAAAGGGGTATAATCGGGCGAGCTGCGCTTGGGCTGGTCTTATATTGGTCTCGGGTTCGGCATTTGCCGAGGCTTATGCGGCTCCATGCTGTCATCCTGACTCACGCTCTGGACTCTTGCTGTAGCTCTAGGCAGGCCCTAGACCTCATAGGAAGCTCTCTACGCAACATAGTGACACGGCGACAGGCGTGCACTGTGGCATCTGTTCTGCATCATGGATATCTTACAATATTTTGGACGCGAATACTCTGTATCTCCTTGCTTTCATTTGTTTTATGCCCATGTCGGAAAACCAGAAAAACCTGATCAGGTCTGACAGCCTGATCAGACCTGACCAGACCTGACCAAGTCAAGGTCTCGCGCGCGGTGTCCGGCGCTTGGCCCGTAGGACTCGCGGGTCGTTGGGAGACGGTGACGTCATAGGTATCGTTCATACTCCAGATGTCCCCTCGCATGTCCCAGACGCGTAGATGAATGGTAAAAGCGTATGTGAGGAAGGCTAACACACCAGGAGGTGAGAGATCGAACCTCAGAGTGGACGGGTAAATTACGAGCATCCTCACAAAAAGGTCAGTAACAGTGAACTTCATACTTACTACTTGCGGGTAGCTGCTGTAGCACTTACTACGTGAAGGCGCACTTGCGTGTACAGTGACTACAGTCACACAGCGCAAGTGGACAACTGTTTTATCATTCATATACTCACAGCCTGATCAGGTCTGACCACGCCTGGCCAGGACCGTAAGGCCGTATCAGGCCTGATCAGCCTGACCGAGCCTGATCAGTCCGTAGGGTGCATCTTTGAACCATCTCAGGCGGCGCGGCGCCTAATCGCCTGACCAGGCCTGTGCGGGGCAAATTAGGCCGGCTCAGGAAATTTCCAGTTTTCCGACACATCTTTAAACCACTCCTGGACTAGAGCCGTCATTTAATAAAGCTGCGCTATGTGGAAGACTCGGTCATCGTTTCCAGTTGCAGCGATGGCTCTATTTTGTTCGTGCAGACATTTTTTGTGGGCGGAGTCGCACGCGATCGAACATCGCTGAAGATTCTGCGGCGGATTTAACAGCAGACCACCAGACATAGATCACCACCTGCCCCAAACTATCAAAGGTGTTGTAATATAGCTCAAACTGCACTCCAGGATTAATGCTGACCAGCGATTAACAGCGATTGCGTCGTACTGCTACTCGATAGACCGGTAGAAGACTCTGTGCAACGATCCCACCTCCATACCCCCAGATCTTCGTCTTTCCCGCAGGCTAGGACATCTTCACGCTCTCCATGGCGCATTGTTTTCATCTATTTGCTGTCGCAGAATACTTACATACAGCAAATGGCTGAAAAGTCTCACGGCTGCTGATCGCGGCACGGCTCGATAAAGCCGCGCGCCGCCTTCGTGGCGTCCTCTCGCTGGACACCCACGTTACCGCAAGCGAGGCCGCCGCCGCTCTGCGTGCCCCTGCCGCCGCATGCCCGCCAATGCTGTCGCAGAGAATGTGCTCGGGACACTGGGTGCGAAATGTCCAGAGTCGATGACGCCAGAGGGGGCTTCTGACCGCTGAGACTCACGCGCGCAGGGACGGTGTGCTGGATGATCCAGCTCCTGCCCCAGGTCTGGAAGAGCTGGCGGGAGAAGTCCACGGAGGGGCTGTCAGACTATTTGGTGTGAGTACATCGCCCTCGGGTCGCTGGACGCGCGCAGCTGAAGGCGGCGAGCAGGCTGATGTGGAGCATCTCGGCGTGGTTTCTCGGCGTATACGCCATCGTGCAGGATCTGAACGTCCCCCTCATCGTGCAGCCGCAGATCTTTGGTTTTCTGTCGCTGGTGTCGTGGGCGCAGGTCGGTCCAGCGCACTGATTATGGGTGGCGAAATCGCTGATTTGACTTGGCGGTGAAGTGTCAGTACTACGGCCGAAAGCGACCTCTCAAGGTCTGCGTTGCGCTGTTCACTATCGTCATACTATGCCAGGCAGGCTTTGAGGTCGGCATGGTATACGCAGTACGCGTGCGTATATGAGAGTTTGTAACCTTGTGCCTCAGCTGATCACAGCCGCCAGCCCTCCTTCCGCGCAGGCAACCTTCGCGGGACGCAGTTCTTCGGGATCATGGCATCCACCATCATTTCCCTCGGCCTATTGTCAGTATCGTGCCACCTCCTCGCGGATGCTGGCTAATCAAGCTGTGCTCTTAGTCCGCAGTACTACGAAATCTACAAGTACCGCGAGGTGATTGGCATCTCTATCCCGTTCATCGCGATAGACCTGCTCGGCGGAGTGTTCAGTGACCTCTCGCTCGTGTTCAAGTCAAAGTTCGACGTGATCGCGGGGGTTGCGTATTCGTTGGTTGTGGTAGGCGTCACGGTCTCGTATACGTGATGGCGCAGGTTGACTTGACCAATGTATAGGTCCTAGACGGCGTCGTCATCGTGCTTGCCCTCATACTCAATCCCTTGGCCCGGAAGCGGCGCCGACGTGAGGCTGCTGCTGCCCGGGAAGCCGACGAAGAGTCTCGTTCGGTGAAATCGCCAGCGGAGTTGCAGGCTGCAGATGATCACGCAGAGGAAGATAAGCACTCATCGACAGAATAGATGGTAGACCACAGATATCCAGATGCTTGATTCCAGAGCATTACTAGAATTATAATGACCGTAGATGAGGGGAACCAAAAGAGACTCTACAGGAAGGAAAGGTCAAGGGCGGACGGCTCGGCTGGGACGTCTCGAGGCGGTGCCTCCGGGGGTGTATACCTGATCGTCATCGGGCGACTCGCGCCCTCCGCTGCCGCTCGCGCTTTCAGCGTCGGTGCTACCCTTGGTGAGTGCGCCGGCGGCAAGCTCGTCCTCGTCGAAGAGGACCTCGTCGACCTCGTCGTCGCCCTTAGCGTTCGCGGGGTTGAGCGCAGACGGCTTACGGACGCCCTTGGGGCCCCGGCGAGCGCGACCCGGGGCGCTGACGAAATCGGCGAAGCTGGAGATGGAGGAGCCGCTGGGTGTGTGCGCGTGGGCGGACGTGGGCGGACCACGTACAGGCAGGAGATAGAAGTCCTCAGGGTCTTCCTCTTCGTCGGGCAGCGTCGCGACACCGGCGTACGGCGAGCCCGTCGGGCGCGAACGTGGGAGTGCGCGGTAGGAGCCTTTCCGGAGATGGACGGCGTAGGAGTAGATGAGCAGCGCGAAGTAGATCTGGGGCGCGGGCTGTGAGGACGGCGGACACGGCAGCGACACGCTTACGCACCTTGCTGAGCCAGCCTAGGATGATCACGGTTGCTGCAGTGCCCTTCTCCTGATCCCACAACACCCCAGCAGCTGCTGCGCGCTCCGCTTCAGTCATGTTGGTGACACCACCTCCGCCAGCCTCCATGATCTCTCGCTGTGCTGCGGACTGGATGTCGCGTCGTCCATCGTGGGGAGTGTAAACCCACCATACGACGGCGAAGAACACTGTCCAGGCAGTCCCAATGATGTGGTCTGCAAAGAACACATGCGCGAAGTAAAGCGTGTTCTTCGGGTCTTCCTGCGAGCGTCGGACTTTGGTATACGTTCATCTGAAGGGTTGAGGAGACTCACCTGTCCAACAGCTTTCAGACCCCACGCAAATGCGACGAGTCCGAGGACAGAGTATATGTACAAGCTGAGCTGTGCTGCGGTGACACCCGCGCCCGTCAGCACCGAGATGAGCCCGTAGACACCCGCGACCTTGTTCAGGACCTAAAGCGAGGGGTCAGGGTAGGCAGGCGACTGCCAGCATGCACACTGACGGCGAACAAGATGGCGCAGGTGACACCAATCTTGATGTCGTAGTAGCCCAGGAAGGACGAGAAGGGCCTGAGCCGCCACTCTTGACGGAGCGTGAGCTTCATCGGGGTATCGCGCAGGGCGTACACCGTGCAACGTTCAGGAGCGGTCGCTGTCGTCGCGCAGCTGGAGGCCCGTAGGAAAGCGCGGGGAGGGTCGTGGAGGAAGTGGTGGTGGTCGTAAGCAAAGCGTGCGTGTGTGTGAGCGGTGCTGGGTGCTGGTTGATCGCGCGGAAATTCTGCGCCCGGTCCGTCGCCCAGAAATTCACTTTGCTTTCCACCACCACCACTCTGCGCACCTCGCCACGATCCCCGCTTCCTTGCTCTTAGTTGGTCTTCACGCCTGCTTCTGCAGATACCTGCTCAGATAATCCTTCGCCACACGCTTTCAGCCGTCCAAGCCTCCGCCTCAATACCAAAATCTTTACTGAAACTTGCCCCGTCCCGATCGTCCCATGGCCGGCTACTTCTCGAACCACTCACAGTCGCGTTTCCTCGCCAACTCGGGCAACGGCGCGACGGCGACGCAGACGTCTGAGGCGCAGCCCCAGAATCCCCCGACGACGCCAGGGCGCGTGCGCGCGCCGTCTTCCCGCCACTTCTCGACGTCATTGTCGGGATCGGGCGACGAAAAATCGTCGGTGAAGGAGAAGAGCTCGGTCTCTGGAGGCCCGAATGGTACCGCGAGCGTACACCCCCTGCGCAACACGTATGTTCGTACCTCTTCACGCGTAAGAGCGCGTCATAGCTCTAACTTGCCTCTCCTCAGATGGGTCTTCTGGTTCCGCCAGCAGCGCGCACCAGGCAACAAGATCACGAACTACGAAGAAGGCATTAAGAAGATCTCTTCGTTCAGCTCGGTGAGCTGCGTCTTTGCGCGACACTAAGGAGCGTTGCTCACCCGAGGTCAGGTGGAGTCATTCTGGTCACTATGGACGCACATAAACCCGCCCTCGAGTCTGCTCCCCACGACAGACTACCTCCTCTTCCACTCGGGCATCCGCCGGCCCGTGTGGGAGGATCCGCTGAACCTCTCTGGGGGCAAGTGGATCATCCGCCTGCGCAAGGGCGTGGCCGACCGGCTATGGGAGGACCTCGTGCTCGCCATCATCGGCGACCAGTTCGCGGACTGCGAGCCGGAATCGACGCCGGAGGAGCGGGAGGGCGGCAAGGACGAGCAGTGGCCTGAAATTTGCGGCTGCACGATAAGCGTGCGCCAGAACGAGGACATCATCTCGCTATGGAACCGCTACGAGGCGGACCCGAAGGTTAAGGAGCGGATTAAGTGAGTGGCATTACGGCTCGTCCGAAGGAAACGGGCATGCTCACCGTGCGCCATAGCCAAACAATCCGAAGAGTGCTGAACCTTCCAGCATCCACGAACATGGAGTACAAATCGAACAACGGTGCGTCCGTCGCAAGAAGAGCCGGGCAGCGATTCTGACCACTCTCGTGTTACGTTCAGACTCCATGCAAGACAAGTCCAGTTTCCGTGTCCCTGCTGCTGCCGACCGTACGCCACTGTCATGAGCTGCAAGGGCTCCCTTTCTGTCTCGATAGCGTGAACATGGGCCTCAGGGGCCCTCTTGGTGTAGCCTGTTCCAACTCATGTAGCTCTACTGTACAGGTTGTGATCTAAGTCGCGCCTTTCATTCAAACTCTACTTGGTCTCGCGGTTGTCGCTTTCGATTCGCTTTGTGCCAAGTGCGATCCAGGCATGCGCCCATGTACGCCAGCTATCCTTTCCAAGGAGCGCATAGGCTCGGCCACCAGCACATTCCAAGATCGCAGAGCTCATGCATAATTATACTCGAGATATGTCGCTTGCTGAACTACGAAAAGTCTATGTGCAAAGAAGGGTTCACAAAAAGCAAGAAAATGAGGCAGCACTGGCAGGACGCGCGGGAGATAGAGCGTAAGTCAACATGCCCACAGTCCAGGGAAAGGGGTATCACGGCACCTTGCTGTCATACATACTATAAGGTACTCCAGATGTCCGTAGCAAAACGCATTACGCCGCCACCGCGGCCACGAGCGGCTGCTCCGCGAACCCTGCGCCCGCGCCGGCGTCGCTCCCGTGCGAGCCCGCGTGCCCGTGGTTGACCGTCCCGCGCCGCTTCTTCATCGGCCACGCATGCTGCTCGATCGCGCTGCTAGCTGGCGGCGAGTCGAGCGACGGCGGCGGCGAGGGATACGACTTGGTCGGCGACACGTCGGGCTCGTCGCCCTTGGCGCCGGCCTTCGCGTGCACAGGCGTGCGCGGGTCGATCGTGATGTGCAGGTTCGGGTGTCCGTGTGGGTGCGCCTGCGAGTACGACGACGTGTACGGCGGGCGTGTCGGCGGGTGCGAGCGCGCGAAGCTCGCGTGCAGCTGCGCCTGCGCCGGCAGCGCGGGCGCCACCATGCGCTCCACGTCGCTGTCGGCCTCGTCCTTCGACAGCGGCAACTCGCCCTCCCACGCCTTCTCGATGCGGCGCACCTTGCGCTCGCCCCGGTCCACGTCGCCCTTCTTGATCGCCTTGTTGTACAGGTACAGCCCGCCGAAGGTCATGCAAATGCCGAGGCCCTGCACAGGGTGCACGCGTTGCGAGAACCAGACGACCGCTGCGCAGATGACCGCGACCCGCTTGACCAGCGACGCGATGCTGTATGTCACTGGCGACGTGCGCGCTAGGATGACGAACGCGAGCACGTTCTGCAGGAAGTGCACCGACCCGTTCGCGATGAAGTACATCGTGATGTTGTTGTGCGCCGGCACCGGATGTGACGGGTGTGCAACGTGCGTCGTGGGCTCCGCGAGGAACTTGGGCAGGTCCGTCCACAGCCAGATGGGTATCATGAGGATGAACGCCATGCTCGACGAGTAGAACAGCAAGTTGACCTTGTCCAGCTTGTGTGCCGAGCCCGAACCCGCGCCATGCGACCCGTTCGAAGGCATAATCTTCTTGAAGAAGATATTCGACGACACGAAAACGAGCGCGGAGCCGAACGCGCAGAGGAGCCCGATAGCGTTTGACGCGGACATGTCGAAGCTGCACGCAAGCATCACGCCGACAGTGAGCGGAATTAATGAGATGTATGTTTGTGCGCTGTAGGATACGCCGAACAGCAGCGCGTATGTCGCGACCGTGAACAGCGGGGAGAGGGCCTGGAAGCCACTCGTTCAGCAGGACTTTCATCAGAAGGTTCATAAAGTGCGTACCTTGATAGTGTGGACCGTGCTGACGGGGATCCGAGAGATAGCCATGCTCGAGAAGATATGCCCGCCGACCTGGAAGCAGCCCATGGGCAGGGTGTCGCGCAGAATCGCCCGTGTTGGTGCTCGCAGTCTGCTGAACCGCACGGCGGGGCTCATGAAGAGCAGGCAGAAGAGGGCGACGAAGCCGAATTGGACGAAAGTGAGGGTCACCGGATAGCGGAATTGATTCAGGATAACCTTCCCGGTGTTGGAAGAGAGTGCAGAGGAGGCATACCACAGGGCGCAGAGGAGCACAAAGCGCAATGCCTCTGCGCCGGGGAGTGTCATCCACGGGGGACTCGTAGACGGCTGTCTTGTGAGCATGGATCGTCGGGTAGGGTGGGCGGCGCCGGTCAGATGGGCGAGTCTGCGAGCGAAAGCTTTTCGCAATCGGTGGAACGGCGATGAAGACCGCCCGGCGTCATTATGGATGGGGAGTGCCTGGCGATAAGAGGAGGGGGCGAAACTGGCCAGCCAGCTTGGCTCCTGCCCCACACGGTTTTCGTCGCGGGCGTCGTATGCTGTCCAGCCTGTGTGATGCCGCGAGGAAGCTGGGTCGTATCCGTTCATGGCGAGTCAGAGACAGTGGGGGTGTATTAGGTGGGGTGTATGGATCGTAGGACTATTGAGACATTCAATGGTACTTGGGGTGAGATGAAGAGGGCGTGCACGCTGGGGAGAGTAGCGAGCAGGGCGTCCGCGACGACGACGACGATGTGGGGCAGAGAGAAGTGGGCTGTGCGCGCCTACATGGACCCGCTGCATCAAAAGCTCTGGAAATCTCCGCAGGGCGAGGCTCGGCGTAAATACGCTCGGTCTCGCTCTGCCTCGCTACTCCTCACACATCATAAGCACTGTGCGTAGCGTATAGTCAATATTTTGTGAGTATTCTTCAAAAAACCTCAGGGGCAAGCGTGCTGTATCGAAAATTGGCGCTGGAGAATCTACAGCGGCATGCGCAGAACAGGTGGTGTAAGCGGCGCGAGTCGGCCGCCGTCTTCCAACGCTCGTCGTATACACCCCAGTTTCTGGGCCGACAGCTCAACGGGGTACTAGTGGCAGGAAGAGGTAAGTACCTTTGTTTCCAACAGAGGTTCGTCTGCAGCCGCGCACCCTCTCCTACTCAGCTCGTTCTTCTTCTCGTTCATGATATGCGTGCTCGCTTAGACCTTTCCTTGATAGTCTTTCGAATGATATACATCATTCGCGAGGACGTATGAAGGAGCGTCGAGCCTTAGAACATGTGTGTGCGAGACTGCGAGGACATATAATGCCCCTGGCGCATGCGTCGCGACTGTCACATTCACCAGCGAAGTGGCCATCTCCGCTCAGGTGTATCGAAGGCACCCCATGCAACTTCAAGCTCGGCGACGTCTTCGCTTTTGCCCTCTGGAAGGATGTCAATACGAGGGCCATCCACGACAGGATATCTTCGTGAAGCCGTATGTTGCATACACGACCCATGTAACATGCACAGCCAACACAGATCAGGCGACTGCAGCCTGACCAGACCCCGTCGCCCACAGCCAGGCCCATCCCCATCCCCATAATCACACGCCACACCCCGGAGCCGGCGCCGCACATCGCGCGCGGGGCTCGCGCTGGGCTGACACGCAGGGATGACCGCGCGCCCGGGCTGACGCTGCGCCACGCCAGCCGGCCTCCTCGCCCTGCCCAAGCGTCGCCCCGGCACGTTCGCACCTCCCGACCCTGCATTTTCAAAATGCCGCAAACACAGACCCGCACACACACTCGCGCCGCCGGTTCCGCGGCCGCACACACGTTCCAGCTCCTCGCGCACTGGCTCGCGTTCGGCGTCGGCTGGGTGGCGTTCCTCTGCGCAGGTGCGCGTTGTCCGCTCTCCCTGCGTGCGTGCGTTTGGCTGATCGTGGCGCCGGCACACAGTGCTCGAAGATGTGTATGACGGTGAGTACGGAAGCGGCGAGCGGGGCGCCGCGACTGAGCACCCGTTGCAGACTTCGGCGATCTGGTCGCCTGTGGCGGCGAAGAGCTGGTGCTGCTCCTCGAGGAGCTGCCCCTCCTCGGCGTGCGTGTCACGATCTCCGCGGTCGTGTGACCCACCTCTAACGCGCCCTCTACAGACCATGATCAAGCTCTCGCACGTCGTCTCCGAGCACGGCTACCGCGAATTCGCGCGCGCGTCCGTGTCGCTCGGCATCGAGTACGTGTACGACCTCAAGGCGTCGTATATAGCCGAAAGGTGAGCAGCTTGCCGGACGCGAAAGCAGCCGAGGCTGACCTCGCTTGGCCTCACCAGGGAGCTTAACGCTATCGTGGCAACGGACGAGGCCAGCGTGGGGGAAACGGCAAAGCATAGGCAGCCGTTGCCAGCAATTGATTGTGCAATGCAGTAATAGAGTTCGCGGAGATGTACAGACTGTTTTCGCGAGAGTTGCGCTCATAATCGACGTCTGTCCGCCACTGAGCACCGTGTATCGCACACTACTCACCGTAACCGTCTTCGTTAACCTCTTCTCCCTCTTCTGGAGATGCGTGTGTTGCTTCGCCTCGCGTCTCTGAGTCCTGTCAGCCACCAGCCGCTCGCATCGTCGCGCGTTCATGGCGTACACTGGGCTTCAACTGTGGTCAAGACTGTGGACCCTCGAATCACACCAGTGCTTGTATGCGAGAATAAATAATCCATTGTCCAAATTAGTAGTAGTAAAAGAGACCGAATCTATGCAAGTGAGTATCCAAACTTCCAAACCCAAGTCCAAGTCCATGTAACTGCTAGTAGAGATGCTGTAGATGCTGGAAATGTAGTCCAAATTGTGCTAAATGATCTCCTTCAAACCCAAGCCGCAGAACCAGCCAAGCCCAAGTGCCACTCGCAGCCCCAGCCAGACCCCAAGTCGACAAACACAAGACCGAAGACTCCCAGAGACTAGCCATGAGACAGCGCAGGCGAGGCGGCCCAGAGGACGTGCAGGGCACAGAGACAAGACCAGACACCAAGCAACCAAGAAGTGCCCAGACACGAGACCAGCCCGAGGACGCAGACCCGAGAGGAACCACAGGCGAGACACCGCCGAGGAACGGCGCAGAGGCCAGGATACGGCAAGGGGCGCGGAAAGTCTGCCAGTGGAGGCCGCCGCGGCGCTGTCGGGGGTGAGTCGCGTGCGGTACATCACGAGGCCCGCGAGGTCGGTGCGCGTAGTCGTGTATAGGTGCTTGAAGGATACTGGCGGTAGTCGGTGGTGCGTGTCGTCCGGGTGTCATAGTGGATAGTGTGGAAGTCGGCGGGGGCCAGCGAAGGCCCCCGTCGGTCATGTGTTCGCGTCGTCGAGGCTAGGCTGGGCGCGAGCGCCTCAGGCAGCCCTCGTCGTGCGCCCCGCTTGCCCCGCGGGCTTCGCTGGCTTCTCCGGCTTCGGCGGCGTGAAGGGCTCGTACGGGACGCCCTCGGCATCGCAGATCGCCATGACGGCCAGCTCGTTGACGGTCTTGCGCTCGTCTACGAGCTTGCGTTCCCGTCTAGACGGCGGTGCAGGCCGTTGAAGGGGTCTGTCAGCCAAGCGCGGGCTGCCAATGACCGTGGCGGCGGGCTCGAAGCGAGCACGGTCCGGGGCTTCGATTGGTGGGACAGGCTCCAAACGCATCGTCGGTGCAGCGTCCTCTCCAAGGTAGGGATAGTGTTGCGGTTTGTGGTACCACCGCTTGGTGGAGCCGTCAGCGCGTTGTGGAGCCCTCCATGGGCCGGTCGATGGGACAACAAATTTCGAATTGAACTTCTGTTCTTGCCGCAAGGAAGAGTTCTCCCCTGACCCGAGTGTCGGAGGTGCTGGGTGGTCGTCAGCAAGCGCAACGACGACGGGCCCATATGTCACTCACCAAAGTTCACAGACTTCGTGGGAACGTGTATCAGGCTCTTTGGGAATTCGACAGGCTTCGCAAACTGGACGAGTGGTGTAGGTTGGAGACGGGATTTCGCAGCAGGCCGCTTCTTGCTCTGACGCGGACGCTTCTCGGCCTTGACTTTGACTTTGGCGGGCTTCGTCCGGGGCTTCCGATCGACCTGGGTCCACTGTGCCTCGATACACTGTGCGTTATCAACGGCGTGTGTACGAGGCTCCGACTCGAGGGTCGCGTGAGCGACTGATACAGCGGTGGAATTCGTTTCCACCGGCAGACCTAGCTCTGGGGAGAGCTCCTCGGGAGGGGTAGTGGACTCGGGTACGGAAGGGGAAGGGACGGGCTCGGAAGTCGTAGCGTCGGCGGCGGCAGGGGCAGGGGCAGGCGCGGGGATCGCAGTGTCGGTGTCGGCAGGTTGCAGCTCCTCAGCGTGGGCGGCGACAGAGGGGACATCGGGTTCCGTGGGGGCCTCGGGCTCGAGAATCGCATGTTCAGATGTAGTAGGCTCAGCGGCGGGATTCGACTCCACCGGCAGGCTTGGATCTGGGATGCGTTCTTCGAGGCTGGTAGGCTCGGACACAGAAGCGGTGACCTCGGAAGTCGTTACGCTGGAGGCGGCGGGAACAGCGACAGTGGTGACGGCAGGCTTCGCAGTGGGCTCGAGCTCGTCAGAAGCAGAAGCAGCAGCCTCGAACCATTCGTCGACGCTGGCAACAGAAGACGCCTCGATGCCCTGCGAGAAGTCGCTCGATGGACCAGTACCGGTAGTCTCGACGGCTGGAAGGACAAGAGCCGGGGTGTTCGCGGCGTCGACGACAGGCGAGAGAGCCGTGTGCTGCTCATCGGCGGCGGCGACGGTGATAATGGGCAGGGTCGACGTGAGTGACTCAGCTACCTTCTTCGCGTTCTGCCGCTTGGTCTGCTCCCTGCGCTTCTTGCTCTTTGTCATCTGGGTCGGTGTCGCGTCGGCGGATCGTACCGGGTAGGCGGCGACCGCGATGGCCGGGAGGCGCACGTCCGCGGACTGGGGCTCGTCGACGTCGGATTCGAGGACGGGCTGTGACGGGGCTGAGTACCGGGTTGAAGAGACGACGGCCGGCTGCGGCTTCCAGTTCCCCGACTTGCGCTTCATGCTCTTCGACGATGCAGACCGTGTCTGTGGAACAAGAGCGTCAGCAAGAAGTACACAGGTGAGAAGCAAGACTGAAACACACCGAATGCTGACCATTGCTCGGGAAGAGCTGGGCAAGGGTGATGAGGAAGCAGACGAGGATGACCAGCATGAAGGCGAGTTCCTTGAGCGACGGCATGGGGAGCCCCGGGACCTGAGGCGCAGCACCGGCGTCGAGCAAGAGGACCTTTGACGACACAGACAGGGTCGGGAGCGCCGCCATCGTCCACATGCTGGCGTAGTAGAGGACGACCTGGGGCGATGCGTAGGGGACGCTGTACGCTGTCGGACTCGCGACGTCGTCCTGCACGGCCCACGGTGAGCAAACGGGGTGTTGAAGCGCGTGCAGGAGCGGGCTCTGTGTTGCGAGATCGACGACGGGGGCCTTGGTGCGGAGGTGCACGACGGGCGGCGAGCAGAGCGGGCGCTGAAGCGAGTGCGGGAGCTGGCATTGGGTGTTGAGGTCGGAGACGGAAGCCTCAAGGCCGAGGTGCAGCGCGTGCGGAGAAACGAACGAGAGCTGCAGCGGATGCGAGAGCCCACACTGCGTCGCGAGGTCGACGGCAGAGACGTTGACACCGAGGTGTGCCTGCCAGGACGGGACCATGCTTTGCGTCGGAGCGGGCCGTGCTCCGGTGCGCGCGCGGCGGGCCCTCCGGTTCGCAAAGGAGTCGGCGGGGGTAGATGTTGACCGGGGAGAGTGAACCGTGTTAGCCATGCGGACGATGATTTCCGTGCCCTTGCAGTGAAGCCATTGCGGGAAAGAGGAGATGGTCGCGCAGTCGAGGGCCGTGGAGAAGAAGGTGACCGTTCGGAAATGTATCATGTTGCCGACGAATCCCCAGCCCGTCGCCAGCAGGACGGCGGAAAGACGCCAGAAATCGACTAACATGTTGAGGTTGTGCTCTATTGAAGGGAGGTGGAGTATTCGAGATCTACAGTGTGGGTGTGTGGGGTCCTGCTGCTAGAGCGGGAGAGGTCGAGACGGGAAACGAGGCTTAGGAAGACGAGGAGGAGGTGCTGTTGCTGTCGAGACGGGGCGGGAAAGTGAGCGTAGTGGATAGAGACGCGTCTTGAGTCGAATCCAACCTTTGAACCTCGCTCGATCGTCAGCCGCGATTCACACGCCGAAGTGTCCGCGTTTGGGAAGCAGACCAGGTTGGAATTCTGAATTCCAACCTGGTCTGTTTCCGAAAAGAGTCGCAGACAAGCTCACCTAGCGCATACGACGATATTTTCTCGCACTTACACGAGAGGCAGCCTTGCTTGTGGAAGCTCGCAGTTATCGACGCAGCCATCAAGTGCGGGAACGGCTAGTGGCGGCGCCATGGGGCATGGACTGCTTTTCGAGGGCCGCCGTTGCAGATCTTTCACAGCGGGTGCGTCACAAGAAGGGGGAAGGACTTCCAGTATCTGCCACGCCGAGTTCAGAAAATACGCTTTGCATTTGGAAGACAAAGCACAGCAGCTCAAGAATCGCTCTGTACACAAAACAATGAAGTCGCGGCGACAGACGTACACAGTGCACCAACGTCATGCATATAGCCGTCTCCTCAGCACCGACCAGCGCCCCGCACCCTACTCGCTTTCATCCCCCGCACCCTTCTTCCCCTTCTTCTTCTCCCTGCGCGCACGCCGCTTCGCCTCGCGCTCCTGCGCCTCGTCCGCAGCGAGCAGCTCGCGGATGCTCGGCACCGCGCTCGACGCGAGCGGCTGCAGGCGCGCGGGCTGCTCTTCCTCGTCCTCTTCGCGCATACCCTCGGGCTGCGACGCGTCTGCTTGTATGCGCGCCGGCGAGCCCTCTGCGGGTGCAGGTGGTGAAGCGGACTTCGGCGGGAAGACCGGCCCGTCGTCGATGTCGACCCAGCGGCGCGGGGCCGCGTCCGTGATCTCGCCGTCGCTCGCGTCGCGTTCCTCACGCGGGCGCGCGTCGCCTGCATCATCTTCGTCGTCGTCTTCATCTACTTCGATGCCAGCGTAGTCGCCCGCGCCCGCGAAGATGTCGTCGTCCTCGTCCTCGGGCGCGGGCGCGGGTGGCGGGTCCCGCTTGCTGGCAAGCGTGGCACATGTGGCAGGGGCGGGTGCGAGGTTTGACGGGACTGGCGTGTGATCTGTTGATGGCGGCGGGGGCTGTACGGCGGGGGCGGACGTGCCGTCTGCGAGTTTCTTCCTCTTTTTCTTCGGTGCACCGTCTGCGTCGCCATCTCGCGCTTTCTTCTTCTTGGGCTTGTCGCCGCCGATCGGTTTGAAGCCGATGGGCTTGAACTTGCCCGTCTTCTTCGCGTCGTCGAGGGGCGCGTCGGGCGTCGCCGCGTCCGGCTGCTCTTCGCTCTTCTGACGTTTGTTCTTCAGCGCGCTGAGGATGTCTGCGCGTGAACGCTTCTTGGGGGCCTGCGACGAGCCCTCGGCGAACGCCTGTTCGAGCACATCGTCGTCTACGGTCGACTCTGTCGCAAGGCGCGCCTTGTTTTGTTCGAGAAGGGCAAAGTCGAGGCCCTTGACGAGCACGGTGTGCTCGCTGTCGCCCCCAAGGTACTTGCGCTGCTCCTCAAGCTGTGCCCAGGCATCGGAGATGAGTGATCATCGGCGATATTCATAGCCGCGATTGACACGCACGGTTTCCGGGTCCTTGTCCGCGTTCCGCTTTTCAAAGTCCTCTGCGAGAGCCTCTACCTGGGCGTAGTCATGAGCGAGGCCCTGCCGCCGCTCGCCTGCCCGGTCACGGTACTGATCGAGTTTCTTGACGGTCCGGGGCTTGAAGGCAGGCTGTGCCGGGTCCGCGTTCTTTCTGACAGACGGGTGTGTCAGTCGGAGGACGAGGACTGTATGGGAGGCGGGCGCACGGCTTGGGTTTCTTCCTGCCCGCTGACGGAGCACCCGCGCGGGACGCTGTCGCTGCGGCCGACGCTGACGAGGGCGTCTGGAGGAGCTTGCGGAAGGATTCCTGAGGGGTGTGGTCAGAGCGCGGCCGGAGATAGCGGCGGCGGGGCAGGGAGGGGCGGGCGGACCTGGTCCATCGTCGAGCAAGCAGCCTCGCGTAAGCTAGCGTGCGCGGGCGTGACGGGACCGGAGGGGGCGTCGGACGTGACGGTAACACCGGGGACGGCCGCGCCACGAAGCTGGGCGATGTGGGGTGGGGCGGGCGTGACATGGCGTCACCCGGGTTACGTGAGGGCGAAACACGCGCGCTCGATTTTGTGACGGTTTCTCCTCCTCCCCTCCCCCTCCCCGGCCTAATTTTGGACGCTATATAAGTCGCCATGTCGAGCGACGACGAGCTCGCAGACCTCCCTCCCACCATCCACCTCCATTTGGATGACATCGACATCGACAAGATGTCCTCGACAGAGTGCGCTTCTCCGCCGCCCGCCCGCCCCTGTACACACCGCTGACCCGCTCGCAGGACACAGTTCACGACCGCAATCCTCGAGGTCATAGAACCACCATCCAATGTCGCCGGCAAACCTCGCACCGCGAACCGCACGCCCAGCGGCGGCATCGAGACCACCCAGGGCACCATCTACGTTTCCAAGCCAGTCAGGACGGGCAGGTCAAAGAAGCTGAGGGCAATGGTCTCGTTCTCGCCCCGCAAGTCGACGTTCGACATCACGAACGAGAAGACCGTGACCAACGAGTTCAGGGTGCGTCGCAGCTTGCTCACGATTCCCTCCGCGCTCTGACATCATGCAGGGCTTCTTCACCCTCTTCTGGATCTCCATGTTCCTCATGGCGGTGCGAACCTATGTGCGGAGCATCGAAACAAATGGCAAAGCGCTATCCCTCGACTTTGCGATGAAGCACATGTTCTCCGAAGACACCCTCACCCTCTTCATCAGCGACGGCGTGCTCGTCCTCAGCACTTTCATCTGCGTCCCCTTTGCCAAAGCTGTCGCAAACCGCTGGATACCCTACTACCGCGTCGGCGTCTTCATCCAGCACATCTGGCAAGCCACAGTCCTCTTCACTGCGATCAAATGGGCGTTCCACAGGCAAGTTTCGCCCACCCCATGACGCGCGATGACGACTAATGCTGCGTAGGCACTGGCCCTGGGTCCAGTCGGGCTACCTCACACTCCACACCCTCACGATGATCATGAAGATGCACTCCTACATGAACATCAACGGCTACCTCTCACACGTCCACCAGCAGGCCGAGGCCGTCTTGGAGCAATTACGTCAGGCGACTGAGAAGGTCGGCGGCTGGGACGAGGCCATCGCCGCTGCCGAGTCCAACCGCCGTGAGCGCGAGCGCGCGACACTCCGCCTCGTCGACGACGCCCCGACGAACGACAGCCCGGTCTCCGCGGAGCCCCCGAGCCTGTTCGAGAAGGCCGGCGAGCCGACGCTGCGCCAGCGCGCGACCGCGGCGGGCAAGCTCCCGCAGCCGATCGTGCCGACGGCCGACGCCGGGCACGGGCCCGCGCCGCTCGCGCCGGCGTCGGAGGCGAACGCGGCGCAGATCATGACGACGGGCAACCGCGTGCTGAGCCCCGAGGACGTGCTGAAGCCCGCGCCGCACCCGCTCGTGGACCACCCGGACGAGGCGCTCGCGGCGCTCGCGCGCGAGTACTCGGAGCTCGACGCGGAGCTCGTGAGCACGGGCCCCGAGTACGTGCGCTGGCCGCACAACATCAGCCTCAAGAACTTTGCGACGTACATGATCGTGCCGACGCTCGTGTACGAGATGGAGTACCCGCGCACGGACCGCATCCGCCCGCTGTACGTGTTCGAGAAGACGGTCGCGACGTTCGGCACGTTCGCGCTCCTGTACACCGTCACCGAGAGCTTCATCTTCCCGCTCACGCCGACGCCGGACCAGTCCTTCCTGCGCTCGCTGCTCGACCTCGCGCTGCCGTTCATGATCGCGTACCTGCTGCTCTTCTACCTCATCTTTGGTGAGCGCACGCGCTGTCCCCACCTACAAGTGCCCCACTGACGCGCCCGCAGAGTGCATCTGCAACGGCTTTGCAGAGCTCTCGCGCTTCGCGGACCGCCAGTTCTATGAGGACTGGTGGAACGCGACGTCCTGGGACGAGTTCTCGCGCAAGTGGAACAAGCCCGTGCACACGTTCCTGCTCCGGCACGTGTACGCGTCGTCCATCAGCTCGTACAAGCTCTCGCGCTCGTCTGCGATGTTCTTCACCTTCCTCCTCAGCGCCGCCGTGCACGAGCTCGTCATGGCCATCGTCACGAAGAAGATCCGGTGCGTCGCGCTGCCCAGTGTGCGTTTCGTGTGTGTGCTGACGGGAGCTGGTTCGCAGGTTGTACCTCTTCACGCTGCAGCTCGCGCAGATCCCGCTCATCGCCGTCGGGCGCATGCCCGCGATCAAGCGCAACAAGCTCTTCGGCAACATCGTCTTCTGGCTCGGGCTATACGCGGGCTTCCCGCTGCTCTGCGTCGCGTATTGCGCGTACTAAGCCGCGTCCCCACTGCCTCGCGCCCCGCTGCGCCCGCCACTCTGCCTCGCCGTCACGCTTCTTGCATTACAATGTTATCCTGCAGCATCTACAGACCCACACTCGCTAGACCGCCCCGCCGTATCTACATGCTTGGCTACTCGCACGTACACGCCCCCCGCCTAATGACGCGTCCACACTACACATACGGAGCCTGGATCAAAACCTGGATTAATACCTGTACTGTACAACGGAAGTCGCGAAGTAATTGCTCTGTGCTCCCCTGCTGATTTGGGTGCGGCTGGCGGTAACTTTCGGGGGTAAGCTTCACGTGCAAGGTTTGGGGCTGTGTGATCTAGGGTGGTGCGGGCGAAGGCCGCAGCGGTATGCATCGCGTCTGCACGGTACAACGAAACTTGTCTGCGAAAAATACGACGATGGCCGAACTGGACGTCACACGCGCGCTGCACGGGCGCCACAACAGGCGCGGCGGTTCGCTCGTCTCGCTCCCTTCTACGTCCTCTAATACATTCACTGAAAGAGCCAGCATCGTTTTCAACAGAAGAACAACATTCCGCCGATTAGTTGACCTCGCACGCTCCGTGCCACAAGGCGGACCCTATTGCACACCACGTCGTCGCGCAGAACGCATGCGACCCCTACGCGGAGTTCGACGGCAGCAACGTCTGCGCAGACACTGTTGTTCAGTCGTCCGATAGCAGCATGAACCGGCTCGGGTTCATCGCGGTCAAGCTCGAAGGCAGCCGGTGGGGACCCTCGAGGCTTCGAGTCGCGCGACGTCACGACCGGTGAGTGCACTTTCCAGATGATGCACATCTGACTATCGCCCAGCGCGGAATTCTGGCAAGCCCTAGCCAATAATGCACTGCACGAAGCTGCGCCGCGACGACTTCAACTTGACTGCAGCATGGCCCTCCCGAGACACCAAGGAGGCACCGCGGGCCGTTCATCGACATCGAGCAGCGCGACCACACGCGCGGAGGCGCGGTCTGCACGTCAGCGAGGGTACCATGGCGGAGGACCAGCGCGGATTCGGTAGCATCGCCCATGCCGACCCAGCTGACGACGCCCAGCAGAGGCCTTTAATCTCTTCGGGCTGGCGATCCACATACGCGCTGTCGAGACCGAGGAGAATCTCGTGCGGATCGCCCTGGACGCAAAGGTGCAGAGCGCGATGTGAGGGTCTGGCGCAGCATCGACCGCTTCCGCGCGAACGGCTGGGGCGAGCCCGGGGACACGTGCGACGAGAAGCATCGCCATCTGTTTTTCGTAGACCGCCAGTGCCGCGCCAGCCAGTCTCCCAAGCGGCCGGCTCGGACCCTGGCTGGCAGAATTGAATCTTGATTCGTGTACTGACTGCACGAAATAAAACCTAGGCATTCAATGGGGCAAGCATAGCAGAATTCGTACGCGGGGCAGGCTGCTGGTGCGCCCCTTGGGGTATGTCGGATGGAGACGTCCGGGGAGAGCGCTGCTTTCTGTCTCTTCCCCACGGGGACGCGCCACGATCCCGGCGCCTGTGGCAAGGCGGCAAATTCTGCATCTTGGCTCCGGACCGTGATCATGCATGGCCCCATCTTCGTTCAGGAAGCTGTCTTGAAAGCTTGAAGTTCTGAAGCTTGAGGAGGAAGACAGCAGCTACGCATGAAGCAGCCGTAAGGATGTGTCCTCTCTGTTGCAGGATCTAACACGCTTCAAATTCTGTAAAGGTATCGGTCTGCTGCCGCAAAGACCGCATGCGCCTGGCGCTGGCGTAGCCTTGGTCTATGTCCCCGCTCGGAGGGCCCCTCGAGCCAGCGTACGAGGGCGTATCGCCGCGTACGATGGCTGCGTGCGTGCTCAGAATCCAAATTGGGTACGTTATCCAAACTCGGACACTTCGGCGTGTGAATCGCGGCTGACGATCGAGCGAGGTTCAAAGGTTGGATTCGAACCAAGACGCGACTCTATCCACTACGCTCACTTTCTCGCCCCGTCTCGACAGCAACAGCACCTCCCCCTCGTCTTCCCAAGCCTCGTTCCCCGTCTCGACCTCTCCCGCTCTAGCAGCAGGACCCCACACACCCACACCATAGATCTCAAACCCCCCACCTCCCTTCAATAGAGCACAACCTCAACATGTTAGTCGATTTCTGGCGTTTTTCCGCCGTCCTGCTGGCGACGGGCTACGGATTCGTCGGCAACATGATACATATCCCAACGGTCACCTTCTTCTCCACGGCCCTCGATTGCGCGACCATCTCCTCCTTCCCGCAATGGCTTCACTGCAAGAGCACGGAAATCATCGTCCGCATGGCTAACACGGTTTACTCTCCCCGGTCAACATCCGCCCCCGCCGACTCCTTCGCGAACCGGAGGTCCCGCCGCGCGCGCACCGGAGCATGGCCCGCTCCGACGCAAAGCATGGTCCCGTCCTGGCAGGCGCATCTCGGCGTCAACGTCTCCACCGTCGACCTCGCGACGCAGTGTGGGCTCTCGCATCCGCTGCAGCTCTCGTTCGTTTCTCCGCACGCGCTGCACCTCGGCCTCGAGGCTTCCGTCTCAGACTTCCACGCACAGCGCCAGCTCCCGCGCTCGCTTCAGCGCCCGCTCCGCTCGCCGCCCGTCGTGCACCTCGGTATCCAGGCCCCCGTCGTCGACCTCGCTACCCAGTGCCTGCTCCCGCACGCGCTTCAACGCCCGGTTTGCTCTCCATGGGCCGTGCAGGACGACGTCGTGAGTCCGACAGCGTACAACGTTCCGTACGCATCACCGCAGGTCGTGCTCTACTACGCCAGCATGTGGACGATGGCGGCGCTCCCGACCCTGTCTGTGTCGTCAAAGGTCTTCTTGCTCGACGCCGGTGCTGTGCCTCAGGTCTATGGGCTCCCCATGCTGTCGCTCAAGGAACTCGCCTTCATGCTGGTCGTCCTCGTCTGCTTCCTCGTCACCCTTGCCCAGCTCTTCCCGAGCAAGGGTCAACATTCGGTGTGTTTCAGTCTCGTTTTTCACCTGTGTACTCCTCGCTGACGCTTCTGTCCCACAGACACGGTCTGCGTCGTCGAGGAGCATGAAGCGCAAGTCGGGGAACTGGAAGCCGCAGCCGGCCGTCGTCTCTTCAACCCGGTACCCAGCCCCGTCACAGCCCGTCCTCGAATCCGACGTCGACGAGCCCCAGTCCGCGGACGTGCGCCTCCCGGCCATCGCGGTCGCCGCCTACCCGGTACGATCCGCCGACGCGACGCCGACCCAGATGACAAAGAGCAAGAAGCGCAGGGAGCAGACCAAGCGGCAGATCGCGAAGCAGGTAGCTGCGTCGCTCACGGCGACACTGCCTATTATCATCGTCGACACTGGCGCCGACGAGCAGCACACGGCGCCCTCGCCTGTCGTCGACGCCGCGAACACTCCGGCTCTTGTCCTTCCCGCCGTCGAGACTACCGGTACTGGTCCATCGAGCTCCTTCTCTCAGGGCATCGAGGCGTCTTCTGTTGCCAGCATTGACGAATGGTTCGAGGCTGCTGCTTCTGCTTCTGACGAGCTCGAGCCTACTGCGAAGCCTGCCGTCACCGGTGTCTCTGTTCCCGCCGCGTCCAGCGTAACGACTTCCGAGGTCATCGCTTCTGTGTCCGAGCCTACCATCCTCGAAGAACGCATCCCAGATCCAAGCCTGCCGGTGGAGTCGAATCCCACTGCTGAGCCTACTACATCTGAATATGCGATTCTCGAGCCCGAGGCCCCCACGGAACCCGATGTCCCCTCTGTCGCCGCCCACGCTGAGGAGCTGCAACCTGCCGCCACCGACACTGCGATACCTGCTGCGACCCCCGCGCCTGTCCCTACCCCTGCCGCCGCCGACGCTACGACTTCCGAGCCCGTCCCTTCCCCTTCCGTACCCGAGTCCACTACCCCTCCCGAGGAGCTCTCCCCAGAGCTAGGTCTGCCGGTGGAAACGAATTCCACCGCTGTATCAGTCGCTCACGCGACCCTCGAGTCGGAGCCTCGTACACACGGCGTTGATAACGCACAGTGTACCGAGACACAGTGGACCCAGGTCGATCGGAAGCCCCGGACGAAGCCCGCCAAAGTCAAAGCCAAGGCTGAGAAGCGTCCGCGCCAGAGCAAGAAGCGGCCTGCTGCGAAGTCCCGTCTCCAACCTACACCACTTGTCCAGTTTGCGAAGCCTGTCGCGATCGAATTCCAGAAGTGCCTGATACATGTTCCCGCCAAGTCCGTGAACTTTGGTGAGTGACATGTGGGCCCGTCGTCGTTGCACTTGCTGACGACCACCCAGCACCTCCGACACTCGGGTCAGGGGAGAACTCTTCCTTGCGGCAAGAACAGAAGTTCAATTCCAAATTCGTTGTCCCATCGACCGGCCCATGGAGGGCTCCGCAACGCGCGGACGGCTCCACGAAGCGGTGGTACCATAAACCGCAACACTATCCCTACCTTGGAGAGGACGCCGCACCGACGATGCCTTTGGAGCCCGTCCAGCCGATCGAAGCTCCCGACCGTGCTCGCTTCGAGCCCGCCGCCACGATCATCGGCAGCCCGCGCTTGGCTGACAGAACCCTCCAACGGCCTGCACCGCCGTCTGGACGGGAGCGCAAGCTCGTAGACGAGCGCAAGACCGTCAACGAGCTGGCCGTCAGGGCGATCTGCGTGGTCGAGGGCGTCCCGTACGAGCCCTTCACGCCGCCGAAGCCGGAGAAGCCAGCGAAGCCCGCGGGGCAAGCGGGGCGCACGACGAGGGCTGCCTGAGGCGCTCACACACAGCCTAGCCTCGACGACGCGAACACATGACCGACGGGGGCCTTCGCTGGCCCCCGCCGACTTCCACACTATCCACTATGACACCCGGACGACACGCACCACCGACCACCGCCAGCATCCTTCAAGCACCTATACACGACCACGCGCACCGACCTCGCGGGTCTCGCGACGTATCACACGCGACTCACCTCCGACAGCGCCGCGGCGGCCTCCACTGGCAGACTTTCCGCGCTCCTCGCCGTCTCCTGGCCTCTGCGCCGCTCCTCGGCTGTCTCTCGCCTGTGGTCCCTCTCGGGCCTGCGTCCTCGGGCTCGTCTCGTGTCTGGGTACTTCTTGGTTGTTTGGTGTCTGGTCTTGTCTCTGTGCCCTGCACGTCCTCTGGGCCGCCTCGCCTGCGCTGTCTCATGGCTGGTCTCTGGGAGTCTTCTGTCTTGTGTTTGTCGACTTGGGGTCTGGCTGGCGCTGCGAGTGGCACTTGGGCTCGGCTGGCTCTGCGGTTTGCATATCAAGGACAATTGTTATAACATTTTGGACGAGATTTACATCATTTCTAGCATTACTAGCGCACACATGGACTTGTACTTGTACTTGAAGACTTACTTGCATGGATTCGGTCTCTTTTACTACTAATTTGGACAATGGATTATTTATTCTCGCATACAACCACTAGTGTGCTTGGAGGGCCCAGTGTCTTGACCACAAGTGAAGCCCGGTGCCCGCCATGAATCCGCGACGATGCGAGCCGCTGGCGGCTGACGATACTGAGAGGCACGAGGCGAAGCAGCACACGTGCCTCCAGGAGAACCGCAGGAGTCGCGACGGGAAATGCAGCCGCATGTACAGCGACTGGGGCAGGCGTCCTAGAGCATGACTGAGTTTACTAATTAGACAACGGGTTCGAGAATACATTCTGGGACATTTTGTACTACATCTACAGCGTATTCGACGCACACAAAGACTTGTGGAGATAGGTCTCGAACCACGCGCAGCACGGTTGAATACAAGATTTGATAGTCTATGGGATGGATACAGAATAAAGAAACCCTATGTGCCTATGAGGTATGCAACCCCGAGCACGAGACATCGGGTCGCGGGCGCGGCTTACCCACTACGTAGTCGACCTCGACGAGGCTTTGGAGCCTCTGTACATCCTCCACACCGAACGGCGTCTCTCCGCTGAGCAGCAATCACTCGATGGCGCATCCTGCTTGCCGCCGCTCCCTGAGCATCGCATCCAGGGCATCTACATGCAACTGTATGCGATCCTCACACACGTCGATGCCCTTCAGGATGAGCGTGCGCAGCGCCGGGGCAAGCAGCTCGCCGTCCGCCGGCACGCGGAGCGTAGGCAACAGCCCATGGAAGGCCCGTCCCACGGCGCCGAGCGTGGCGACGCGCGGATGATCCGCGAGGAGCTCCCTCCAGGTGGCACTCGTCGGCTTCGCGTACGCCGACGCGAGCGTGAGGCGCGTGACGGCGTGCCGCCCGGCGAGTAGCGCGCAGAGCGCGCGCGGCATGTGCGTCGTGTCGTACACCACGCGCTCGATCGCGTCGGCGTACGCGATGTCCAGCGCCGGCATGCCGGAGCGCGTCTGGGCCGCGAGGGCCTTGGGTGCGGTGTCCGGCGCGGCGTCCGGCGACGGCCACGCACGCCAGCGCGACTCCGTGCAGTGCACGACTTGCAAAGGCGGCGGCGCGCCGGAGGTCGTCGCGCCCGGCGCGCCGTCGAGCCACTGCTGGAGCGCGGTGGCGAAGTGCCCTGCGATCTCCGGCGCGGCCCATTCGGCGAGGGCGAAGGAGAGCGACGCGCCCGGCGGCAGGGAGACGTGGTAGAGAAATGTCGCGGCGTCCTTCGCGGGGGCGCCCAGCGTGAGGCTGCGGAGCGCGGGGAACGCGGCGCGCTCGTCTGGGCGCGCCGGAGTGAGCGACAGCCGGCCGAGCGGGAGGACGTTGTCGAGGCGGAGCGTCGCGAGCTGCGGCATGCGCCGCAGGACGCGCAGGAGCTGCGGGAGGCGCGGCTCGGTGTCCTGTGCGTTGTTGCGCACGTCCAGGTGCAGGAGGCTCGGCGCGAAGATCGGGTGTGTCTCGTCCCAGGCGATGCCGTAGCAGCCGCGCAGCTCGAGGCGCGTCAGCCGAGGGAGGGCGAGTCCGATACGCGGCAGGGCGCCGATGGTGCTGAAGAGGACGAGGGAGTCGAGGAGAGGTGCGGCAGGCAGTTGCGCGTCGTAGCCTTTCGTGAAATTGGAGTGAGAGAACGTCAGGGTGCGGATCCGCGGGAGCTGTTCGAGCACGAGCCGCGTGCTGTCCCGCATAGGCCGTCGTCGCTCCTCCACGACGAACACGTCAAGCGGCAGCGTGCGAGACCGCGCCAGGGCTTCGCGCGTCCAGTCCTCTGATGCTGCGTCGACCTCGCACCAAAGGCGCGGGGAGTTGAGGCAGAGGGACCGCCAGCGGTGGCAGACGTGCGTCAGGACCATGCGCGGGTCCTTGCGCTGCCGCCGACCATATCTATGCGCCATGCGTGTCCATGATGCTGCTATGCTCGCATCTGCTAGCAGAAACAGGAAGACCTGCAGGAGGAGTTCTGGTGGTAGGCGTTCCACTGAGGCCAGCATGTCTTGTTTGTTCAACGCGCCGATAACCGCGCTGTAAAGGAGCTGAACATGATGATTTCTAGTCATGAGCTATCGAGAGTCTGGTTCGGTAGGAAACTTACGAGTGCGGGGCTGAGTGCTGTGATCAGGATGCAGGACAATGGAGACACGAGACAAGGCGCCTCCGATGCCCGTCTAGCGCGCTCCCAGGCCGCAGCATGCGAACCGAAAATATGCACTCAGAGTGGTATCAGCATGGCGAGACGGTGATCATCCTCCATGACTTCCGACGCTGCGATACCACTGCACGATGGCTTCAGCCCAAAACTCAAGACCTCACCCAAGCGACCGACGACTGCCGGCTCGACAAACCCCGCCGCGGCAAGCGCCACATCTCACATGCACACCGCACGCCAGCGACACTCGACTCGAAGGTGGGCATCCCATTGCACTCGCGCATACAGCGCACTACAGACAGCGGGGCACTACGGGCGGGGCGCGCGCTCTACGCGACGCCCTGCGACGGCTTGCCCGCGCTCGCCTTGTCCGTCGCGATGTTCGTGCTCAGCTTCGTCTGCTCGTCCGCGAGGCTGCTCTCGAGGTCGCTCGTGTCGCTGCCCTTCGCCTTCGCCTGCGCGATCTGCACCCGTGCGCGTCAGCCGCGAGTAACCAAAGAGACATGGGGAGCGGAGCGCACCTTGATGTTGAGCACCTGCACCTCGCCCGTCAGCTTGAGCACCTTGTTCTTGATCTTGCCGACCTGCAGCGCATCGGCGGCCGCACCGCTCGCCGCGGCGATCTGCGGGTTGAAGTCGTCCGTCTCGGCGCTCTCGGCGGCCTCGCGCATGTTGTTCATGGCCGTAAGGACGTCAGATGAGACCGTGGTGAGGTCCGCGCCCGCGAAGGGGTCGACGAACACCGCGTTCGCCTGCGCCTCCGCGTCGCCGCCCGTGCCGTCGCTGATCTGGAAGTCGGCGTAGCTGTGCGGATGTCAGAACGTGGGGGAGGGGCACAGGGAGCGCGCCACGTACTCAAGCTCCTTGAAGTTCGCCGCGGTCTGCGTCACGGCGTCCGTGTTGGCGGTCGGCGCGGCGGCGGCGGCAGTTGTCTTCGAGGCTGCGGCCTTGGTGCTCGTCGCCTTCGCCGCGGCGCTGGAGGACGCGGGTGCGGCAGCGGCGGCGGCGCCCGCGACGGCCTGCGACGCCTTGCCGGCGTTGCTCTTGTCCGTCGCGATGTTCGTGGTGAGCTTTGTCTGTTCGTCCGCGAGGCTGCTCTCGAGATCCGAGGTGTCGCTGCCCTTGGCCTTGGCCTGTGCGATCTGCGTTGCGCGTTAGCATGCGAGATACGCGCATATAATGATGGGTTGCTACCTTGATGTTCAGGACCTGCACCTCGCCGGTGAGCTTCAGTACCTTGTTCTTGATCTTGCCGACTTGCAGCGCGTCCGCAGCCGCACCGCTGGCAGCGTCGATCTGCGGGTTGAAGTCCTCCGTTTCCGCGCTCTCCGCGGCCTCACGCATGTTGTTCATGGCCGTGAGGACGTCGGAGGAGACCGTGGTGAGGTCTGTCCCAGCGAAGGGGTCGACGAAGACTGCGTTCGCCTCGGCCTGCGCGGTGCCGCCGGTGCCGCTCGAGATCTGGAAGTCGGCGTAGCTGTGTGTGCGGTCAGGTCATGCGGCAGGCAGAGTTGTAAAGGTACGCACGCGAGCTCCTTGAAGTTCGCCGCGGTCTGCGTGACGGCGCGCCTGAGGCGCAGGGGCGCAGCACCAGCACCAGTGAGGGCGGCGATCGCAGAGAGGACCGTGACAGAGATGAAGGTAAAGCGTGCCATGACGAAAGAAGGGTCAACGAAGGTACAGACAAGGAGAGTGAAGGAGTGGGGCTGCTAGCAGCGCGGAGTCCGGGGAATGCACCAGGCAACGAGTGTGGAGAAAAACGGCCGTCAAGGCCGGGGCTCGAAGGGAACAAGGGCGAGTTGGCGGGCCACGGTGCGCGCCGCACGCCCTTTTATACGGAGCAGGGCGCACGGATGCGCACGGCGCGAGGAACACGCTTGGCATCAGAAGACGCGAAGAGGCGAACGCGGAAGGACTCGTCTGCCAGGGCCGACGGCAGTCGCTATGTGGGCCTGTGGGCCCTGCGCGCGAAGGTGGCAACGGCGTCCGGTGCCTCGCACGCGACGTGCACGACTGAATGTGCGCCATGGCAGCAGAAGGGCAGTTGAATGGGCACACCAAGGTCCTACAACGCCACTCTGCACTGCCAATAGCTGCCGCGACGCGCTGCTCGCCACAGCGCGGTTTTCGTCGACGTCCTCGCCGCCTTTCGTGCCAAGCTCTGGTGCGTAGCGAGGTCGTCGGCATGGAGATAGCTTCATCAAGGAGAGTTGTGCGCGCTGGAAGTTCGGACGAACAGGCGAGGGTTGTGCATATCGTCTGACTGTACACCGCCGTAATATAAAGGTCGAGACAAGAAGAGACAAGGGCGTGTTCGTTGCGCTCGGCAGGAGGCAGGAAGACGCACAGGGCTCGGGAGCTGTTGCCATTGCCTACGCCGTCGTGGCTGCCACGTGGACCACGTGGAAATCCGCACAAGCGCGGGCAGGGGCCTCTTCCGCTTCGTCTACTAGTACCACTCTCAACCTACAGCTCTTTCAACTCAACCCACAAACATGGCAATGCCTCTTGAGAACACTGAAGATATTGTTGGAGCAAGCTTGAAGCTTGAAGGGTCCACGCTGCGCCGTTGGCGGGGAGGCAAACGTCACAGTGCTAACTACGATCCAGTACGTCGTTCATACCTTTCGTCACGATACAAGCCCTGGCACAACCTGATATGACGCCAACAGGAAGACTGGCGGTGAAAGTGTTGTTCAATCCAGAAACGCGTTGGAAAAGCGCGTCGAGCATCACATATCGTGCATAGCAGAAATCAGACGCGAGCTCAACGCCCTCACGCCCATCGGCCGTCTTCCTACCGAACTCCTCGTCAGCGTCTTCAACGTAGGTCTCACGGAGGCAGCGATGCGAGCGCAAGAAGGCGGTCACGTGCGAGCCAGGCGTGTGCGCTCCTCGTTTGAAGACGTATATCCAACGATGGTGGTGTCGCGAGTATGCACCCGCTGGCGCGCTATCTGCCTGAACACCCCGTCCCTCTGGAACTACGTCACGAATAACTGCGAGTTGGTGGAGTATATGCGTGCGGTGCTCTCTCGATCTGCAAACAGGCTGCTCGATGTCGTCCTCGTGAATGCCCCTTGGCAGTGGAACGCGTCTGCGTCGAATACCCGCATCAGCACCAGCATCATTCGCCTTGCACTTGAACAGCTACCGCGCATGAGATCCATGGCGCTCTTTGGCTTGAAGTTGTCTTCCGCCAAACAGACTCGACCAGAGGTTGCTGCGCCATTTCTCCAAGATCTTCGCTTGCACAGTTGCGAAGAAGACTTTCTTTCTGTCTTCAAGCTGCCTAGCTTGTCTCATCTCAATATCGAGTCTTCTGGCGGTATCAAATGGCGGAAAACTCATCCTGCGCTCACAAATGTTGCCAGCCTGGTGTATTTGAAGATCTACCGCAGCCGTATCGACTTCGGCGTGGAACACGTCCACCTCCTAGACTCGCTGCGCAGCATGTCGTCTCTGCAACATCTTTCTCTCGACAATAGAGCATTGCCAGCCATGCGTACGACACTCATCCCAATCCCCGAGCGCATCCCACTCCCTTCACTGCGCCAGCTCGATCTGTCCGGGCCTCTGGAGAAGACCGCCTCATTCCTTACACAGCTTGCCCTGCCTCCGCCAACCATTCTGCGCCTCAATCACACCACGCACCAAGGTCCCGCCACGGAAGTCGCGAGCGCGCTTACGCTCGCGCTCAGCGACAGATACAACGGCGCCCCAGGCGCACACGCACCCCTCCCGCCGCGCCTGCAGGCCGCACGCTGGGTCGCGGCCGGCCGGAAGTGGGAGGCATGGCCCGCCGCGCTCGACGCACAGGCGCTGCTGGCCACGGAGGACCCGCCCGCCCTGCGGGTGCTGCTCGGCAACCCCAGGCTCGACCACGCCGCGGCGCTCACCAGCGCTGCGCTCGCGGCGGGGCAGCGCCTCACGCACGTAGCGGTGTCGGCGTGCTATGCCACGACACGGCTCGAGTGGACCGCGCTCCTCGCGGGCGCGCCGTACCTGCGCGAGCTTGCCGTCGCGCAGGAGGGCTTCCAGGAGCTCGTCGGGGTAGGCTCGCATGCCAGCCTCTTAAATTTCAGAAGAGGCGGTACCGTCGTTCTTCCATATAGAGCTCGAGCCGGTGGACGGGGGCGCGGTCCCTGCGCCGGCGCTGCGCGTGCTCGTGCTCAAGAGTATCTCGGTCGGGCCCCGCAAGACGCTCGAGAGCAATGCGGAGTGGCTGGTGTTCCGCGACGTGCTCGCGCTGCGGGCGCAGGCTGGGCACGGCCTGCAATGGCTCGTTCTCCGGCGGTGCGGGCCTCTGGCTGGAGAGGATATCGAGGCCGTGCGACACGCTGTAGAGTGTGTTGACTGGGACGAACATGCGTCGCGCGACAGTGAGTCTTCGGTGGCATGATTCTGACGACGATCTCTTCCTCTGACGGAACATGTTTTCTCTGCGGCCCCAGTCTGAGGCCATGACCACCATCGTCTTCAATGAGCCTGAGGCCTGATTGATACATTACTGATGATATACATCGTTTGTAGCACTATGTAGTTGATACGGCCTAACTTAGTGTGCCGTCGTGATATGGAATGCAACTCTATGGAGCTTGATATGAACACACACCGGGATGACGGCGGGCGCTGCGTTCCAATGGATGCTATAGCCTCGTTACTGCAAGCTGTCGAGCGCATGCTCGAGAAGCCTGATCCTCCCCGCGCTACGCTCGCGTATGTCGCAAACGAACGGCACCGGGTGCCTGCCACCAACCATCAGCGCAGTCACTCAGAATGACCCGAAGACACTTACGCCACGAAGGTGTCCGTCCACTCGAGCGGCGGCAGCACCTCCATGCCCGCATCGTCTTTCGCGGGTACGATGTCGAACGCGAAGAGCAGGTGCACGACGTTAAGGAACACGGACGCGCGCGCGAGGAGCGCGCCGGGACACGATCTGCCGCCGCTCAGCATGTCGTACGGTTGACAGGGACAGGGAGCACGAACCGCCGCCCAAAGCCGAACACAAATCCGAGTGGGTCTTCCTGCGGCGCGCCACCCATGAAGCGCTCCGGTGCGAAGACCTCCGGGGAAGGATACCGCGTCGCGTCGTGTGTGTACGTCCTGCGTTCCATGAGCACCGTCCGCAAACAGCACATGCAGAGACACGCACCAAATATTCGCCATGACCCATGCGCCACTTGGTATGTCGTAGCCTGCGACGTTGTCATCCACGTGCAGGCTGTGCGCGACGAGCGGCACCGCGGGCGCGAAGCGCACGAGCTCCTGCACGACGCAGTGTACGTATGGGAACTGGGCGCGGTCGCGCACGCCGGGCACCCACTCGCCGCCGGTCACGCTGTCGATCTCGGCCTGTGCTTTCTTTTGGATGTGTGGGTGGTGGAGCATGAGGAGGATGAAGGAGGAAATCGTGGCGCTGATCTGCTGAACAGTCAGCATTGGATTGAGGAGGGAAGCGATGAAAGTGGCATACGGTGTCTGAGCCGCCGGAGTATAGTGAAGTCGCGGTCTGCCGGATATCATGCTCGTCTTGGGCCGTCAAAGGCTCGGACGCCCCCAGCAGCTTCTCGACGATCCAACAGGGTGCAATGCTCCCCGCAGCCTTCACGGACATCGTAAGCTGTCGTCGTCAAATCGAAGCGGAGACCATTACCCACAATGTTTCTCTTCGCCGTCAGATACGGAACCAAGGCAAACTCATCCATCCGCGTTTGCGCATGTTGCGCCCACCGTTTGAAGCCGGCACCTGGGAGCCAAGATGGGAAGTGGCGCACTGCGATAATGGTCAGATAGGCTTTCCTCAAAACGCAGAATACACGCACAAATCGGAATGTAATTCACGAGCCACCCTCCGACGCTAGTCGCTTCGAACGTGATTCGAGCAAAATCCTCGGCGAGACAAACAAGCACGTCGTCCTTATCCCGCACTTCGATACCGTAGAGAAGACGGATGATAAGGGACGTTGATGTCCTGCACAGCAGCGTCAGCGCGGTCGCGTGGAGCTCCGTGGCAAGTCCTACCATCGTGTCAGCTGCAACGCATCTTGTGGGGCCTGCTGCACGGCTAGCACAAACTTGAGCGATTCGACCTCTTGTGCTGGCCAGTATTTGGCTGCTTCGCGCGAGTTGAGAAACGTCGCGACGAGCTTGCGGATACGCGCAAAATCAGAACCGTAGTTCATGAACAACAGCGTGTCGCGCTTGATGACTTCTTGCATCATGACCTGCAGACCGCGTCAATCTCTGAACAGGGACTGTGAGAGTGCGACCTTATTACCATGCGCGGACGGTGAGAGTAGATCGCACCACGATTTTCAAAGATCTCCCGGGCAAGGTCTAGATCGTTCACAAAGACGAAGTCTTGATTGATCACGCGCATGTAGCAAAAAGGACCTGTGGTCTGGGTATGAAAATTAGTTTCGCGGGACGCAAATAATTGCCTTACCATACTCCTGCGATAAAGCTGCAAAGCCCTTTGGCATGTTCTTACGAGGCAAATCAAAGAGATTTCCGACTATGGGGATTGGACGGGGTCCGGGAGGAAGGCGAACTCGGACGCCGCGTCGGGAACGGATGAATCGAGCGGTCACAACGACGACGGTCGCGCCGAGCGCTACCAGGCAGACCCGAAGGCTCGGAGAGATCCTCAGCATCTGCGAAATGACGGTGAGCCGAGGCTTTGAGTAGAGCTCTACTTCCGCGGCTCCGACATACTTATATGTCGCCATGTCGTTCCGAGTCGGTAGTTGATAGCCTGTAGCCGTCGCTAATAAGCGGCACAGAGCAGAGACGAGTTGCGCCGCCCGAGAAGAAGCGTGTGGCCCGCAGAGAGCGAGGAACCATCATCCCTTGAAGCTGGTGGCAATTCCGTGAAGCTCTGCAAGTTACGACATCGTTGGGTCCAGGAACGGATTGCTGTCGGTACCGCCGAGTACAGGTTATCCAGGATTTCCCCAGACTCGTAGGGTCGACGCGTCTTCGCTAACGGAAGCTGACAGCGTCCCTAAAATCCTCACGGTAACCGCAACAGCGCGAATTGCTTAGGTGTACAGCGCAGCCTCTCCAACCGAGTGCAAGAAGCTAGCCTTGGCTAGCGATCTGTTGTAGAAAAGTGTGAGCACACGACGTGAGGTCTTATCTCGTTCTACAGTATATACAAGCCTCCTACCGTCCACACGGCTATTCAGCAGGTCGGTCTCCGCAAACATACCCTGATTAGTGACCGAAGGTTGTGAGGGTCGTGGTCAAAGCTGGGGACGCGCCGGCGCCGGCGCCAACCGGCAGCGCTCTGCCAGCGCGGGAAGGCAAGCGCGTGGTCACTGGTTTCGTTCGTAACTTCGTACTTCGCAGACCCCGACTCGGACTCAAGGATGCATTCACCAACGCCAACCTATATATTTTCTGCGCCATTGTCGAGTGTTTGATCGTACACTGACATGTCCACGCAACGCAGAATTCACGTATGCACCACCATTTCTTCTCAGCTTTGTAAGTGCTACTGTTATCTCCTACTACAAACCTGTCATCGCCTACGACCCTCTTACAGCACCCGCGTATGCGTTGCCCTGGGCTTATATAGGGACGACTGGGAGGGCCGGAGTGGACCCTTTGCATGCAGCATGTGGAGCATCTACCAGAGCGCCGCCTGAGTGTGGCCGCTTCCGATATAACGAGGGACGCCGAGCAGCGCAGCGCTACCACTGAACACGTCGCTCTTCGGTGATAAGATCTCTAGACCTTCTTTCAGGCACTGCGACTACCGCCCCGCTCACGGATAAATGTAGGCTCGGGCAGTGGGCCATGCGCCTCTCGTCAACCCGACGTCATTCCCTGTGGCGACAGTGTGTTTCTGCACCTTCACGCCAGGTATGCTCGTTCTATGCTCGCAGAAATTGCTTCATATTAAGGCAGATTATCTTGTGCAGGAAATATGGGCCGTCTTATGCCATAATTTCGCGGTAGAACTAGTACACTGTGACTGCGCAGCATCCCGCCGATGACCGTCGTCATGTGGCGGGAATGCGCAGTCACCACAGGGTTCGATGGAAATGGCTCAGCACCATATCATGCAGCTCCGGCAGCATAGTGCTATGGTATCATGCCCGACTCATTGTGAACGCAGCAACGCTCTGGGCCATAGATGCCAGAGCTCGCCACATCTTTACACAGCAGTAAGGAGGTATGGAACACCAATTTTGCTTCTGCGGTGCAGGTTTTCTTTACGCCACATGCGGTTGCGAGCAGTGCACGACACAAAGGAGCTGGTCACAGCTCCTTTCTCCGGTAGCCTTCTTGGGTTTAGTGCGTGCTTGACTGCATCCTTTGTTTTCTGAAGCGAACGGTTAGTAGGTGCACAATCGATGCTAACCAAATCTTGTGTCGTCTCCCTAGTGGCCCGACCTGGCAACGCTCAAATTATATTTCTGTGGCGCCACGAGGTATGGCGTCTTGTATTGTGGCCATGGTCCGTGCATATATATACTGACGTCTCCCGGGTACAAACCCCATAGGCATACGTCTTCACACACACTATTCCACGCTGTATTCTTTACCTTCTGTACCTCTTCATCATGTCCGGACCTATGCTCCTCGGTGTCCGCCACTATTGTCTAGATGACTTCATCCACGAATCCACGAACACTGTGATTGTCGAGATGTCCAGCCGCCACCGGGAATCTCGCCAACAATACCAGCTGGCCATAGTCATGAACTTTGCCGCGAAAGCCCTCAGCAATGACGCAGCGATGTATCATAGCAATATCCCAGAATGTTCGCGTTATCTGAGGATGCTCATGTCTCGCGAATTTTGCACGGTGAGATATTTTATAGCATGAACAGAACATGCCTGACCGCCTCGTCAGAAAGTCCTCTTTTTAGACCCCAGAGTGCGTGAGCTGGCTCCCGGGCTCAATTCGATACACTCCCTTTCCTTGTGCCACGCGTTCCGAAACGTTCTTCGGTGGGAGCACCAGGGGTCTTTTAAGTTGAGCCAGCAAGAATCAGAATGGACAGCAGCTGTCGGGAATATTATCCGGTAAAGTCATATCCTTCTTACACAAGGCCAAGGTTGACATTAATCTTCTGCAGGATTCTCGAACACGCCGGGCAGGCATGGTCCAATCGCAAGGCGTGCGCGGTTATGCGCTGCGAAAGAACAAATCGAGCCATCGCGTGCCTCTACCTCTACAGGTCGCTTGGCCAAAGCTATCGAGAGCGTGGTGTCTACATCGTCTTCGACCCCTGCCCATCGGTGCGAATTGCTGGTGTGATCGATGGCGGGGCCACATTCTTCTGCCATCGGGATGCTTCTAGCGCCATATCGTGCATTCGAGGACTTCTGATCGCGGATATGCCACCAGCGTCCTTCAATCAGAGGACGGGAAACGACGTGGAGGCATGGGTCTTCTCAGGTCCTTCAAGTTAGGATGAAACGTCTTTGCGTAGTCACTAAAATTTGATGAGAATGTAGAGACGTAGCCACAGACTGAAAGCGTTCTCGAACAAGTCGGCTCGCCTCGCGCGTCATTTTGTGTGCACAGACCTTGTCTTCACGCCACAGAGTACAATAGAACCCTAAGGCTCGCGCTAATGATTATCAAGACTCTTTGTTGCTTCACGCTTTGTATCCCTTTGTGATACAGAGGCCGCAGATGCGCTTCGGTTTCTTTGCACTTGCTCCCAAAGCTCCAGCACTTTGTGCGCGTTGGCCAGCCTATAGCTGTGGCCCCTCAACCGCCCCAATATCCATCCTAGCACGGAGTATAAAATGAAACAGTGCACCAGGTGAGGGTACATGCAGCCGACGAATCTCCCCGCCGCTTCGCACAACGCCACAAAAGCCTCCTGATACAGCTTCCCCCCTTCAGCAACGAAGCGTTGATGTTGACACCCGCCGAGCTTCGCAAGAACATACAAATGAACAACCTCATCTCCGGTCAAAACTCCTCATGGGTCGAGGAGCTCAACCCGCACCTTGGTGACGTCCGTCCCGACCAACGCCACAGCAGCCAGTTGGCCATTGCTGCCAAGTACGCCAAGACGACGTTGTGTACGCAGCTCTTCTGGGAGCACGGAAGTCTTGCTGTGCTGCAGCAGCTCACTTCAACATGGGCCTGCATTGTAAGACAGTCATTACACGTCCCTCTCTCGCTCTGACCATGCATGCAGCAAGCACTTACCGTGGCCGGTACGGGTCCAGTGGCAATGTACCACCTCCAACGGACCACGGCGTTCTCCGAATCTCTTCGAGTAGGCCTTACGACAACATTCAAGTACACGGAGCCGAGCGCCACGCCCGCGGAGGGCCTCCCATATATCCTTGGGTGTGTAGTGCCATCCACCGCCGCCACCTAATACTTATCATAGCATCCGTGCAGCGCCCTCGACTCCGCAGGCCAGGCGCACCCCTCGCGTACAGCATGCGCGATCCTGCACTGCTCGAGCAGCGGCCGCGCACTTGCGTGTTTCTACAGCCGCCGCCTCGGCCTCTACATCGTGTTCGACCCGAGCCCTCCACGGCGCATTCCAGAGGCCAAGCAGGGCGGGCCGACGTTTTTTGTCCACAACAAGTGGACCAGGGCCATGGGCTGCATCCGCGAGCTGTTCATCGGGGAGCCCGTCGAATCGTTGTCGCCAGGAGTGCTCGCGAGCGCTCGAGGACGGGACTTGGTCGAAGCATACATCGTCACTGCTCGAGCCTAGGCTTCAAGTAGCATAAATCTTGGCTGTAAAAACCCGGATTGGACCCAATTTTGTCCCTGATGTGCCTCGATTAGAGAACTAGAATATTTTACAAGCCTTTTCTTAGGCATTGCGTGTTCTTTGCGACGTGACGCCAAATTCTGTTGGCAAGAATCCGCCTCCAAAAATCTTCATAATTTGCGCCCATCTCTCCGAAATCATGAAGGCTTCGGACATCATCACCACGGAGCCCAAAGTCGGCTCAGCCACAAGTTTGCGATTCAATACAGGAGTATGTGCACCTGCGTAGATGTTCACGTCGTGAAACGACCCTGTCCGTTTCTGTGTCGTGCCTGATTCTCATTTCTTTACTGTCTGTTTCTTCATGATCTAGAACACTCCGCCAATGAGCTTTCCAACATGTGCCCATCTCGCAACGATCATAACCATGACGGACAGAATCACCATCGACCCTAAGAGCGCATCAGCATGTATATCACCAAACATGAAGCAGCGATACACATACCAGCATAAATTCCAACATCATGGAACGATCCCGTCCTCTGCTGAATCGCGCCCGAGATCGGCGGACCAGCGAGCGCACCTGGAGCCGAGGTCAGAAAGATCGCCTGAGTCGAAAACGAGGACTCACCCAGCGACATCACCGTCATCTGCACGCCGGTGCGCAGCCCGACGTCCTCGACGCTTCCGAGACGCATTGTCACAATGGGGAACAAGCTCACGAACGCGCCCGACGCCACGCTGCCCAACCAATCAACTGCGACCAGTCCACCAAGAAATCACAACGTACCCATACACACAGACGAGAACGATGAACCCCGCGTGCGAGGCGACGAACGGCCACACGTACGTCATTGCGGCGGCGAGCGCAGTGCATGCGATCATGACGTTGAGCGCGCCGGCGCGCAGCGCGAGAATGCCACCGAGCAGGCGGCCCGCGGCCGACGTCGCGTTGCAGACGCCGACGAGGTAGAACGCGAGCGCGCTATTGATGCCGATCGTCACTGCGCTGACGCTCAGAAATGTGAGCACTGCCACGGGTAAGTGACAAGGGGAGTGGAGGGAGGAGGGCGGGCGTACGCGTGTAGAGGCCGAGGAAGGCGAGGAGCGTAGAGATGGTGTAGAGGATGTAGGCGCGCGTCGCGAGGGCGCGCCAGTTTGCTGTGCTCTTGCCTTTGGTCGGGAGGCGGGGTTTTATTGTCTGATGAAGATTGGCAGAGATGAGTTGTTGTATCATCAGATATGAGGGTGAAAGACCTACCATGTTACCGATGATGAAGCATGTGAAGTTGATGAATGCTATGACACGGACTGTCCAGCGGAAACTGCAGAAGGGGCTGACAGTCAGTCGCATACACCTAGTACTAAGAGGACTACGTACCCGATCTGAGGTATCAGCTGGCGGAGGATAATGGGAAAGAGGATGCCGCCGAGAGATGATCCCATCGCGATGATGCTGAATGCAACCGGTCGCTTTTCCTTGACTGAGCCCGCGTCAGAATAAAGTAATTTGTGGTGCGTAGTTTGATACATACACCAGTGTGCGACGATAGCGGTGCATGGGACGTAGATCCAACCTGCAGATAGCTGACAGGCCATCAGCAAAGCCTAGCGTAATGCGGTGACTAGATAGACTTACTCCGAGTGCAACCCCCTGGCAAAGTATGAATTGCCAGTACTGTTGGCACTCTGCGATGAGGAAGCTGGAGGCAATATAGAGAATGCTTGCGCTTGCGAGCGATACTTTGAAGTAGCCGAGGTCGAAGAGATAGCCTGTGATGAGGCCCTGGGGTGTCTGTGAGATCATGTACACCAAACGACAGGGATAATGACATACAGGCAAGAAAATGAGGGAATACTGCCGCGTCTAGCAGTTTGTATCCAATAAATACAGAGCCAGAACGAAGGAGCACACCTGCAGAGAGCCGATCCATGCTCTATGTCTGCGATCAAAATATGTCACTTAAAACACTGAATAGCACGTACATATCAGAGGGAGAACGACTGCTCAACGCAGTGGTTTGGTAGTACTCCTGGAATGCCTGACATTGAACGTCGAGGTGAGAACTACGCAGAGGACGCAAGTCTAAGACGTGGCTGCCAGGACGTACACCCCAGGATACGACGTAGCCAAAAGTTGCAAACGACAAGCAGAATGCCTGAGTACATTAGTCCGAGTACTCGTCATTATAAAAGCAGGAATCTACTCACTCCAGCAACAACAATCCAGGCTCGGAGACCGCCATCAGGAATGTCGAGAGATTCACCGATGGAGGGCGATTGGTCATAGCTGTCTGCTATCTTTGAGCCCCGGAGAGACGAGGCTTGGGATGCGAAGCTCATGTTTGCTGGTAGCAAAGGGTATAAACTAGCGGGAGATGCGGAAAATTGGCAGATACCTCGAACGTTATGAACTGTTAGGCCTTATGAGCTTTCTGGGTGCGACCGCCGGCCGCCGTCTTGCCATTACCCGTCGGACAGCCATGTTGCCGTGCGATAGATAAGGAGCGGTCTTCATGGCATGGTGTATTCTCGACGCGCACTTAGAGGCTGTGTCGCCGAGTAACCGATCCCACAACATTTGTCGGGCGTGGTTTACACGGACAGCACATCGGGTTAGTATCTGTCTAGATGTAGCCTCTGAGCTAAGCCCGATTTATAGCCTCCTACCGTTCTCCATTCTCCAGTGCAATGTGAATGGCGACATCCACTCCGTTTCATTGTCTGATGCGGGGAGGGGCTGCAGAGACGAGGATCAAGTCTGCGCGGATCCGCAACGGGCGGCGCTTGGCGGGAGCTCGCCACGGCGTTGACATTTTCGTTCACAGCGCTGACCGTCGCTGGCCCCGCACGAGCCAAAACGCTAACCATCCATATGGGCATGGAAACCCACAGCTTGACAATGATGCAATCATTTCTTCACCGTATCGCAGGAACTTGCGCGCCTGCACGGGTCCGCGTACCTCTCGCGCCATAGATAGCTCGCGCGCCCGTCGCGCAAGCTTGTTAAACAGCGTGAGGCGGCGTGCAGCCTACGCCTCCGTGGCGGGTACCTGTCCGCCCACTGTCAGTTGGCATGTGCTCTGCCAGCGGCGGTCGGGCTCGAGTCGTGCTATTGGGTAAGAGCGCACCCTCTTCTGGATCGTCGGGGGCAGTTCTGAATGCCGCGCAGTTCGGATTAGTTCTTCAGTTGTAGCCAGTAGGAATCCGAATTGACGGGAGCTGTCGGGAATATCATTCGGTCAAGTCACATCTTTCTGACACAAGGCCAAAGGATGTGATCAATATCTCGCAGGAAGCTGGAACACACCAAGCAGGCATAGTCCGATCGTAAGGCGTGTGCAGTGATGCGCGGTGCACAGACATATTGCGATCTTGCTAACTTGCGCCCATCTCGCCAAGATCATGACGACTACGAACATCACCACCACGGAGCCTAAAGTTGGGTCAGTCTCGAGGTTGCGAACCAATAAAGGAGTATTTCCCCTGCATAGATGCCCACGTCGTGAAACGACCCCACCCGCTGCTGTACCGTGCCTGAGATCGGTGGTCCAGTTAGTGCTCCTGCGATCGGTGCCATCACGTGAGACGGTTTCAAGCGATGGCGCGAATGATTATCACACACCGAGCGACATGACGGTCATCTGCACGCCCGTGCGCAGAGCGGCACCTTCGACGCTCCCGAGGCGCATCGTCACGATAGGTAACAGGCTCGTGAACGCACCCGATGCTAGACTGAGCGCCATTCAATGTCACATCTTCCAAATAAAAAGCTGATCTCACACACGCATAAACGCAGGTGACTGCGATGACCCTTTGTGAGCTCCCAAACGGCCACGTGTACGTTATTGTGGCGGTGAGATTCGTGAACACATCATAAAATTGAGCGCGCCGCCGCTAAGCAGGCGACCTGCGGCGTACATGGCGTTGCAGGCACCAACGAGGTAGAGCGTGAGCGAGCTGCTATGCTGATCGTGACTACGCTGAGGATGAGAGACGCGAGCACTATATCAGGGCTGTCAGTGGTAGTCACGATAATGGAAGGAAGGCTTACGCGTGTTGAGTCCGAGGAACGCGAACGCCACCGACGATGAGTTATGTCCGCAGGCCGCCGTCCGGAATGTGGATTACGGCAGCCTCGGGGCCAGCTCGACCTTGACATCACAATTAGATGGGGACAGAGACGAAGTTCCATGCTGACTGATAGCGGTAGAGTGGAGGTTCGCCGACTGATGCTAAGGGCTAGGCCTCTTTACGCGCACGTTGGTTGCTCTAGACCAAGCTATTGCTGCAATGAGAGTCATTGCGCCGTGAAACGTACGCGACCCGAGGCTATCCGACCTATCACGCACTTTGTCGGACCGCGCCGAGATGGAGAGTGACCGCAGCGAACGCACTTTGTGCGATCTGCGGGAAGGGTCACCTAGACGTCGCTAGCACTGGTCAGCCCAAAGTATACGAACCTCGACAGATATATGATCATACCAGCATTTACTCGTTCAGATTTATCCTGCGGGATTCAGCTTGCAAGTGCTGTTTGTTTAACATTATCGTTTGCAAGCCGTTGATATCGTCGCTGTTGAACAGACAAGAGGCCGACGGCGCTTGTTGCAGTGCACTGTCACCTGCCCTAAAGCTCAGACCGCAGCTCGCGCTGCCGTCGAACACATCTTCAAAGATCACACAACGTTAACCTTACTCTTACGCTAACAGTGATTGGCTTTCATTGAAGTGCAGATGGGTCTGCGCTCATCGCGACGAGGCTGAGCTGTCCATGCGCTCATCCCCGCTAGCCCCCACGCCTGCCGCTCAGCAGGCGTCGAGCGGTCTCAGAGGGGCTCGTCGCTGTCAATCAAGGGCCGCTACGACCAGCGCAGCCAGGCCCTAGCTGTAATTTGTGAGCGCACATCTCCGCTCATCATCGCTAAACCCAAGCTGGACGTGTCCGCGCCCCGCGCTGTTGAGATAATGGTGCCAAGGCAGCACCAAGGCAGTGACACGTTGTCTGTGCGGCGTGCCCTTGCCAACGACAGCTAGCCGTAGCGGTCCCGACGGTGATATTACGAGCGGGCGAAAATATGGGCGCGAGATCGGCTGATTTTGCCGAGATATAAAGAGAATGAAATAATCCGTTCGTTCTCCAGCTTGTCATAGACACCCAGCCTTTCTCATACCTTTTCGCCGCTCCTGAGCTCGCTCTTATCTTTGAAAGCTTCACACTAGCCTCAACACCACCCCTCTTGTCTACTTGCGATGCAAATGGGCGTAGAAAGCCCGCTGATATTTCTGACATTGTTCTCCGTAGGCTCAATCGTCGTAGTCACGCTTGTGAGCTGGCGCAAAACGCGTAATAAATGGGCGCTCCTCCCTCCAGGTCCACGCGGGCTACCTTTCATTGGCAATCTCCTCCAAATTCCGCGAACAAATACTCCAAGGGCTTTCGCTGCCATGTCATGCCAATACGGTGTGTCTACCTTGTAAACTATGTTCAACCAGACACTCAAAAATTCATACTA
Source organism: Phanerochaete sordida (assembly GCA_019973155.2). NCBI lineage: Eukaryota > Fungi > Basidiomycota > Agaricomycetes > Polyporales > Phanerochaetaceae > Phanerochaete > Phanerochaete sordida. The sequence continues at coordinate 278,535 of BPQB01000020.1, read as the reverse complement.
GGTCCCATCTACTACCTGCGTGCTATCAACCGTCACTTCATACTGATTAACGACCTCGACATGGCGCGTACGCTCTTCGAGAAACGCGGCGCGACCTATTCGCACCGCCCGCGATTCGTAAGTCCTCCGCACCCTCACCGCTGCGGTACACTCAGCAGCGTGCGCAGCCGATGGTGCAAGAGGTGATCAAGCGCGACACAATGCTCTTCATGAACTACGGCCCCGCGTACCGCAACAGCCGCCGGCTCGTTTCCACGTTCCTCAACGCGCGGATTGCCGAAAAATACTGGCCCGCGCAAGAGCTCGAGAGCGTCCGGTTCGTGCTTGCCGTGCGCAAGGCGCCCCACGACCTTCTTGAGCTGACACGATGGTATGCTCGCTTTCCTGCCGCCCGTAGCGATGCTGACCTGCATCTAATATGACATCCAGGACGGCGACGGCGCTCATCATTCGTCTCGTGTACGGCGTCGAGGTCTCGGACAAGGACGACGCGCTCGTGCACCTCGCCGCGGACTTTGGGCGGCTCACTGGCGAGGCGACCACGCCCGGGCGATGGCTCGTCGACGCCTTTCCGATCCGTGCGTACCTGCCTTTCCCGCGCCGAGCTTCTCCTGCGACGCGTATGCGTCTTTTCGTCTCCACGCCTGCCTCGGGTCTCGGGAGTCTGAGTAATCGCTGACGCGCGCGCAGTGCGCCACGTCCCGGCGTGGCTCCCCGGCGCGGGCTTCAAACGCTGGGCGATGCGGGCCAAGGCGCGCATGGACGCGTTCGCGTGTGTGCCGTACGAGATGGCGAAGGATAAAATCGTGCGTCCCAGTCTGTGACCATTCTTCGTCGCTAGAGCTTGAGAGGACCCTGCAGGCGAAAGGGGAGATCACACCCTGCTGGACGGCGGAGAAGCTTCTCGAAACGACCGAGCAGCTCACGGAGCAGCGCGAAAAGGAAATTCAGCATACCGCAACTTCTATGTACTCCGGTAAGCGACTCTGTTAGTATGTTGTCCGCCAAAAATCTCATTTTCTGGCTTTCCGTCCCAGGCGGGTCTGACACGGTACGCTTTCTGCCCAAGCTATGGTGGCGATTCAAACTTTGTACAGACATATGCGATGGTCGAGACATTCATCCTCCTGATGCTGCACTACCCCGCCGTGCAGAAGAAAGCCCAAGCAGAGATCGACCGCGTCACAGGTGGCGCGTGGGTGCCGAGCATGCGCGACCGCGACCAATTTCCATACCTCGCCTGTGTCATCAAGGAGCTCTTTCGATTTAGCCCCGTGGTGCCACTCGTCCCGCACAGCCTGCACCAGGACGATATCTTCGAGGGCTACCTTATCCCGAAGGACGCGTGGGTCATGGTCAACATGTGGTGCGTGCCTTCGTCGGTGGTCGAGTCGTGGGCTGATGATTGCATAGGGGGCTCATGCATGACGAGAAGAGGTATCCCGACCCGGACACGTTCGTGCCGGAGCGCTTCGAGACGGACTCTGCGGCGGGGCGCGTCCCGCAGGACGATCCGCTCGAAATTGTGTTTGGCTTCGGGCGGCGGTGCGTCCATCAATTCCCTCCTCCGTAGCTCTTATGACGGAGGAGCTACAGATCGTGCCCCGGTTACCTGCTCGGGCTGTCCTCCGTCTATTTAAACGTGGTGCACCTGTTGTTCGCTTTCGAAATCGTGCCTGCAAAGGACGAGGCGGGTACCGACATCATCCCGCCTATTGCCTTCAAAGACGGCCACGTCGCGTAGGTCTCTGCATTTTACTACCATTGGCGGTACTGAGCCATGTACAGACATCCCAAACCATTCCAGTGCAACGTTCGCGAGCGCAGCGCAGCGCGGATGACCCTGCTCGAGCACGCGCTGCACAGCCTGCAATGAGCGGTCCGCCGAAGGACGGCCTCGGCATCACTATCAATGTAGAGAATCCGTGCACCAGGACATCATCCCATTCTTTCGTTATCTCCCCCTCCGTCCGGCGCTTCGCGCTTCGTCTGTCATACAAGCAGCTGGTTCCGTCGAGTTACGGGAACAATGCGGATCTCGGCCTTCCCTCGCTGTACAATACTAGGCGACGGCAACCTACTTTGTCTCGCAGCGAGTCTCGATCGTAGCTGCTATTCCATAACGTACTACCGAAGGATAGCGGACGCCAGACGCGCCTTCAAAGAACACGGCGCGTGCCAATTCTATTGCAAGCGATAAATCGGCACGTCGTTCATGCCCAGCGCCCGCGTCTGTACCGCCGGCCGCGCATGTCCAGATCAGCCCTTTCTCCGTCGGCGCGTGTCACGATGCTCTGTTCCTGAGAGGGGCCGCCGGCAGAGCCGCTGAGGAGAGCCGTCGGCGCACGTCTGTGCTTTGTAGTGACGTAGCCTTGACAAAGTGGGAGACGGCGTTCAAGGTTCGGGTACAATCCAGGTCCAGTCTTCGCGCAGGCCAGCACTCTCCGTAGACATGCGCGCCGCGCGCGTGCCTGAATATCTCTGAGACACAGTCGAGGTTCAGTCGGGCTCAGGTCGAGGTGTTCATCTTGCAGCCTTCTGCAATATCTGCTATCAAGGGTACCGCGTCGCCGTTCCCACTGAACTTCCGAGCAATTGTAATATGAGCGCGTTCTACAAGACCTTCCTGATTTGGCGAGAAGGTGGCGTTACATAATCGGGCGCCTCATGCAGATCTGGCTGCGCGGTCGTCGCTCCTTGACAGCTTGACCAGGTACGTCCACGCCCTCCGCTGCAAAATGATGGCTTAACCTCTCTAGAAATTCCGTTAAATAATGCAGTATTCTCATGTCTTGAATGAGGCTGCTCCTTATACTCCAGAGACCAGTCATCTCGACTGACCGCGAAGCACGGCGATAAGACAAGCTCAAAGCGAGGTGTGCTCAAACTTCATCGCCAGTGTTGTCCCTGGATGGCTGCTCACGATATCTGCCCGATTCTATACAAAGGTATAGCTTACACACACCTTTTGCAGCCGTTCTACACGTGCAAAAGCCCAGGACGCTCTGATGTCGGACAAGAAGCAGCGCAATCGGACGTAAGGCGCTACGCGCGCGCGAGGTCTGGCGCCGCGAATATACATTGAACGTGCGCTACCTCCGTGTCGCCGCTGCAGGCCTGAATCTCAGGTATCTCTACGGCTTTGTTTCTCCGGGCACGCTCGCGGGATACCTGGGTTCCAGCGCGCGCTGCACCCACAGGAATTTCCGAGGAACGCCCCTAGTGCTCCGCCACGGACGCACGCGCGGATCCCAGCATGTCCGGGCCCGGTGCCTTCGTTCAGTTCGGGCGTCGCCAAGCTCAAACTCAAGCTGCAGCGCGCGATGCGTTCCAGGCACCGGCCATGCGCTGCCGTACGCATGTTGGCGTCTGTCGGCCTGCAAGCGACGCATACCATCCAGCCAGGTGGTGCACTCACGGGTCTCCGTGCAAAGGTCGGCGCGAGCTCATATCATTCGTTATGCACACATTTCTGCGCCTGGAACGTGCTTGCACGAGCGAACATATAAGAGACTTCGGATCCGATGGGTGAAAACCAGCAGCGCAAGCAACCTCTCGCCTTTCGCCCTCGCCACTCCTCACTCACGATGTTCTCACTCCGCGCCCTCGTTCTCGCCGCGTCGCTTACGGCCGCCGCGCACGCGTTCACGCCCATGCGCCGCAGCCCGATTCACAAGCGCGACCTCACGGGCCAGAACGTCGCGTTTGCATGCTTCGGCGGCGGCGGCGACTGCGAGTGTCCGCTCGACACGACGGGCGAGCAGGGCGTGCTCGTGAACGTCTTCCCTGGCTTCCAGTGCGCGTACCCCGCCGGCGCGTGTACCTGGGACGACGCCGTGCGTGTCTCTCTTCATCCTTCTGCCCGTCTGGTACGCTGACCGCCGTTGTGCGCCCGCAGACCGGTGTCCTCGTGAGCGCGACGCAGGGCAACTGCCCCACGGCGTCGGCCTGCGACAAGGACCACGGGTGTCTCTGCCCCGACGACAGCAACGGCGACGCGGGCGTGATGATCTTCCAGTTCACGGGCTACCAATGCGCGTACGCGACTGGCACGTGCACGTGGGACTTCGTGCGTGCCCTCCTGCCCGCCCCGTGCGCTATGGACAGATGTGCTGACCCACCCTGCAGCACGGCATCTTGCAAAGCCCGAACCAGGGCAACTGCGTTGATTCGAAGCCCTGCACGCAGTCCGGCGTCCCGTCGTAAACGGGCCGCGGCGTCGCGCGCGCGCGTTTCGCACGGAGAACGCTGGCCCCTAGAGTGGACTTAGAACTCTTTACATTGGCTTTTAGGACTGTTCTCTGGATGTGCTGATGGACTATCTGGGCTCCTTATGTGATAGTAGGGCTCGCTCGGTTGCAGATTGTAGGAACAGTGTAGGAACACTATGGCTCGACTCGCATTCAGCTGTATGAAATTTGTGCCAGCCACTGGGCGGTGAAACGGTGCGCTGGATCAAGGGTCCGAAGTTATCAACCCGGGCGTGACCCAGGCCTCAGCTCGCCTCGCCATAGCTCAACGTGCGAGCCCTTGAAAGTATCGAACCGCATCCACGATGCAAAGTTCCTATGTCGGCAGCGATGGCTTCCACAGGCAAGTGGTTGCAAGACTGTCCACAAACGGCAAGCGGCAGCTCCGTGGCGCACCTCACAGCCACATCCGCCGTGACAGCGTGGCACCCGGCACACGGGATTATCGCAACCTCATTTAGAGAGATGCGCACGTCACACATGCGCACAAATCATTATCAGAGCCAGAAATTTCATGGACGAGCGCAGGGAAATACGCATAAATAATACATTCATTCTATGGTGTTGGCAAGCAAATGCTCGAAAGCCCTCGAAGTCAGCCCGCAAGAGTCTAATCACTGTAAGCTGTGCAGCGCGTGCTCGAGCAGCGTGATGCGCTCCGCGCTGCGTTCGCGAATGTCGCACTTGAACGGCTTTGGATGCCTACGCACTTATCAACACTGTCTTCAGACTCAAAGTTCAAGGCGAACACTCACGCGACATGGTTATCCGTGAACTCGATCGGCGGGAGGACCTCATTCCCCGCCGCGTCCTTCGCTGGCGCGATGTCGAACGCGAAGAGAAGGTGCACGACGTTGAGGTATACCGAGGCGAGGCCGAGGAGGTACCCGGGGCACGATCTGCGGGCACATTAGAGCCAAGTGAAAGGTGTAGAGATAGGAGGCGCGTACCGCCGTCCGAAGCCAAAGACGATGTCGAGCGGGTCGTCCTGCGGCACCCTGCCCTCGCCCGCCTCGAAGCGCTCTGGCACGAACGCATCCGGGTCGGGGTACGTCCGCTCGTCGTGCATGAACGCCCTGTGTCCCCAGTCAGCATTCGCGCGCATACAACCTGGCAGGCCGCAGGGCGCGTACCACATGTTCGCCATGACCCAGGAGCCCCTCGGGATGAGGACGCCCTCGAAGACGTCGTCCTGGTGCAGGCTGTGCGGGACGAGCGGCACGACGGGCATGTATCGGAAGAGCTCTTTGATGACACAGTCGAGGTACGGGAACTGGTCCCGCTCGCGCATACCCGGTACCCATGCGCCGCCGCCCGTCACATGGTCGACCTCGGCCTGCGCCTTCTTCTGTACCTCGGGGTGGTGCAGCATGAGGAGAATGAAGGTCGAGACCATCGCGTTTGTCTGTCAGGAAGTCAGATGGGCCTATCAAAGCCAGTCCAGATAGAGGCGCACTGTGTCAGATCCACCTAGAAAGAATTATCAGGCGTTGCTCGCGGGGATGGACATGTTGCAACGCATACCAGAGTACATCGACGTCGCAGTATGGCGAATTTCCTTCTCATCTTGTTCGGTAAGAGGCTCGGTGGTCTCCAGGAGCTTCTCCGCTGTCCAGCAAGGCGTGATCTCTCCATTTGCCTGCACAAGAAGGTATAAGACACCCTCACTACACGTCCATGATATTATGTGACTTACAATCTTCTGCTTGGCCATCTCATACGGCAAACGCGCGAACTCGTCCATGCGTGCTTTTGCCGTCTTCGCCCAGCGTTTAAAGCCCGCCCCGGGGAGCCATGCCGGTACGTGCGCCACTGCTTCTCATCAGCAAATTATCGCACAGCTAAGCGGAGTGAAAGCAACGCACGGATTGGGAAGGAGTCAACGAGCCAGCGTCCGGGCTGCGTCGACTCGGTTGTGAGGCGCGCGAAGTCCTCTGCGAGGCGCACGAGCGTGTTGTCCTTGTCGCGGACCTCGACGCCGTAGAGCAGACGGATGACTAGCGATGTCGCGGTCCTGCACGCCAAGGACCATACAGTCAGCCCCATGCGCCCCTGCGCAGTCCAGACGACGTACCAGCGCGTCAGTGACAGGAAGTCCTGCGGCGCGCGCGCGACGCCGAGCACAAACTTGAGGCTCTCGACCTCCTGCGCGGGCCAGTACTTGGCCGCGATGCGCGCGTTGAGGAATGTCGCGACGAGCTTGCGGCTCTGCCGGAACGCGGCGCCGTAGTTCATGAAGAGCATCGTATCGCGCTTGATGACGTCCTGCGCCATCGGCTGTGCGCGTGGTCAGCGGTGCGCGCTCTGGATGCAAGGGGCGGGGAGGGAACGCACGAGCCGCGGGCGGTGCGAGTACGTCGCGCTGCGCTTCTCGAAGAGCGTGCGCGCCATGTCGAGGTCGTTGATCACGACGAAGTGCCGGTTGATGACGCGCATGTAGTAGATCGGGCCTGGGGCGACGGAGTCAGCTTCCAGCTCGGTTATCTCAGGGCGGGCGCACATACCGTACTGGCGCGACATTGCGGCGAACGCCCTGGGGACGTTCTTGCGCGGGAGCTGGAGCAGATTGCCGATGAGAGGCAGGCCCCGTGGTCCGGGAGGAAGTAGCGACCACTTGTCCCGCCGCTTTTTGGCGGAAACGACGGTGGCGAGGACGATGAAGGCAGCACTGAGCATCGCCAGGAGCACCAGTGGGTTCATCGGAAGGGCAGAGGCCGCGAGCAACATGGTATGAGTGGTGTAGAAGAGGTGGAGCGGGTCGAGGACTGCGTTGATGACAGGGTCGGAGACTGTGCAGTCGAGAATATAGTTGGGCGTAGTTGAGTGTGTAGCTGAGACGAGGACGGTAGAGTGAGCTGAAGAAGCATGCCAGCAGCTCAGACCTGCTTATATGGCGCGTACGACGAGCACGAAGTGTGCATTTTTACAGTGGCGTGCGTATATCCTTGCCAGATACGGGCGCAGAGCAGCTCCCGCTTGTCGTCCAAGGCACAGACTGCACTCCCTGCCTCCGGTTGCATCACGACACGGACTGCACGGCATTCAGAAGCGCTTCGGTGACAAGGCAAAGGCGGGTGCGCACTTACCTAGAATGAGTCGAGTCCGCCCGTCGTTGGCAGAGCACATGCCACTTGACAGCGAGCGGGAAGATACCCGCCACCGAGGCGTCGGTTGGATAATGCATCCTGCTGCTTGAAAGCCGAGCGTGACGGGCGCGCGAGCTAGCGGTGGCAGGTGGCGGCGCGTGAGATACGCGGGCCCGCGCAGGCGCACAAGCATCTGCGATACGATGAAGACATCTTTGCCAAGCTGTGGGTTGCCATGCGCGAGAACGATTGGCGTTTTGGCTTGTGCGGGGCCGGCGACGGTCAGCGCTGTGAACAAGATGCCAACCTCAGGGCAAGCGCCGTGGCGGGCTCCCGCCAAGCGCCGCCCGTTGCGGACCTGCGCGGACTTGATCCTCGCCTCTGCCACTCCTTCCCGCATCAGGCAACGCAAGAACGGTTGTCGTCACTTTCGTGCATTACATCGCACCGGCGTGCGGAGGGTTGTGGGAGGATGCAAGTCGGACGTGTCTTCGGGCTAGACAGATAGGTACCCGACGCGCTATCCGTGCAAATTACGCTGAGCAAGATTGTGATATCAGCTACTCCGCGACTCGCGTACAGCTCTGCGTTCGCATGAAGAATGTGCCAATGCACGAGAACAGCTTTCAGACCATCGCACGGCAACATGGCGACCCGACGGCAAGACGGAGGCCGGTGGCACTCAGAAAGCCTGAGTTCATAAAGATTGAGGAGTCTGCGGCCTTTCTGCACGCCTGAGCAGTCTCAATCCTCCGTCGCCGCTCATCATGAACTCCGCATCTCCCGTACCATCTTTTCGCGACTCGAAAGTAGAAGCGAGCTATGCAGAGTCGTCTTCCATCAACGAAGCTGTCGACATTCCCGACGGCGGTCTACGAGCTTGGATCGTTGTTGCTGGCGTAAGTAGCGTCATTTTTGTACCATCCTGTTTGAACTGACACGTTCCAGGCATTTTGCTTGTCCTTTGCGACCTTCGGCTACGTCGTTTCCTGGGGTGTACGAACGCCACGTTTCGTATGCTGTCGGCGTTCCTCACGTCCCTATTCTACTTTAGGCATTCCAGGAATATTACCAAACCACTGCGTTGAGCAGTCGATCCCCATCCGATATGTACGTGTCATCTGGGGTGTTATACTACATCTTCTTATTTCAAACTCAGAGCATGGATCGGCTCTCTGCAGGTATGTTATCCTCTTTCTACAGCTCGATTGTTTCGATACTAACTGCTATACACGGCAGTATTCTCTCATATTCTTGCCGGTATGTCATTATCCACTTCTTTGGATGCGCATATCTCACAGAAAGCCTAGGGCCTCATCACGGGCTATCTCTTCGACCTCGGCTACTTTAGAGTATCGCTCGCGGCCGCCAGCGTTCTCTACATTGCCTCCAACTTCCTCATCGCAGAGTGCCAGCAGTACTGGCAGTTTATACTCTGTCAAGGTGTTGCTCTCGGCGTAAGTACAGATAGTTGCCCTTTGATTTAATGTGCGACTTACAGAAGGTTTAGATTTCTGCAGGATGGATATACGTGCCCTGCGCTGCCATTGTCGCACACTGGTGTACGCATCCTCATGCGCATCCTAGATATATTGATGTTTATGATGGTACAGTCAAGGAAAGGCGGCCGATCGCTTTCAGTATCATCTCTATGGGATCATCGCTTGGTGGTATCATCTTTCCTATCATGTTTCGTCAGCTCTTGCCTCAGATCGGGTACGCTGTTCTCCTGCTACTTTCTGTGTACTACTGACATCCCACAACGCCTCCAGATTTCGCTGGACGGTTCGTGTCATAGCATTCATCAACCTCGCATGTTTTATTTTCGGCAACCTCGTGCGTTCTGTGTCCATGTCGACTTGCGTCACGATTCATCCCTGCCGGTATATACCAGACAATGAAAGCCCGCCTGCCACCCAAAGGCAAGAGCGCCGCCAACTGGCGTGCCCTCGCGACGCGCGCCTACATCCTCTACACCCTGTCAACCCTCCTCGCCTTCCTCGGCCTCTACACGCGTACGCTCCCTCCTCCCTCCGCTCCCCCTATCACTCACCCATGGCAGTGCTCACATTTCTGAGCGTCAGCGCAGTGGTGATCGGCATCAACAGCGCACTCGCGTTCTACCTCGTCGGCGTCTGCAACGCGACGTCGGCCGCGGGCCGCCTGCTCGGCGGCGTGCTCGCGCTGCGCGCCGGCGCGCTCAATGTCATGATCGCGTGCACTGCGCTCGCCGCCGCAATGACGTACGTGTGGCCGTTCGTCGCCTCGCACGCGGTGTTCATCGTTCTCGTCTGTGTGTATGGGTAGATGTCGAATATTTTTTGGACGGGCTCCGAAGGCTGATTGGCTCTACAGCGTGGCGTCGGGCGCGTTTGTGAGCTTGTTCCCGATTGTGACTATGCGCCTCGGAAGCGTCGAGGACGTCGGGCTGCGCACTGGTGTGCAGATGACTGTGATGTCGCTGGGTGAGTCCTCGTCCTCGGCCCAGGCGATCTCTCTGATCTCGGAAACAGGTGCACTCGCTGGTCCGCCGATCTCGGGCGCGATTCAGCAGAGGACAGGATCTTTCCACGATGTTGGAATCTATGCTGGTATGCGTCCTACTGCTTCGCATTTGGCGATGTACATGCTGATGCGCTTTCAGGTTCGATGGTGGTCCTGTCCGTCATTGTTATGATCGTCGCGAGATGGGCGCATGTTGGCAAGCTTATTGGCGGCGTGTTCTAGACGCAACACAGCTGTATAGAAGTAGAATATGACCTCTACGTATATCCCACACCATACTGGGTTGACCATGAGACATCCACAATACTCCTTGAAACGGCGTGAGCGTAGCGTGTACGATCAGCATGCGCATAGATGCACGGAATCGTGCCCTTATTCCTAAAACGCTCCTCCGACGATTTTGCCTACATGAGCCCAACGTGCAAGTATCATGACGACAATAGATGCCATGATCATGCTCCCTGATAGCGAAGGTTGATGAAATGACACCGCGATCTCAGACAATCTCGAACGTACCAGCATAGATACCGACATGGTGGAAAGAACCGGTGTGCTTCTGGATCGCGCCAGAGATCGGTGGTCCGGCGAGCGCACCTATGCATTGCTCCGATAAACGTCAAGGCGAGGACCACAAGCTGCTTCCCACATACCTAGGGCCATGACAGACATCTGCACGCCGGTACGCAGCCCCACAGCATCGTCGCTACTACCAAGGTTCAACGCCACGACGGAGAACAAGCACACAAAGGCGCCTGACGACACGCTGCCGTCGCACTCAGCAACGTCGTGCCCTGCCTGTCACTTCACAGTGCACGCACCCGTAGAGCCAGACAACCGCGATGAAGCCGTCTTGAGAGTGTATAAACGGCCAGACGTACGTCATCGCCCCCGCCAGGGCCGTGCACACGATCATGACGTTCAGCGCGCCGAATCGGACAGCGAGCGCACCGCTGAGCACGCGCCCCAGCCCCGACGCGGCGTTCGCCACGCTGACGAGGTAGAACGCGAGCGCGCTGTTGATGCCGATGGCTTCGGCGCTGACGCTCAGGAAGGTCATGACTGCGCAGTTCGTGAGTGTCGGACAAATCAGAAGGGGATGTGTACTTACGCGTGTATAGACCGAGGAAGCTGAGAAATGTGGATAGCGTGTAGAGTATGTAGGGGGGCTGAGCCAGGGCGCGAAAGCAAGTCATACTCCTACTCCCTGGAGTCATACGGGTTCTCAGGGCCTGTTGGCAAGCTCGAATTAGCACCGAATGAGCCCTGGGAGAGAGGATAGTTGCGCACCAAATTAGCAATTATTATGCACACCAGGTTAATCAAAGCGATGGCTCGGATGGTCCAGCGGAAACTAGGACAATCATGCCATTATTTACTTAGGACAGCGCGGTTCAACGGTGGAGGAACTCACCCAAGCATGGGTAGCAACTGCCGCAGAACGATGGGGAATACGATGCCTCCAACTGAGGAGCCAGACGAGACCACACTCAACGCAATTGGTCTTCTAGCTCTGACTGTCTATGATCAGAATCGTGAGGGCCTTCACGAGGTGACAGGGTACCTACACCATTGCGCAATCACCGCTGTACACGGGACAACGATCCAGCCCGTGGACACCTGTGAATGTAGTGAATTAGGCCCACCCCTGCTCTCTGCGAGCTGAAACGTACACCAAGCGCAAGTCCTTGGCAGAGCAGGAATTGCCAATATCTGCGGCATTCGGCAATGAGAAAGCTTGAGGTGACATATACTATGCTGGAACAGACAAGGGAAGATTGAAAGTAGCCTCTGTCAAAGACGTAGCCTGTCACAGCCCCCTGAAATGGTTCAACAGGCGGGTGTCAGAGTATGAGGTTGAACACGCACCGGTAGAAACAAAAGGGAGTACTTGGAGACGAGGCCGTCAGTGCGTGGAACCAACCGGATGAGTATATGTGAACTCACCTGCAGAGAGCCGATCCATGCTCTAGACAAGCGTCAGCAGGCGGACGCCATTCCGACGTAAAAATACGTACATCGCGGACGGAGAATGATCACGAAGCGTATTCGCCTCATAGTACGCTTGAAATGTCTATCAAATTCTTGTCAGGCATTTGGGGAAGTTAGATATATGTCGGCGTACACCCCAAGAGACGATGTATCCGGAAGTAGCGAATGCCATACTGAACGCCTGCTCGAGCACTGTGGATCGCATCAGCCGTATACCGGAACATAGAAGAATATTTACGCCTATGACAGCGACCCAGGCGAGTAGACCACCATCAGGAATATCAACAAGTGCAGCTGGCTTCGGGGAAGACGGAAGATCAGGGACGACCCCTCCTCCGTCCTTGCCATGATTGAACGTCGAGAGCGAAAGGGCCTTCTGCATAGACGAAGCCATGAGTGCGCTGGCAAGTGTAAGCTCTAGGTCATAATTGAGAACATACTTATATATGCTTGCAAGTGGCTGGACCCGTACGCTCGGTTTCCGTAAAGCTCGAACATATCGCGGCGGTAGCACTGGCGCGGCACTGTCGGCGGCGAGTCGTGGCTATCAACGCGGGCGGACCCGCTCCCGGCCGCTGCGAACACCGCCCACATGGCCTTCGTTGAGAGCATAATCACCCCTGCAGTAGGCCGTTGGCAGACAATCCTCCGCCGTACGCTGCAGTAGATTCGGTGCTGTGAGGGAACCGGTGAGTAAAAGGCCGCGCGAAGAGCCTATTCGTAGGCCCTGAACGCTGCTTACGGACTGTTCGCCTCTCTATCCACCATGCGCGCAGCGCCTTCGTCCCTTGGCACAAACGCAGAGTGCACACGAGCCGTCGAGTTGGTCAGTCGCGAACATGAACGTTCCGTCTCGGCCGCAAGCAACGTGAAGCAGACGCCTGCGGGCGCTTGTACTCCCGCGCGCCGCCGTTGCCGCGGGGCGCCAGAGAACCTCTTCGTGTCCGCGACGTCCACCATGTTCGACCCTTGTCAGGGATGACGAAGACCAATCCACGAAGGGTTTTCGTCTGTAGAAGGTGTGTGATATGAGGTTTTACTGCTACACGGGGCCAATCATTTATCTGCTCAGCCAATCAGCGCATAGGGACTGTTGTTCGATAGATGACGACGAGAATACCAGCTTTTGCGCTTCCTGTGGGGCTCAGGGAGACCGCCCGCTAGGAAGAGTCTACTTTGGGAGGTTGGATGGCATAAAGTATGGTGTCAGCGTACTTGAGCTTAGTGCTATCATGTCGCACTCTGAAGACTCCGCGTAAGTCCTTCACTTGCACCCCTCGGCTCGGCCATTGCTGACAGCTACTAAGCCCTTCAGACTGCGGCTGAGGTGCTTGTTTTATCTGCGCGCGCAGCAGGGTAGGATAGAACCTCCTCCACCTGGTGCTTGGGCGGATGTTGGACACCACATGCGATCACGACTGCCTCATCAGCTTGCCCGCGAGAAGACCGCTGAGGGCACAACTGCTCTGTGTGGGGCTGATACGACGCCTCGAAGCCATTAGGAATGACTTGGACCTCGTTTGAGCTGTTTTTACTCTTGCCAGCAGCGGGCACACCGGCTCTGACCGCGACCACCGCACTAACTCTGCAGACGACGGTGGGCTTCATCGTTTATGCTTGCATACACGGCTGTCGGTCCAAGTATAAAGCAGCCCGAGTCTTTTGTGCATCTCCAGCATCCAACCGAGGACACTCGCTACGATGTCTGTCGTCGTTCCAAGCCCGCTGGCACTCACCGTGCTCCTCTGCATTATTTTCATAAGCATCGCCACTCGGCGCTGTCGCCACAACCGCGGCGGCGCCCGCCTTCCTCCTGGTCCACCCACTCTTCCTATTGTCGGCAATCTTTTTCAACTCCCGCGCAAGAATATGCCAAGAGGATTCATGGCTTTAGGTCGTCAATACGGTAGGTATCTCGCCTGGCGCGAAGTCTTCCCGCGAGGCTGACACAACCTCGTTAGGTCCCATTTTTCACATGCGCACGCTCAGCCGCCACATCATCGTTGTCAACGATGTGAATATCGCCCGCACGTTATTTGAGAAGCGAGGCGCGATTTATTCTCATCGCCCGCGGATGGTACGACACATTTTATTCTTGGTCCTAGGTCCGAGGCTCACGGAGTGTTTGAAGGTCATGTCTCAGGAAGTCATCAAGCGCGAGACGCTGCTATTCATGAACTATGGTCCTGAGTTCAAGAAGACCCGCAAGCTCCTCTCGACGTTCCTAAACCCGCGGATCGCGTCACAGTATTGGGCCACTCAGGAGATCGAGTCCCTGAAATTCGTGCTGAAACTCCACCGTTCACCCAAGGACGCGCTGAAGCTGGCGAGATGGTGCGACTTGGTTCTAAACCCTTCGGGACCAACACTAATGCGCGAGGCCAGGACTACCACGTCCCTCATCATTCGCTTGATGTACGGCATCGAGGTGAAGGATGAAGAAGACGACTTAGTTTCCCTCGCCGAAGAGTTTGCTCAGCTCACTGCCGAATCGACACGCCTTGGCAAATGGCTCGTCGACTCGCTGCCGATTTGTGCGTCTTATCCTTGGCTGACCCTACTGACGCTGACCTCGCGCAGTGCTCCGCCTCCCAATCTGGGCCCCAGGCGCAGGCTTCAAGCGATGGGCAATGCGCGCCAAAGCTCGCATGGAAGAGTTCTCCCGAGTTCCGTACGCGAAGGTCAAGGCCAATATCGTATGGCGTCCATCGACTGTATATGCATGGTAGCTGAATGACTCGGACAGGCTGCGGGTGAGATCGTGCAATGCTGGATAACCGATAAGCTCATGGAGAACACTGGCCGTCTGACGACCCAAGACGAAAAGGACATCTCCAACACAGCGACCGCGATGTATGCCGGTATGCCCCCAGCCTGAGCATATCTCTGCGGTCTGCACAACTGACGCAATCCTCCGGCGAGCGCAGGCGGGTCAGACACGGTGAGCCTTTCAAACCTCGTGAAGCGACCGCGCAATGCCTGACATCCGTCTCAGACGAACGCCACCGTCTCGACGTTCATCTTGTTGATGCTTCACTACCCTGAGGTGCAGAAGAAGGCGCAAGCCGAGATTGACCGTGTCACCGGCAGCGCCTGGGTCCCTGGCATGCGCGAGCGCGAGCTCTTCCCCTACGTCAATTGCGTTATCAAGGAGCTCCTCCGCTTCAACCCCATCGTGCCCCTGCTTCCGCACAGTCTACACGAGGACGACGTGTTCGAGGGGTATCTTATCCCGAAGGGCTCATGGGTCCTCGCGAATCTGTGGTCTGTCCTTTCGTCTCGAACTCCGCGTATTTGAATGTACTGAAGAACACGATTCACAGGGCATTTATGCATGACGAAGCCAAATATCCCTTGCCCGAAGTCTTCATGCCCGAGCGCTTCGAGGCCGGCGAGGGCAAGGAGCCGCGGGAGGATCCCACTGACACGGTGTTCGGCTTCGGGCGCCGCTCATGCCCGGGCTACCTCCTCGCGCTCGCTTCCCTGCACCTGAACGTCATCCATCTCCTGTTCGCGTTCGACATCGTCCCTGCAAAGGACGACGCGGGCAACGTTGTCCTGCCGCCCATCGAGTTTGTAGACGCGCACGTGGCGTGAGTACAGCTGACGTGTCCTGCTCGAGGCTGAAGAGGCAATCACTGATACTCTCCGCAGGCACCCCAAGCCATTCGTGTGCGACATACGCGAGCGCAGCCCGGAGAAGATCGCCCTCCTCGAACACGTGCTACACAGCCTCCAGTGATGATGAACGTCGAAATGCTCCGTAGCCAGTCGGATATAGTTAGGGAAAACGAACCGCAAGCAATACGATTGCAGAAGATTGGCCTCGACAGTCCCAGAGGCACTCCGTAAGGAAGTTACGCGCTGATCTATCGACCTCAGCCTGATCACGGCTCCGCATCAAACTGCCATCGTCGAGCCTGAAACGGCTGTTGTGGGGACAGCCTAGCCTTCCATGTCCGTCGCGTATGTAATAGATCTCAGCATTCCTATCGCAGTCCAGTCCGCGCTCGCACGTTCGCACAGTCCCCCGGAAGACCGTCCCTGGAAGCGAGACGCGTTGTACATATATAAGACAGCGCCGCGCGCGACTTTCCCCGCTTCCCTCCCTCTCGCATTTCCTACTCCAGTAACTCCACCTCCTGCAACCTTTACAGTGCTTACATCATGATCAAGACGACGTATATTATTGACGCGCGCCCGCAGCTCCCGTTCCACATCACAGGCAACTGCTACCAGCCTGATCCGCCGCGCGACACTGGGCGCACACTCGTTCTCCTGCACGCTACCGGGCTGCACAAGGAGACTTGGGAGCCCGTTGTGGAAACACTCTTCGAGTTGTCTGCGAGCGCAGGCGACGCGATTCGCGATGCGTGGGCGATAGGTGCGTCCTCGAGCCTGGAGCGTTAGGGTCGCGGACAGATATTGATGTGTCGCGTATAGAGTGCCCGAATCACGGCGAGAGCGCAGTATTGAACGAGACGGAGCTTACGAAGAACTGGGCAGACCATTGTGAGTAGAGCTGGGCTAGGGTATAGGATGCGATGCTGACGGAGGTGCAGGGGACGGATGGGCTTACCCGCGTGCTGTACACGCGTTTCTGCTAGCAAAACCTGGCGGAGTCGATTTTGCGAGTCGCAACCTAGTTGTGGTTGGCCATTCTTACGGCGGATGTGCGGCGTGAGCACGCTAGCAAGTTGACAACAGGGCAATGCTGACCAGAGAATCCGCAGAATTCTGCTGACGGCGCTGACGCCGCGCCTCAACATAGAGACTGTCGCAATGCTGGACGGCACGGTGTCTGCCGGCGGGCCAAAACGTGACTACATGGACATGGTACTCGCCCAGCTCGTCTGGATCAAACCCGACGTGTGGCGCAGCCGTAAAGACGCCGCGCGCTGGTTCGCATCTGCACCTGGGTTCAAGAAGTGGGATAAGAAGATTCAAGCGTTGTTCATTGTACGTTGAATCACGTCCAGATGCTCATCATGGCCCCTCAAACCTTTGACAGGAACACGGCTTGAAGAAGCACTACGCATCCAAATTCCCGGCTCCGTATACTTTCCAGGGTGTAACGCTTGCTTGCAACAAAAGCTACGAAGCGGTGAGTAGGTTGAGATAAGACGAGGCGGAACGCTCATGTTGCGCCAGGCCTGCTACAGGGCAAATGCGCATCACGACGAAGCCTGGGAGCGGCTCCAGCAGATGCACGCTCATGGCCCGCCCGTGCATATGATTCTCAGCGAGAATGACGAGTTCGAGTGAGTCATAAGTTACGTGTCCATGACTTCGCTTTCTGATGGGAGTGCAGTGGCGCAGAGCTCAAGAATGGGTTGCTAAAGGGCAAATATGGCGGTGGCGCTGCAAGTGTGCAGTACGTCGAGAGGACGACTCACATGGTATGCGGACGTGCATATTATCAGCAGCGACTGCGAACTGACTCTACATTCTTGCGCTTAGTTTGCACAACAGCGCCCAGAGCCAACAGCGCACGCGATTTGGAATGCGATTTCAGGTTCTGCAGGCTCAAATCCTACGGCAAAGCTTTGAGTGGAAGGCTTACTTGCTGCGATGGTGTCGATCTGGCATCCAAACACTTCTGTCATTCTACATCGAGCTTATGATCATAATATTCAATTGACATTCGCTGGCAAGCGGTTCTACGTTGACTCATTTTATGTATACTTCGTCGAGCGGAGCGCACACAGCTATGCGGTCATGTGCATGAAGGTTCCAAGTCACCATTTCTACACGCCTCCTAGCAAGGGTCTTCGGATCGGGATACCGAGCACCCAACGGCCTTTAGCGTTGTGCTGAACTCACGCACGTCGACAACGGCTCTACGGAACACTGAAATAACAGATGGATTCCTGATATCGACACAGTACTGATACAGAGGAGACATGCGCAAAGCTCGTGGATATTGCGAAGGAAGACTCTGATGAAATACCCTCTAGGTCGGCCGGCATCTCGGAGACTCGTTCCGTAGATGCCCAAGTAACTTATATCCAAACACAATTCATACCGCGAAGAAAAAGACATTCATGGTTTGAAGATTTTGGGCGCGACACTTCGCCGCTTAGACGGGCCAGGACGACGCGCGGACGGCCTCGATCCAAGAGGATCCGGCATCGGGGAACTCCCAGACCATGACGCCTCCGTCTGCAGAGCACTCGGTCAGCCGGCGCGTGCGAAAGGGGACGCGGATCACGCACTCCAGCCCTGGTTTTTGGCCTGCTCGACGCAGCCCGCGAGCGTCGCCGTGCTCATGTAGCCGTTGCTCGCGTCGCCGGTGTTCGCGGGCTTGCCGATGACGAGCTTGCTGAGCGGCACGCCGGACGCCGCGATCTGGAAGAGCGCGGTCTGCGGCCATGTCGCGCTCGACGCCGTCAGCAGCCCGGCGCACGTCGTGTACTCGCTCGTGCCCTCTGCGGGGCGTCAGCGCGCGGCGGCGCACGGGGGGAGGGCGCGCTCACGGTTGTAGAACTGCACGTTGTACCAGTCGATGAGGCTCCCGACGGAGTTGTGCACGCGCAGGTAGCCTCCGCCGCCCCAGTAGGTGGGCGAGAACCAGGGTGCGAGCGCTAGAGGATAAGGTTGGGTGGGTGACGAGACCGGGGGAGGATTGCGAGACGTACGGGCGTGGGTGATGATGTACTGGCCCGCAGGCAGCTGCGAGCGCAGCTGCTGAGTGAAGGTGATGAGCCACTGCTCGGCCGCGCCGGTGCCGGCATCGAAGGCACCAAGGTCCTGCGAGAGCTTCATGAGCTACATTGAAGCAACCATGACTATGCACGTACCTCGTAGTCGACATCGATACCGTCGAGGTCGTATTGCTTGACCCAGGCAGCGAAGGTGTTCGCAGTGGCAACGGGGTCAGCACCGGTGGTGGTGGGGACGTCGGTAGAGCCGAAGACCGACACGATGAGCTTGATGCCCGCAGCAGCATACTGAGACTTGATAGTCGTGCGCTGGGCAGCGGTCAAGGTGGTCCACTCCTCCGCCTTGTCCCAGGCGCCCTCGAGAAGCAAGAACGAGAGCGCGAAGACATTAAAGCCCTGCGTGTCGAAGCGAGGGTCAGCTACGGGTCACAGAACATGAGGGAGGTACGTACGGTGATCGCAGAGGTAGCCGGAGGACCAGTGGTACCAGGAGCATACTTGTCGCCGTACACGACCCAGTGCGGCGCAGCTGGGGTCGCCCGGGCGAGGATCTCGCGAGCCTCGTGGCCTAGGTTCTCCCACCCAGCAGGGGCAGCGAAGACACCAAGGACGTTGGTGAGCGCGGACAGGACGAGCGCGATGAGGATGCGCTGGAAGCTGACGAGGACCATTGCAGCTAGTGCCTGGAGAGTGACCTGGGTGGGGAGGAGAGCTGGGGAGCTGCTGGAGACCCCAGGCCCTCCCGTCTGCACGCTTTTATACGTCGTCGTCGGGCCCGCGCGTCGAGCGTCGGTGGTATCGCGCGCTGGACCATGAGGTCGCCATGATGGCCGCATACGCCTGTCTCAGAGCACATAGCGAGGAAGTGCCATGTCTGCGCCGAAAACAGCACCAGAGCCAGGCGGCGCCATATTGGCGTCTGATGTGCGGGCGAGCGTGAGTGGACGGCCGCGGCGGTCCACACGTGTAACGGCGAGGCGACCATAGGCTACCGCGGTGCGGCGCATGCGCTGCCGCTTCTGCGAGCCGTCATGTGGAGCACATCGTCCGAGGTGACCACGTCGCGGGCAATGCGGGCGCGACGATCCAGGAGTCGGAGATGTCGGGCACGGTCTGCCACAAGGGACATGAGCTATCGTGACTGCGTATGTTCAGGACGGTAAGCCAAAAGCGTTCTCAACGGAAGTTCAGCAGACCAACGGCTCACCCTCGGCTCATACCGCCATATGCTGCGCTGCGCCTCGTAATGTGAGGGTTTGCTCAGCGTCAGGGACAGAACGCGTTAGAAGCGGCGAAGCCGATAGTGCGCAGGCCTATAGGGTGGGTCGGCTCGGGTGCACAAAGAAGTGACTCTCTGTTGTTATGGGCCAAACAATCACGATGACGGCTTCCGCGGTCTCGGCCGCATGTTGGCCTACGGCTGCATCAATCATTTTCGTCAAAAAGGCGGATGATGTGTGGGAATATCCACGACTCACGCGATGCGTCGTCCTGCGTGTCTATCGCGTTGGACCCTGGAGCACATGGAGCGCGCGCCGTGGAACGTGTGGGCCTGCCCGATTTGGACCTGGCAGACGTCGCGATACCCAGGTGCGTTTCTGCAGAAGCCGACGAGGCGATAGATACGTCGAGGATATCTTTGGACCTCCTGAGGATGTTGCGATAGGCCTAGTCGAAGATAGCGTCGGCGACAGAAGCTGGTGACCACATCGCCCAGAGCGCCGGACTCCGAACTCTGAGCCTCATGACCCGATGTCTGTCCGTACGCCTGAGCGAGTCGTTCTAGGAGAACAAGGCCAGAGAAATAGTCAGTCGAGTCAATAACAGTGTAGCACACAAAACGAAATCACCTGGACTGGTTGCATGCGTCGTACGGTGTGTTCACCGTGTGTACTGGTGTGTATCATGTGTGAGGCGGCCCACGCGACCTAGGAATGATGAGTACCGTGATAGGACCCGTATGACAGAAAACATACACACGAGAACGACATGTCTGTTCCAGAGAGGACACTTCAAGCTCGGCAGCTGGTACAGCGCTAGGACTACACCATGTCCCATCGACTCTCGCTAGGAGACAGCGTTACCAACCCCGACTCCGACAACGCTCCAGAGGAGGTCTCAATCCAGCGATAGGCAGTGATTATATGCACAGAGTCATACCAACGAAGCTCAACCCGCAGACGCGTGACCGAAGAGCGAGCCGCACGACAGGCAGGACTCGAAGATGGTGGTTGCGAAGAGACCGCTGGCAGCGGCTCCCACACTAAGCGCCAGCGTGGTGGCGGTTTCGGCCCCGAGTGCTGCGGGCTCGTCTGCCCGTTCGTACCACCACCAGGCCGCGGAAGATGATGTCAGGGTTCGTAGTAGTGCGTCCGCGCCTCGATGTCTCGTAGAGATACGTTCCGAACCTCGAGCATCACTCGAGCGCAAGTTTCATGCAAGAACGGATAATTCGTCCAATAAATACAGAATAAAAAGAAACCCTATGCGTCTATGAGATATGCAAGCCCGAGTCCAAGTCCATGTGTCCAAGATGCCGTAGATGGTACAAAATATCCCAGAAATTATCCCGAACCAATGTCCAATTAGCAAAACCAGTCAAGTATCAGTATGCTACGCCCCGGTACGCCTGTCAAGCGCGAGCGTGCGCGGGCACTTCCCGTCGCGGCTCTTGCGGTTCTCCTTGCGGCTCCGCCGGCTCTGCCAGGGCTTCAGCGGCTGCGGACTCGTCTCGTACCAGGTCCCCCGAGAGTTCTTCTGCGTCGGCGGGCCCACGTCGTCCGGTCCCTGCGCCTGCTGAGGCTTCTTCGCCGTCTCCGCCTTCGGCGCCACAGCCACCACAGCTACCACCGCGACGTCCTCCTCCTCTGGTTGCTTCTTCCTCTTCTCCAGCTCGTACGGGGCGTTCTCCGCGTCGGCGATCGCCATGAGGACGAGCTGCCTGAGGGTCGTGATATCCGAGTATTCCATCTCGACGTCCTCCTCCGCGGCCGTGGCGTCCTTGGATCCTGAAGCATGTGCGGCGTCCTTGGGCTCGGAGCCCTTGGCGTCCTTGGACACCTTGGTCTTCTTCGCGCCCTTCGCCTTCTTCGCCTTCTGCTGCTGGTTCGGCTGCTGCTCCGGCTTCGGGTTGCCCGCCTTCTGCTGCTGCTTGTCCTGCTTCGGCTTCGGCTGCTGCTTCTCCAGCTTCGGCTTCGGCTGCTGCTTCGGCTTCTTCGGCGGCGGCGCGGGCCACCCGCCGGGCGGGACGCACAACGCGGACTCACGGCCGACGACGGTCGCGCCCACGACGAAGCGGTCGCGCTTGCGTCCGAGGACCCTGAAGAGCCTCTCGCAGCGCTTCAAGGGCTCCGCGTTCGGGTCGTCCCTGACAGGCCACATTTTGGAGTTGCGATAGATCCGTGTCGTCGAGCCGTCAGCGCGCTGAGGTGCGTTCCACGGTGTCGGCGGGACGGTGGACTTCTTGTTCAGAGCCAGGTCGCGCCGCCAGACCGTGGTGTCTGTTGCGTCTAGCATGGGAGGATCTGTGGTGGCGTGTGAGTGAACAGAACGACCAGAGACAGGCATGAGACCCACCGTAATGAACAGACCGGGCGTTCACATGGACTAGGATGGGCTTCGACACCTCGATTGCTGGTACCAATGACTGAATAGGCTGTAGAAGAAGCTTGCTGTCCGGAGCTCGACGCTTGGCTTTACCGTGCTTCGTCCGAGGCTTCCGTTCGACCCGAGGCTTCCGTTCGACCCGAGGCTTCCGTTCGACCGGTGTCCAGTTACGCTCGTTACACTGTGCTTCATCGATGACAACTGTAGCGAGCCCCGACTCGAGAGCCACATCCTCGGCGGATGCGGCCAGCTCAGCGGTGGAATTCGTTTCCACCGGCAGGCTTAGCCCCGGAAGGGGCCCCTCTAGAAGGGTGGCGGACGTGGGTACGGAGGCGATGTGCTCGGAAGTCGTGAAGTCGCCGGCGGCAGGCTGGAGCGCCTCAGAGGGGGAGACGACAGGCTGAAGCTCCTCAGAGCAGACGACGACAGCGACAGAGGTGACAGCAGATTCCGTGAGGGCCATGGACTCGAGGGTCGCATGCTGAGATGCGATGAGCTGTGCGGTGGGATTCGGTTCCACCGGCGGCGCTAGCTCCTCGAGAACAGTGGCAGACTCGTGTACGGAAGTGGTGGCCTCGGAAGTCGTCATGTCGGGGTCGGCAGGTTGAAGCTCGTCGAAGTCGGCGGTAGAAGGGACAGCACATGTTGGCGCGAGCGTATCGAGAGACTCGTCGACAGTGACCGGAGCAGCGGACTCGGCGTCAAGAGATGCTGTAGCGTCGAGAATAGGCTCCAGAGCGACCGCCTCGCGGAGAGTTGCGAGATCAGATGCAGAAGCTGTAGCCAGGCCCAGGGTGGAGGCAATGTTCGGAGGTACAGACGCGGTAGGCTCGGACGTCGTGAAGTCGGCGGCGGCAGGCTGGATCGCCTCAGAGGGAGAGACGAGAGGCTGGAGCTCCTGAGTGCAGACGGGGACAGCGACAGAGGTGACAGCAGATTCCGTGAGGGCCATGGACTCGAGGATCGCATGCTGAGATGCGATGAGCTGTGCGGTGGGATTCGGTTCCACCGGCGGCGCCGGCTTCTCGAGAACAGTAGCAGACTCGTGTACGGAAGTGGTGGCCTCGGAAGTCGTCATGTCGGGGTCGGCAGGTTGAAGCTCGTCGGAGTCGGCGACAGAAGGGACAGCACATGTGAGCGCAAGCGTATCGAGGGACTCGTCGACAGTGACCGGAGCAGCGGAGTCGGCGTCAAGAGATGCGGTAGCGTCCAGAACAGGCTCCAGAGTGATCGCCTGTCGAAGAGCGGCGAGAACAGGTGCAGACGCGGTAGGCGAGCCCGGGGCAGAGGCAGCGAGCGGAGGTACAGACGCGCTAGGCTCGGAAGTCGTGACATCGGCGGGCACGGGCTCCAGGACCGAGGTGACGGCGAACTCCGAAGTGGACTCGAGCTCGTCGGTAGATGCAGAAGTCGCAAACCACTCGTTGACAGAAGCGACAGAAGACACCTCGATGATCTCGGAGAAGTCGCCCGAAGATTCAGCACCAACAGGCACCTCGACGGCGGGAAGGACTTGAAGGACCGGAGAGTTCATCGTGTTCATGACTGGCGAAGCTACCGTGTCAGGCTCGTCGACGTCGGAGTCGATGATGGGCTGCGGCGGGGTTGGGTACCATGTCGAAGAGACGACGGACGGCTGAGGCTTCCAGTTCCTCGACTTGCGCTTCGGGCTCTTCGACGACGCAGAGCGCGTCTGCAGGACAAGACCATCAGCGACATGTTCACAGAGAAGAAGGGGGACCAAAACGCACCACATGTTGGCCCTTGCTCGGGGAGAGCTGGGCAAGACCAACGAAGAAGCAGAAGAGGGCGAAGAGCATGATGGCAAGGTCCTTGAGCGACGGCATGAAGAGTCCCGGGCCCTGAGGGGCAGCACCAGCGTCGAGCAACAAGATCATCGAGGACACAGACGTAATCGGGAGCGACGTCATGAGCGACGACACCGTCGCGTAGTAGAGTACGACCTGCGGCGTCGTGTAGTTGACGCTGTACGCCGTGGGGCTCGCGACGTCGTCCTGCACGGCCCGCGAAGAGAACAGCGGGTGTTGAAGCGAGTGGTTGAATTCGACGACGGGGGCGCGCGGGGAGTAAAACGAGTGTTCAAGCGGACGCGAGAGACCACACTGCGTCGCGAGGTCGACGGTAGAGACGTTGACTCCGAGGTGTGACTGCCAGGACGGGACCATGCTTTGCGTCGGAGCGGGCCATGCTCCGGTGCGCGCGCGGCGGGCCCTCCGGTTCGCGAAGGAGTCGGCAGGGGTAGATGTTGACCGGGGAGAGTAAACCGTGTGAGCCATGTGCACGATGATTTCCGTGCCCTTGCAGTGAAGCCATTGCGGGAAAGAGGAGATGGTCGCACAATCGAGGGCCGTGGAGAAGAAGAAGACGGGAGGGATGGGGATCATGTTACCGACCATTCCCCAGCCCACTGTCGCCAGGACGGCGCAAAATTCCCAGAAATCGATGTTCATGTTGAGGTCGTGCTCTGTCGAAGGGAGATGGAGGATTTGGGATCTAGAGTGAGGGTGTGTGGAGTCCCGCTGCGGGAGAGGTCGAGACGGGGAACGGGGCTTGGGAAGACGAGGGGGAGGTGCTGTTGCTGTCGAGACGGTGCGGGAAGGTGAGCGTAGTGGATAGAGACGCGTCTTGGTTCGAATCCAACCTTTGAACCTCGCTCGATCGTCAGCCGCGATTCCCACGCCGAAGTGTCCGAGTCTGGATAACGTACCCAATCTGGATTCTGGGCACACTGCGCGCAGGCATTGCATGCGACGATGCCCCCTCGTACGCTTGCTCGAAGGGCCCTCCGAGCGGGCACATAGGCCATGGCCACGCGACTCCCAGGTGTATGCCGACCGGTACCTTCGCACTCGAAGCGCGTTAGATTCTGCTGGAGGGATGGCGCATCCTTACGACTGCTTCATGTGTAGCTGCTGTCTTTCTCCTCAAGGCGGCTCTCTGAGCGACGCGCAGGAGGCCGGCGATATCTAACGAGGCCCTGGTCGCGGTCGAGAGCCAGGAGGTAGAATTTGTCGCCCCGTCATAGGCGCCGGGATGGTGGCGCGTCCCCGTGGGGAAGAGACAAAGCGTGGAAGCGCTTCCACTTCCGACATACCTCAAGGGCCGTTCCGGAAGCCCGGCCAGCGTAGAAATTTCCGCGATGATCACTTACCGCATAGGCCTCGTCTCTGTCAGCATGTGGTCAGAATACTTATGTGTCCGTCAAATGCCACAGGGTACCGACATCAAAGTTATCATATCAGTTGAGGATGTAAAAACCACAGCTCGCAGGAACAATATGGGCATCATTCCCATATCATGCCGCGGTATCACTGTCGGTCTTGCGCAGTGCTGGCAGGGTCGGTGGTGTCACAGCCCCTTTCTCGGAATACGCTCGTCCAATAGAGCGTCGCACACAATCACCCCACCAGCCGAGATGCAGCAAAGCAGTACTCTTTTCGCGGTTCACGTTAAGGCCGTGAATGATCGACTAGATTTCCTCTCGCCTCATGCTAAATAACACTAGCCATGCACACAAGTTCCACTCACTAATCCAAGGCGCCGTTCCCGTTACAATAATCGACGTTCCCTACCGCCGGGTTGCCCGCCCACGGCGGGAAGGGCCGTGCATTCCCCGACGCGCCGAAGACGGCAAAGGACAGGATGAAGATCATCACCTGCGCGCCGCCGTCGAGCGCGCCGCCGAGGATGTAGTTGTACTTCTTGTACCAGCCGGGGTGGTACCGCCGGAGCCACACCTGCGAGACGATGCCGACGATGATCGAGTTGAAGACGGGCGAGTTCGTGCCCGCGCTGAGGAACGCCGAGTAGTTCCAGATGATGGGCAGGATGATGTCGTTGATGTTGATGGGCCCGATCTTCTGCCAGCGCTGCAGGCGTGGTCAGCGTACGGCGCGCTCGGCGGTGTGCGGTGTAGCGTACCTTTGCGATGAGCCATTGCAAAAACGTGGGTACCATGCCGATCAAGAGGCCCATGGGAATCACGAAGTACGGCCCGCTTGGGCTGTACAGCTCCTTCGCGAGCGCCCAGGTCACCGCCGCGCTATTCAGGCTCTGTGTAGATTGGCCGGACTAGGGACCAGGCCCGTCAGCGGATGTGCTCTCGCACAGACGCAAGGCTTCGTACCCAAACGTTCGTTCCCAGTGGGTTCAGCAGGATGTCGCGCTGGGCGTCAACAATGGAAATCATGACCACTACGAGTATCGTCAAGGACACAAGCAGCGAGCTGGTAAGATAGCAAGACGCACCGTAATTGATCACGGCCCCCAGAATCGTGCCCCAGACCTGCGTCAGGAACATGACGCGCGGCGGGATCTTGAGGTACTGCCCCATCTTGAGGTCGCCAGACAGGCCCACGACCGTGCTGACGACGTCGTGGCTCCACATCGAGAACTACCCGCGCGTCAGCGAGCGGCGGCGCCACGGCGGGTAAGCGGGACGCACGTAGAGGTTCGCGACGGGCTTCCCGGGGTTCACGGCGCCCGCGACCATCTTCATGAGCTGGTTCGTCGCGATGCCGTTGCCCATGCGCGCGAAGAGCAGGCAGGAGATCGGCGCGATGACGCTGCCGAGGAGCAGCGCGATGATGTACGACCACCACGGGAGCGTGGTCTCGCCCTTGAGCACGACGATGAGGCCTGGGGAGGCGTCAGCGTCGGGCTGCATGCGGCGGAACGTTGTGCTCACCGCCGAAGAACGCGAGGAGGAGCAGGCCGACGTACCAGTACCAGGGCGCCTCGTTGTACTTCTGGATCGCCTGCAGATGGCGTCAGGATGTCAGTCGGAGAGATGAGCGTTGGCACGCACTTTCCAGTGGCGGTCGGTCTGTGTGCCGTTTCTGGCTTGCTTGAAGGATTTGATGACGTACGGGCTCCAGAAAAGGAAGCAGTGGGCGACAAGCCCTCCGATGGCGAGGTTCTGCGTAAGGTTGAACCAGGCATTGGAACCTAAAGTCGTCCTATCAGCTCTGAAGGTCCCTCGCGAATAGCCAAAACGTACCTGTCAGAGCCGGAAGCCCGATCTGTTGCAGCGCAGTCTTGTTCAACGAGAAATTGTCGTTGAAGACCGCCTCTTGAGGATAGATGGTGCCGTTTGAGGCGAACAGCGATGTGGAAAGCATCGGGAAAGCGAGCGACTGAAGACGCCGAATCGTCAGTGGCCGTAAGAGCATAGATCGCGTTTGAGCTATACTAACATTCCAGGCGTTCGAGTAGTAGATCGCCATGATGACGATGTAGCAGAAGAAGATGCCTATCCACGAGTTCGCTATGCACACAGTTAAATCCACAGATAAGAGCCGAAGATGCATTACATGACGAACCTTGCTGGACGAGCGGCAGACTCACATAACTGTCATAGCACAGATATTAACGGTCAGAACATACAAGGCGGATGATCGCTTACGAAGAAGTGATGTACTGCCAGTCGAAACCGAACGAGAAGAAGCCGAGGCCTTCATTGCCGTCTGTGCCGCCGAAAAGATTGGTGATGACGTCCTGGACATTCGAAGGTGAATGCTGGGTCGCCAGGCAGACGATGCTGACACCGTTGAGCAGCGGAAAGATGTAAGATGGCAGGACCTCGTAGAAGAACATGCACGTGAACGCAGTCCAGAAGAGCTTCACACGCTTGCGGTTGCCCTTGGTGTCATGATGCAGAGCTGCGAAGCGCACATGAGCCGCCGTCCGACGTGACACCTAAATTAGCTTACCTTGGAAAATTGACACCGTAGGCAGGTTCTGCAGGGAATTATCAACACACAATCGCGGGCAGAGGGATTGAAACCGACGTACGCCCCAATACACCATCTCGCTGGGATACACTGTAAGAGGACGGAACAGTCCCACGAGACCATATCTACCGGATTTTCGTTAGTGCTCCCTCGTATGTTCGGGGAAATTGGCTGACCCAAAGCACGCGGTAGAGAATGTGGCTAGCACGGCAGTGGTGGCATGGACGTTTGTTCCATAATAGAGCTGTTCAACCTCAATCAGGGCTCGTATGCGCCACAGGGAAAGAGCACTGACCCTCTGAACCGCAAAGTTCATCACGGCGGTGCTGCCCCCGGCGGCGGTAGAAGCGACGAGCGACGCGATGACGTGCTGCCCATCCCCCTGTCAGCACCACGCCTCGACGCACAATAAACGTACTAACCTCCTTCAAACCGAAGTCGCCAGGGTTGATTACATCGAGGACGGGCGCCAGCCGCTCGAAGCGGGTGCCCCGCACCCAGGAGGCGCGCGGCAGGAGCTTCGCCCACGCGTTCCCGACGGTGTAGATGAGGAGCAGCAGGAAGACCGTCGAGACCCCGACCTGGATCGGCTTGAAGAGGTAGATCTGCGGGGGATTATGAGTTGTAGGCGCGGCCCTGCGGCAGGCGGGGAACGCACCTGGCACATCGCGGCGCCGAGGCCGGCGAAGAGCGTGCCGAGGACGAAGGACCGGAACGTCAGTGCAGGGTCGCCGTCGTCTCGGAGGCTGATGAGGTGGTTCGACACGTCCTCGCCGTTGCGGATGACAGGCTCGCCGTTGACGAGGAGCGCGCTTTCTTTATCGGAGGTGTCCTCGATCGACGACCCGAAGGAGTCCTTGCGCCGGACCTCCTCGATGCTGACCTCGTCCTTCTTCTCCTCGTAGGCATCGGCGGAGGGGAGGTCTTCCAGGACAGGGAGAGCCGA
The DNA here is from genome assembly GCA_019973155.2 of Phanerochaete sordida. Classification (NCBI taxonomy): domain Eukaryota; kingdom Fungi; phylum Basidiomycota; class Agaricomycetes; order Polyporales; family Phanerochaetaceae; genus Phanerochaete; species Phanerochaete sordida. Next base: position 249,738 of record BPQB01000020.1, on the reverse strand, counting down.
CAGGGGAGTGTCTGCGGACATCGCGGAAGCCACCCGGGATACCCTGAGGCGTGAGGTGTCGCAAGACCCGCTCTTATGACCTTAGCGTGGGCGGGCGCATCGACTTGTCTGGGCGCAGTAACGGAGTGCCGCTGGCGAACGGATACGATAGACGTGGGTGCGCGCTGCACAATTGGGCAGTGTGGCCACGCTGGAGCGGGAGATAGAGGCGTCGGCGACTTGTGAGATACTGCGCGGTTCTATCGCCCAATGGCGAGATCTTGCGTCGTAGTGCGGGCCTTGTATTATCGCACCCGCGCGACGCATATGGTGGAACATTGCTCCCCGATGATGCGCGCGGTGCACATGGAGTTTCTCCGTACAGCGTCCCTGGCTCTGGTGTGGGCATCGGCGACAATCTGACGGGTGAAGGCTCAGAAGCAGCGGGGTGACTGAGAAATAGAGCCTCGTACCATGCTCACCGCTCCCACACTCGCCCGCCTCGGGAAAGCGAGAGAACCTCATGATAGAGACGGCCTCGAGATTGGGGCAATTTCTCCCATGCGGTACTACCGCCAGTATGGTGGCGGGCGATTAGAAGGGCATCCGCTCTAAAATTACGGCACAAATATCAGTGCTCTGCAAGTGAGCATGTCATGAACTTCCTATCGAACAAAGCAAGTTATAGTAGGACTGTAAACGGAAGTCGAAAAACCAAATACCGATAGCGAGATCGAGCACAACCGAACTACATTGATTGGATTGTGTGTTGAGGATGCGCTCTAGAGACATCCGTACAATATGTCAGAGAGAAGGGTAATCTATGCGTGCTATTTAGGAGGCGTGAGAACTCCGTCGCGCATATGATAGCGCCGGACGAGATATGGCGCACCAAGGGCCCTCGCTGGGCAGCAAAAGCACGGCATTGCGCCTAGCCTTGTGCGCTGGGCATAGTACGCTCGGCTTGTGGAATGTTTCCGGCGCGCAGCCTTTTCAGATGACTTGAACTCTGGCTACGCCTCTTCCGGACCCTTCTTCTCCGTGTCGCGACGCTGGAGGTCTTCTTCGGTCCAGCCTTCGCGCTTGTCCGCAGGCATGTGGACGAACAAGAGATTGATGGCGAGCGCAAGCACGCAGAAACCGACGCCGAGGAAGATCGCGCCGCGGAAGCCTTTGACAGGGTTGCGACCGCCGTCGTTCGTGTAGCGCTCGACCGTGCCTGCGAAGCCGAGGCCGGTGGCAAGTCCGTAGACCTGCACAACGCCGATGAGCGCGCCCGCGACGCCCTGCTCCTGGCGGCTGACGGCGTTGCTCGTGATGACTTGGCCCGCGGTGAGCACGAAGTCTGGACCCGCACCGATGACCGCCGACGCGACGAAGGCCTGCGCCCAGTAGACCTGGTGTGCGGGCATCGTGCCGAGGATAATGAGCGCGGCGGTCACTTCCGCGATGCCGATGCAGATGATGTACTCCGCGGGTAGTCGCTGAATGAGCCATCCCGCGAGGACGGACATGATGCTGCCGGTGAATACGATGGGAGAGATGCTCGCGCCCGCGGCGATGATGGAGTAGTTGCGCACGGTGAGCTCCCAGACTTCGATGTACCACAGGAAAATGCCGAAAGACATCATGATGAGGAAGACGGAAAGAATGAGGGGGGTGAAGGATGGTCGCTTCCAGACGGTAACGGGTACAATCGGCTCCTTGGCGAATTTGGCGTCCCAGATACCGAAGGCGACGCCGTGGAGGATGGACACGATGAGCAAGACGTAGATATACACCGTGTTCCAGCCTACAGCTGGTGCTTGGCTAAGGAAGGTAGTCAACAAGCAGTTCAACGCAATTGAGCAAGATCACTTACTTCCATACGAAGTTGAATAGGAAGAGGGCGCCGACACCGAAGTATGAGCCGACGATGTCGATCTTGCCGTTCGGGTCTTGCGGTGCGTCATGCGGGACCGAGATGGCAGCTGTAGTGAACACTACGAAGCCGAGGATTGCGCTACAAAGGACTGATCAGAAAACGCCACCGTAACAGAAACAAACACCACATACAAGAACCAGAACATCCAGCGCCACGATGCAAGCTGGGCGACAAGGCCCGCGAGAACGCCCCCACCTGCCGCGCCGACCGGTGCACCGCTGACGAAGAGTGCCATGGCGATGTTGCGCCAGAAGCCCGGCGGGAAGGTGATACCGAGGAGCGCGATGCAGTTGGGGACCATGATACCGCCGCCGATACCCGTGAGCGCACGGAGCACGCAGAGGACGACGAAGTTTGGTGCAAAGCCCGTGCCAATCGTAAAGGCGACCCACATAAACGCGCCGAGGAAAAGCGTATTTTTGTGCCCGTAGACTGCGCCGAGGCGTCCACCGGGGAGAATGAAGGCACCCTGCGTGAGTCTGGAGAGATTGTCAGCACGGTGCTAATCGAAGAAGGACAAAGACGACTTACGGATAGGCCGCGGCAACCCAAGCTGCGCTTGCTACGGATGGTACGCCGAGCGACTGAGCGATGTGGATGGACGTCGCGAGGCCTCCGCCGAAGGGTACCATCTGCAAGAAAATGTCAGTACGCGCTTACTTTTGTTCAGTGGGGAGAGAAGTACCTGAACTAACTGCGTGAGAGCAACAAAGGCCATGACGACCATCTTACGGCTGAAGGGTAGCTCGTCGTGGACAACAGCGCGCTCGGGAGACTGCTCTCTCTGCGGCGTAGGTACGGCGGCACTATCGATTGGGGTGGTATCCACCATCGTGTCTGACGCAGACTCAAGTCTCGCGGAAAGCTGAGAGACACCGTTGGCTGCAGAGCTCATGGTGACAGTCGCAGGGTTGATGAAGAATGCTGGCAAAGGCCCCCGCCCGCCGCCAAACTATTATACTATCCGCCCGCCATGACGTACAGCAGCCCCCGGGGCTCGCGCGCCGCAAGGCGGGGGCGGTCGTCGGTGTCGCTTTCCACGTTAGGAAGCGTCTCGGGCAGATGTGCTCGGGAACATGTTCGCACTCTGCGTTGGGGCGAAAGTTGGTCAGGTGACCAGGAGTGAGTAGTCCAATGAGGGAACGCACCTGAAGTCGCTCTGGAGGACAATGCGTCGGCTGACATGAGAGCTCAAATGCTTTGAGGACAGCTGGAGCTTAGCTGGAGTGATTGAAGATGCTGGGGGGAGGATGTTCGCTTATTTTCAGCTCACCGCCTGAGACCGAGGCAAGAAGCGCCTGAGCGCGCGGAGCAGCGATATCGAGGCGGGCGGGCGCGAGGGCGCGCGGTAGGCGCGCCGGCTTGCCGAATGTGTAAGCAGGTCGCATTGCTGTGGGGAGGCTCGGGCATCGCGCCACTCGAAGGTCGGTGATGACAAAATGCGGCGACCCTCGCATGCGGTACACGCCAGTATGAACAAGCTGGCCTGTAATTATAACTCTGCCAATTAGACATGCGGGCGGGCCAGTACTTCTTCCTCCTGCTTGCGAAGCTCGCCCGCGACTGCCTAATAAGCTATGGCGTACTGGCCGACCGAAACTCGATTGAGATCTGCACAAGAGAGTATGCAATTGAGGAGGCAGCTCACTTTGATGCCCAGCTATCATAAACAAACTGCGACCGCGGAGTTGATAATCTCGTCTCTAAACCCGCCCACAACCGCGGCGTTCACGAGGGTTGTGGCGCAAGGTTCCTCGACTCGCCGCGTGTGAACAACATGCCATGTATATCGAGCTATGGTCGAAAATCTACGGTCGCCTTGCATGATCTTCTCGTAGAGTGCTTGCAGCGGCGTCCAACGCATGACGTCGATCCCTCGACTTGCATGGATGTGACCGAAGACATGGAGTCTGGGACGAACCTGCCAGAGCCTGCAGAGGAGGGCGAGACACCCGAGTCCTCCGAGGTCCAAATGAAACGACGGAGGGCCATGGGTAACGAGGATGTCAACGTCGTCTGGGATATCTTGCCAGACCGTTGAGGCCCCGACCTGATGCGGTTGAACTCGAGAATATTGGAATGCCCACGACCCATGGCGTGGCGTGTCCGGGCTCCCATAGACTAGAAGCGGGCGTCCGTTCACTTGGATAGACGTGTAATTGTTCTGCAAGTACGTCAGCGAAGGGTACTTTTGCGCGACAAGAGCTTGGAATGCCACGTCCTGCAAAGCCAAGTCATGGTTTCCGGCGATGAACAGCTTATGCGAATGAGGCTGGATAGCGAGCCACTCCAGGGCAGAAAGTGTCTCGTCCACTGTTCCAGATTGAGTCAAATCGCCGGCATGGATGAGAATGTCGCCGGAGGGCAGCGGTGGGATATTTGCGTGGGAATTGTGAGTGTCGGCTACGCAGACGACCACGATACCGAGAGCATTGGTGTCCGCGTGGCTTGAACGCCATGAATACAGGCATCGGACAAGGAAACGCAGTGGACCAGCGATGAAGTCATCCCAGGCTGAAGGCGGTCTACGCGTCAAGATACTGTCCAAACTCATGGCGGGTGAAGCTGGGGGATTCTTCGGATAGTCGCGTCGGACGTGACCAGGAGGTAGATGCGCAAAGTTCCGAGACCAAAAGATTGGCTATATGCGCGGTGTACGTGGAACGGTCGTGGCAAGAGGCAAAGGACAAGCCTGGGAACGCGTCGCGGTCGTCGGGCTAGGCGCCGACAGCAGTCCGCGTCTTGACGCCCAAACCTGCATCCTACTTCACTTCCAACCACCATGTCCGGCCCTCAGGACGTAGGCATTCGACAGCGAGGGAGAGGCGGGCCAGCAGGCCGCTCTCCAGGACCTCTGAGCCCGAACAGCGAGCCCGATGATGAACATGCTGCGGCCTATCGCACTGTGAGTGACACGTATCCTATACACCTGGGCGTGGATGCTGACGTGCCTCCTTGGTGGTGGGTACAGCGGGAAAGGGAGGGGTTCTCGATTGAGAAGCTGCTGGAGACGCAGGAGGCAAGCGTAGCATTGGTGGCGACCCTGACACTTCTCGCTTTCGCTCTGCGCTTCTACAAGATCAACCACCCAGACCAAGTCGTGTGCGTGCAAGAATGCTCTGCACGTTCGGAATAGCTGACAGAGACAAACTATATCAGATTCGACGAAGTCCACTTCGGAAAGTTCGCTGCCCACTACATCTCGCGTGAATACTACTTCGATGTCCACCCACCTCTCACAAAGCTCCTCTTCGGTCTCGCCGGCTGGTTTGTCGGCTTCGACGGCAAGTTCAAGTTCGAGAGCATTGGAGATAGCTACACCGAGAACCACGTTCCCTACGTCGGCATGCGCGCGTTACCCGCCCTCTTTGGCAGCCTTACGATTCCGGTTGTGTACGCCATCATGAAGGAGAGCGGTTACTCAAACATTATCGCGGCGTTCTCTGCGTGTCTGATCCTCTTTGGTGCGTCATCTATGCCTCTATGCGCATGCGTTGCTGACGTAGACGTAGATAATGCTCATGTTGCTCAATCACGGCTCATTCTCCTCGATGCTCCACTCATCTTCTTCATGGCCATGACCATCTACTCGTATATTCGTTTCCGCAAGCTGAGATACCAGTGAGTAGACGCATGGCTACTACCGCCGCTTGCTTCTGACTGCGCTCCAGGGAGTTTTCGCCTGCTTGGTGGGGCTGGCTCCTCGCCGCCGGATCTTTCATGGCTTGCACTTGGGCATCGAAGGTCAACGGCATTCTTACGGTCGCAGCAATTGGCATTGCTGTGCTCATCGATCTTTGGGATGTGCTGGATCACAAGAAGGGTCACTCTATGGTGTGTACAGCCTTTGAAGTGCAGTTAATAATAGCTCATCGCCGTCTCAGGAATATTTCTGGAAGCACTTCACTGCTCGTGCAATCGGCTTCATAGGCCTACCAATATTCTTCTACCTATTCATCTTCTACATTCACCTCTCCGTTCTTACCTACTCGGGACCCGGCGACGCCTTCATGAGCCCCGCATTCCAGGAGACTCTGCGGGATAACGAGCTGTTGATGAACAGCCAAGGTGAGTGATGGTTACCCTGAAACTACAACGAAAGCTGACTGTTCGCAGAAATTCGCTACTACGACACGATCACGATTCGACACAAGGACACGAAGGTGTGGCTGCACTCGCACCCCGAGCGGTACCCGCTCAAGTACGACGACGGCCGCATTAGCAGCCAAGGCCAGCAAGTCACCGGCTACGCGCATGACGACGTGAACAACTACTGGCAGGTCATCCCGACGAAGGCACTCCCGGAGACGGGCCGCGGCCGCATCGTTCGCCATGAAGACATCGTGCAGCTTCTGCACGTGAGCACGCAAACGCTGCTTCTAACGCACGACGTCGCGTCGCCGACGATGGCGACGAACGAGGAGTTCACGACGTGGGCCAAGGACGACCACTCGCGCTACAACGACACGCTCTTCCACCTGCGCCTCGTCGATGCGAACCCAGGAGGCGCGTGGAAGACTAAGGCTGGCCACTTCAAGCTCATCCACGTCCCCACCAAGGTCGCGATGTGGACCTTCCCTGGCCAGCTCCCCGAGTGGGCGTTCAACCAGCAGGAGGTCAACGGCAACAAGCAGGTCAGCGACAAGACGACGATTTGGTACCCCGACGAGATCATCGCGACCGAGGACGGCGAGATCCGCTCAAAGGAGGAGATCGGCCACAAGGAGCCCAAGTCGATGAACTTCTTCAAGAAGTTCGGCGAGTTGCAACTCCTGATGCTACAACACAACGCGGGCCTCGTCGCGTCGCACCCGTACGCGAGCGGACCGTTCAACTGGCCGTTCCTCATCAGCGGAATCAGCTTCTGGACGCAGAACGAGGACCAGAAGCAAATCTACCTCATTGGCAACCTCATCGGATGGCTTGCGGCGACATTCGGTGTCGCGATCTTCATTGGCATCATGGGCGCGGACCTCCTCGCGCGGCGTCGCGGCATCGAGCCCATTCCTGCTCGTAAGTGCCCTTTCTCTCGGAGTTCTCGCGCAGATACTGATGCACTGCACAGCGGTGCGCAACCGGTTGTGGAACTCAACGGGCTTCTTCCTGCTCATCTGGGCGGTGCATTACTTCCCGTTCTACCTGATGGGCCGGCAGCTGTTCCTGCACCACTACCTGCCGTCGCACCTCGCGTCAGCACTCGTCGCGGGCGCCGTGCTACACTTCGTGCTCAGCGAGACGATCAACTACCCGATATCGGTGCGCGGCCCCGCGACGCGCCCGCAGCCCGCGCAGAAGGCGGACGTTGGCATGAAAGGCCCAATTGTCGTCGGCGTGTTCGCGCTGCTCATGTTCGGCCTCTACATCTACATCAGTCCGCTCACGTATGGTACACCAGGGTACGTGCTCTCCTATTATATGCGCATTGTATGGATTACTGACTGAAATCCACAGGTTGACAGGCGAGCAGGTGAACGCGCGCCGGCTGCTCAACACCTGGACGTTACACTTTGCGGCGAAAAAGACAGACCACCTGTGAGCACGTCGGACGCCACCCATATACCGTCGCGGAGGGCTACTGTGTTTTGTGCTTCTCTCGATCCTTTCCTTTCCTTGTTATGCTGTGCGTTTTACAGAGCAGGAATATATATAATGTGTACGATGCTTTCTTTTGAATCATCGGTGCGCGCTGTAGCAATATGGTGTGCCACAGAAGGAAGCATATAATCTATGGTGAGTGTTTATCTGCCATGCGCTGACGCTGAGAACTTAGGGCTACCTGGCAGGTAACTCACAGAGTGCGCATATCGCGAGAAAACTCTTTCCTCTCGTACGGCTCGAGTCATACCGGCCTCTGCAGTTGGAGCCCGCTTATCCCCACGATTGGATGCCCGTTCTGCACGCGAATGCCTTGTACCCTTCCCCACGAGTTCTGACGAGCATACTAACAACCTTATAATAGGAATTACAGCACTCTCTAACGGCCTACATGACGTGCATGGCCACACTATAATATCTAAGCAGGGTTGGCATCGCTGGCCGCATGCCGGCAGACGGCGCTCGTCTTCAAGTGCATTATCACCTGCCCTGAAGCGTGAAGTTCACATCGTAGCTTGCATATCTTCGCTGCATCTTTCACCGACGCTCAAGGTTCGACATCTGACATTCCACTCCAGCGTTCCGCACGCATGAACTGTTACTCACTGTATGAGATCGTTGCGGGCGAAACCTCGCTCCGAAGCTGGACTAAAGTACGCCGTACCCGCGTTCATCTTTGTCTGATGGTGTCCTCACCGTACTAAGTAATAGCAGCGCACGCAAGGAGCGCAGGGCGGAGGTGGCAGGAGGACAACGGCCACAACGACAGTTCGACTCACACACAAGTGGCGTGCCATTCAGAAGGTGACGCAGATGCATCATGCAGAAGTTCGCTGGAAGTGATGGAGACCCCACGGGTCGAACGTGCGGGCAACTCCCAGTGTGGGTTCCTGGCTTCGTTTCACCGAACTATAAGTACGCCGGTACCGTACGTCCAATCCTCTGGCTCATCCTGAAGCATTGGCCTTACCAAGCCTCGCCCTCGCTTTCAGCACGACGAGACCCCTCCCTCATCACGCCCTTTCCGTCATGATCGCTGTTACACGTATTATAGCGGAAGGCCCGCTCATTTTTCTGGCGATGCTCAGTCTCAGTTCGATCCTCCTTGTCTCCCTCCGTCGATGGTACGAGAAGCGCGGCAAGCGGTCGATTCTGCCCCCGGGTCCACGCGGACTGCCCTTCATCGGTAACCTCCTCCAGCTTCCGCGGGATAACACTCTCCTGGCAAGGCCATTTGCAGATCTATCGCGCCAGTATGGTATGCGTCTTCCGTACCATGAGGGTATGCTCAGGAATTGACCAATCGCCGCTAGGCCCAATCTACTACTTGCGCGTCATCAATACGCATTTCGTGATCGTCAACGACCTCAACATGGCCCGCACGCTCTTCGAAAAACGCAGCGCGATATACTCGCATCGTCCGCGGGTGGTACGTTCCCTTGTTGGCACGCCCGCCTTACCTCTCAACGTTCGATTCGCAGCCGATGGTGAACGATGTCATCAAACGCGACACGATGCTATTCATGAATTACGGCGCTGCGTACCGACAGAGCCGCAGGCTCGTCGCGACATTCCTCAATCCGCGGATCGCGTCAAAGTACTGGCCTGCGCAGGAGGCCGAGTCCATCAAATTCGCACTCGGTGTCCGCAAAGCGCCCCAGGATGTCCAGAAGTTGACAAGATGGTGAGCCCGCTCTCCGGCCGCTACCCATTATTTTCTAAATCTGGACTCAGGACTGCAACATCGCTGATCATTCGCTTGGTGTACGGCCTCGAGGTGACGGGCAAGGACGACCCGCTTGTGAGCCTTGCCGAGGACTTCTCGCGGCTCACGGCTGACTCGACTACGCCTGGGCGGTGGCTCGTTGACTCCTTCCCGATCCGTGAGTGCCTCGTCGCGTCTTCTCGCAGGATTTAAGACGTCGCTGACGCGTGCGAGCAGTGCGCCATATCCCGACGTGGTTTCCAGGCGCGGGCTTCAAACGCTGGGCGATGCGTGCAAAGGCGCGCATGGATGAGTTCGCGTATCTGCCGTACCAGGTGGCGAAGGATAAGATCGTATGTCTCTGGTTGCGTTGCGCTTTCCGGCTCTACAATATAATGTGCTCCTGTAGACTCAAGGAGACATCGCGCCGAGCTGGACTGCAGAAAAGCTTCTGGAGAGCATTGAACCTCCTACCGGGCAGGAGGAGAAGGAGATCCGGCATACTGCGACATCCTTGTACTCAGGCAAGTGGTGATATGCACTGCCTCCGCAAGTCGAACTCCTAATACCCTATCTTTCTATGATAGGAGGATCCGATACAGTAGGCTGTTATATTGTGTCCAAGTTACATCCTCATTCAACCCTTTCGCACAGACAAACGCCATGGTCTCGTCCTTCGTCCTTCTGATGCTGCACTACCCAGAGGTACAGCAGAAAGCTCAAGCAGAGGTCGACCGCGTTACTGGCGGTGCATGGGTACCCCGCATGCACGACCGCGAGCAGTTCCCATACCTCGACTGCGTCCTCAAGGAGCTCTTCCGCTTCAACCCCGCCGTGCCGCTCGTCCCGCACAGCCTGCACCAGGACGATTTCTTCGAGGGCTACCTCATCCCGAAGGACGCGTGGGTCATCGCGAACCTGTGGTACGCACGCGCGTGGGGGTTGAAGCTCTCGAATTGGGCTAACGGACGCGCGTAGGGGATTTATGCACGACGAGACTAGGTACCCTGACCCTGATGTCTTTATGCCAGAACGCTTCGAGGCAAACACCGCGACAGGCCGCGTGCCGCAAGAGGACCCGCTCGACATCGTGTTTGGCTTCGGACGGCGGTACGTCTAGCTGCGTGGCAGCATAATCCCTGGCTTTAATGAGGCGCGTCCCGCAGATCATGCCCGGGATATCTCCTCGCGCTCGCATCTGTATACCTGAATGTCGTGCATTTGCTCTTCGCGTTCGACATTGTCCCTGCCAAGGACGAGGCGGGAAACGACGATATACCGCCAGTCGCGTTCATCGAAGGCCATGTTTCGTGAGGGTGTAGAGCTACAATCGGCTGATGACGGTGCTGATAAATGTGCAGGCATCCCAAGCACTTCAAGTGCCATGTACGCGAGCGCAGCGCTGAACGGATGACGCTCCTGGAACACACTTTGGCAAGCCTACAGTAACACGCCGCTCAAAGCATGCTAGTAATCAAGAGTCTATTATTCTTCTGAACCCGAGACTATACAAATCGAAACAAAATACAACAGTCTATATCCGTGATCGTAAGAGTCCTAGATGATTCACCGTGAGGCTACAAACAATGGGATCAGACATGAGGAAGGAGATCGCAGCTTGGATGCGGGATCATGAAATGGGGGCATGAGCTACGGAGCCGCACACACGACCGAAGACTTCCAAAGACCATCCACCAGACGATGCAGGCAAGGCGGTAGAAGACGTCAGAGCATAGCACAGGCCAAAGACCAAGGGTAGACGAGAGACTACAAGCGAAACTCGCAAGAGGACGCAGACTTGAGGATGACAGTGGGCGAAGGACCACCGAGAGGCGACATGGCGATCCGGAGACGAAGAGAACCGAAGTCGAACGGGAGGAGGCAAGCGGGCGTTCGGCCCAGCGCAGGCTGGAGGCGATGAGATCGAGTGCACGGAATGCCCGACACTATCGAATGTGCATCGCGCAGCCTGAGCTGGGTTTCGTGGACACTTGCCGGTCCTTGTTCGAGTCGGTTTAGATCGTCTGGAGGTCGTCGTGTCGCTGTTGGCGGTGAGTTCGTCCGGAGGCGTATCAGGCCTGCGAGGTCGGGTGGGTGGTCGGGTGTGGAGGCTCGTCGGCCTTGGCTTGGTAGTGTCGACGTCGTCCGACGATGTCGTCGTAGACAGTGAGGAAGTCGGCGAGAGCGTGCGCAGGCTCTCGTCGGTCGTTGAATGAAGCAGCGGGCTGGCTGTTGGGCGTCGATGCATATATCGTGCGTCGACCAAGCCCAACCTGGGCCGACCTTGGCGAGCAGAGGCGCGTCTGTGCGCATGCGTGCCTTCGCAGAGGCCAGCATGTGCGGAACACCTTCAGTACAGGCGGAAACATATGGACCGTAATCACTACGCACCTGTTTCCCCGTTGCATCCCCGAGAGCGGTGGCTGCCAGCCTAGGGTGCCAACCTGGTATCACTTGATCGAGGACCGCAGAGTCGAGCGGGATGAGGGACCGAAGATGCGGTATTGTCCACGTAGCCGGTCCTCGAAGGAGGTCGCCGGTCCTCTGGACGGTGGACTTCGATGGGATAGATGAGTTGAAGATGATGATGAAGATGACAAGGAATCGGCAAGACAAGAACTAGAGCGCCGAGGATGAGAATGCCAGAAGCTGGATGACGACGAGCCGGAGAATGATAGCCCAGAAGATGTCGTACCAGAAGACGTTGACCCAGGCGAGGATGAGCCAGATGACGAGCCCAGGGACGAGGAACCGTGAGATGAGAAACCGAGAGGTGCAAGCGGAGGATCGGCCATCGAGAGCGCGGACATGAGCGCAGCGAAGAACAGCTCGGGTACGACGACGTCGTCAGTGTCAACCGTGTCCTTGACGGCGACGGGAGTCGTAGAGATCGTCGCGACCCACGTCGCAGCATCCGTGATGTAGTAGGTCGCCCGCGATGATTCGTCAGTCAAGCTGGTCCTGCAAAGCGAACACGAATCGCGCTTCTTCGTCCGCTTCGTCTGCCGCTTCTGTAAGAATGTCATAGGTGAGCACAGCAACACATGCGAAGGTCTTTACATACACACCTTCCCCTTGTGAGGGTTTGGGAACGCGATGGTGAAGACTACGATCCAGAAGACGAAGGCCAAGAGCATGTACCAGGGATTCCACCAGTCGAGGTCATCGTCGCCAGCGAGAACACTTGGGCCAGACGACAGTTGCGGAGACGAGATACACTGCGCAGTCTGGCAGAGGAAGAAAGCCAGACATGTCGCGACACGCCATGGCTCGTAGGCGTGTATCTGACCGGAGCCGCGGACGTCGATGTCGGTAGAGGTCTCCCAGAAGAGGGACAGAGGCGGGCAGGCTGATGGCTCGTAGACCTGGAGTGCAGACGAGGGGCGAACGACGAGGTCGAGGACGGAGGTTACCGGGGTCGTGAGCGACAGGTGCGCCTTGGTGCAGGCGACATCTGGCAGCCGTGGACCGAAGACGAGGTGGTCGAGATGGGAGTAGTTGGTGCGGCCCGAGGATGCGCTGAAGGATTGACGGGAGGTGTTCCTGGTTCGAGTGGTCCGGCGTGTGGTTCTGGCCTTGGTTCGTTTCGAGGATCCGAAGTTACGGAGAATGCGACGGGTTTGCTTCTCGCTCCATTTGGCGGTCGAAGCGATGAGCTTCCTTGGGTTGTAGACGACCTTGAATTGCGGGGGCGCGACGTTCGCCACGTTGAGGACCAGCCCCAACCAGACGATGACGCCGAATGCCTCGAGAAGCATCGCGCTTCCCGGGCTTCGAGAGGATGAAGTGAGAAGTGGGTGCCGCTACGTGGGTGACAGGCAGCGACTGAGAGGGTGAAGAACTGTCAGGGAGAGGGGCGACGGCTGCGGAGTGACAGACGGGGAGGAGACGAAGGTGGTGGTAGCGGGCAGGGAAGAAACGAGCGCCGATGTTCGACTTTATGTTTGGCGTATTTGGTTGAGGTCGTCGAAGACATGGCTTCCGTCCGAAAGCAGAATGCTACCTTTCCTGGGTATTCGCCCCCAGATGTAGGTCGCGCGCGATCGGACGTACCCCACTGCAAGACGAAGGCACATGGTAGCATTCGTGGTGTCGGAGAACGCGAAGATGCTGGTCGCCACCGGTGAGCCGAAGACTTCCAACGGACATCCGCTGAGCCGGCTGCCAATGCACTTAGAAATAATTTCATGCATAGGCCGGTCGCAAGCCCAGTGCCAATAGCCTTTTGACAGTAGTTCAGCAACGCCAGCGACAGCCCTTGGATTCTATACGTGCCTTACACACGATGCCGAGGCCGAGAATCCCTCCAGTAGGTTCGGCAAGGATCGCGCTGACAGCGAGTGTCTTGCACAGCCTGGCGGCCCTCGCGCAGAGGTCGGTCGACGCTGTAAAACCTGGAGGATGAATGCCCCGCTTGGACGATCAACACGAAGGATGTCGGGAGTGAGAGCTGAGAAAAAGTTGAAGGAGTAGTCATGACCGACGTCTCAAACAGGCAAGCGGTGTCCCCGTGGCGTCGGGGGACCCTTTGAAACCGCAATACTGGTCGGCTGCGCTGCGGCCGCACTTCGAGTGGCGGATGGCAAGATTGTGCATGTGGAGAACTAGAAAGTCGATACATGCCGAGAGGGGGTACTTACACTAAATCACAGGTATCAAGCGGATGTCCAAGCCTACGTCGCATGTGGCGGGTACGACTACAGAATAAATAGACCAAGAACTTCGAGATGGGCCAGGACTACCAGGGGAAAAAGAAGAACGGCGGATCGTCGTCAGAGAAGTCCTCGTCGTAATATGGATCACCATACAGCTCTTCGTCGTCGTCGTCGTACTCGTCTTCGTCGTCCCAGTTCTCGGCGCCGTCCCACTCGACACTCGCCGCGTCCTTCCGCAGCTTCAGAATGTCGTCTTGGCACACGTTCATGCAGTCGCGTAGTCGCAGCGCGAGGGGGCACTTGGATCGACGGCGCGTCGCGAGCATCTTCGTGTACTGCGGCAGCAGGCCCGCGTCCGCATCCGCATCCGCGCCGTACACGTCCGGCGCCGTCCGCCGCAATCGCAGACCCGTGAGCTGCAGCGTGCGCAGGCCCGGCAGGAACGGTTGCATCTTGCGCCGCGGCTTTTTCGACGAGCCCTGCGCGGGCACCGGCGGCGTCGCGCCCGGGACGGGGACGCGGCTTGCGAGGGCCTCGGGGAGCCCCGTCTCGCCGAAGCGACCGACGCCCAGCTCGCGCAGCCCCGTCATGCCCCCGCACATCCGCAACCACTCCTTCTTCTCCATCGTGTGGTCGTGCGCCCCAAGATGCAGGTTCCGCACGTTCGCAATCGGCAGCGTATCCAGAACGACGTTGAATAGTGTGGCCGAACCGTAGGACGGCCGGTACATTGTGATACAGAGCTTGGGCTGTGCCTTGGGAGGAATGACGCTGGATGGCACTGGATGTAAGACAGATATTGGGTAGTCTTGCGTCCATGCCTTCAACGACGTCTCGCTGATGCTCAGGGTGAGCAGAGGAGGCACGACTCTCCCGTGCTCGGGGTCTGACCGGAGCTTAGAGCTGAGGACAGGACACAGCTGAGCCGCTTCGTTGGACCTCAGGTCCGTGCAGTCGAGCTGAAGGGTTACGTCGGCGGGGAATGCCATGTGCTGCAGCACGAACGCGCAAGTCTTTGCCGACGATCCAAGCAACAACGTTCGGAGATGGGGTAGGTTGACCATAAGATCGTCGATGAGGGGAGGTGTGTCATCTGGGAGTGAGGGCAACACGCCCTTCAACTCGAGGTTTTGCAGAGCAGGCAAACCCTCGAGTGTCCGCAGAACCGTAGTGATGCTAGCGCTCACATACTCGTACGACGTATCCCCTGAGCGGAAGGTCAAGTGTGTCAGAGTCGATTTGAACACGGAGCTCTGCCAAGAAACTCGCGTGTCCACCAGCTCAAGGTGGGTCAGCGATGGAAGGTCGACCTTGTCAAACAGGATCTCGGAGCCAGCAGCAGTCATGTGGATGAACGACGGACGCGGATGTGTGATGGTGAGCGACTTGAGGAGCGGTGCCTCCGAGCCGATCACCGGCTTGTTTACGAGCTTCTCCATGCTCCCTATCTTGAACACCAGCGACTCGATGCGAGGCAGCTCCTTCATCGCGAGCTCGAAGGACTCCAAGGTCCCAGTTGTTGCAACAATTGTCAGATGGAGTGGCGCTCGCTTCGAGCGCGCGAGCATCTCCTGCGTCCACTCGAGGCGATCCACAGTAAACTCGCTCCACAGGCGGGGCGAGCCGAGCGCGACCTCTCTCCAATAATGTGATACATGCGCAATCTTGATCCAGGACTTGCAGTTGGTGCGTGCGTAAGGACTCCTCGCCATCGCGTAGGGAGCAGGCTGAACAGCCCCCTGCCGGACGAAGGTAGCATAGTGCATGAAGATCTCCGTGAGAAGCTCCGGCGGAAGACACGAGATGGCGACGAGCTTGTTCAGCTCACGCGTCTTCGCAATGACTTGTCTCTTGTGCGCGTTGATCTCGTCCTCGAGGACTTGGCGCGCTCTGTCGACCGCGGTGAGCTCGCGGTTAGGGGTTTTTGGGCGAACGACGACGCTGTATTGCTTCATGAGATGGCAAATCACGAGGAGACGCGTGTACTCACGCCGCAGCCCCTTCCGTCGGTGCCATGGCTGGATAGCGCTTCGAAGCACATACGATGCACATCGTGCTCGGAGTCGCGTGAAGTCACAAAGCAATTACGTAGCGACGAAGCGCGACGGCGTGGTTGGTTGATGTTCTCTGGCTGGCCGTTGTGAGAATACGCGTCCAGGATGCAGAGATGGGAGTATCAGATCGGGAAGGACGCGATGAAGGTGAAGCGTGCGGACCAGGGTTGGCGGAGATGGTCGTCGCAGAGAGGAAAGCGTGGGCAGAACTGGCGCCCAGTGGCCGTCCGGATAATTATGCCACGTGTACCGCCCCGTCGAAACGCCCAGCCTTACAGGCAGCCATAGCCTCGATCCCTGTCTGAATCTCATCAAGCCTGCAACACACGACAGCCTTGGCTTGCAGCACAGCCGGTATATAGCTGAGATACCCGCTTAACCCGAAGCATGATCGCCCTTGTCGGCGAAAGAGGGCCAGCGCCACGCCGGTGGCGCGACACAGTCGCACAAGGCCGACCGTAGCATTCGGAGAGCCCGAGAGTGGTAAGATGAGTATCCAAGTTCCAAATTTTAATTATACATGTCTAGTCCAGTGCCCCGTTTCCGTTACAGTAGTCTACATTGCCCTGCGCAGGGTTGCCCGCCCACGCAGGGAACGGCCGGCTCTTGCCCGAGGCGCCGAACACGGCGAACGAGAGGACAAATATCATGACCTGCGCGCCGCCGTCGAGCGCACCACCGAGAATATAGTTGTACTTTTTGTACCACCCGGGGTGGTATCGCCGCAGCCAGACCTGCGAAATGATGCCGACGATGATAGTCATCAGCATGGGCGAGTTCGTGCCCGAGCTCATCCACTGCATGTACTGGTAGATGATGGGAAGCAGGATGTCGTTCACTTTGACGGGCCCGATCTTCTCCCAGCGCTGCACTTCCTAGTCAGAAACCTGATCGTAGCACAGAAGATCGAGGGATCCCACCTTGCCGATGAACCACTGGATGATCGTCGGCCCGATGCCAATGACGAGGCCCATGGGGATGATGAAGTAGGGACCGCTCGGCGAATACAGCTGCTTAGCCATCGACCATGTCACAGCTGCACTGTTCAGGCTCTGTACGTATTGCCCAGACTACAAATTGAAGATATAAGCAACATCCGATACACGAAGTAGTAAATCGCGCTTACCCAGACAGCGGTACCAATAGGATCAAGGAGGACCTCGCGCTGCGCGTCAACGATAGAGACCATGACAGCTACAAGAGTTATCAGCGTGCATCCATGAGCTCGCTAAGTTCATTATAACATACCATAGTTGACGATGGCACCCAAAATCGTCCCCCACACCTGCGTCAAGAACATGACACGCGGCGGGATCTTGAGGTATTGGCCCATCTTCAGGTCACCCGCGAGGCCGATAGACGTCGAGACGACATCGTGGCTCCACATGGAAAACTGTGTGCAGTGTCAGACGAGCGCCTCGGCGAGCATCGGAGAAGGGACGACGTACGTAGAGATTAGCGACGGGCTTCCCTGGGTTGACCGCGCCCGCGACCATCTTCATCAGCTGGTTCGTCGCGATACCGTTCCCCATGCGCGCATACAGCAGGGTCGAGAACGGCGTGATGACACCTGGAGGACGTATCAGCCTGGCGCTTCGCAAGAGACGGGGAAGACGCGTACCGCCGAGCACAAGAGCGACGATGTACCCGTACCACGGCAGCGTCGTCTCGCCCTTGAACACCACGATCAGGCCTGCGGCAGCCATCAGCACCCCGCACACGTCCGGCGCACATGCGACCCACCGGCAAAGAACGCGAGCACAAGGAGCGCGGCGTACCAGTACCACGGCGCCTCGTCGTACTTCTGCATCGCCTGCCAGTGCCGATCCGGCTGCGTGCCTGCGCGCGCCTGCTTGAACGACGCGACGATGTACGGGCCCCAGAAGAGGATGCAGTGCGCGATGAGCCCGCCGATCGCGAGGTTCGCGCACAGGTTCGCCCATGCGTTTGACCCTGGGCGCGACGTCAGTGTGAATGAGCGATGCAGGTGAGGAGGGCGCGCACCGGTCAGGGCGGGGAGGCCGACCTCGTTGAGCGCGGTCTGGTTCAGGGTGAAGGTGCTCCCGAAGACGGCAGACTGTGGGTACCGCGTGCCGTTCTGGGCGAACAGCGACGTGGAGAGCATCGGGAAGGACAGCGACTGTGTGCGACCGGGCTCAATGGTTGCGAAGGGGCTCCATAGGAAGGCGACGTACGTTCCAGACATTCGAGTAGTAGATACCCATGATGGCGATGTAGCAGATGGCGATGCCGAACCATGAATTAGCTGCACAAGCCTGGTCAGAAACGCGGGACAACATCATCGAGGGCACGAAACGCACCCTGCTGTACAATCGGGTAACTCATGGTCCTAGCGGGCAGCGTCAGATCAAGGCGCACAGGAAAGATCGACAGGCTTACGTCGAGGTGATGTACTGCCAGTCGAAACCGAACGATAGGAAGCCAAGGCCCTCGTTACCGTCCGTACCACCGAAAAGGTTGGTGATGATATCCTGAGTCTTCGTCGGCGCGTGCTGCGTCGCGAGACAGATGACGTTGACACCGTTGAGGAGGGGGAAGATGTAGGACGGAAAGATTTCGTAGCAGAACATGCCAGTGAAGGCTGTCCAGAAGAGCTTCACGCGCTTCTTGTTCCCTTTCGTGTCAAAGTGTAGTGCCTGGAAGATCGAGACGGTTGGCAGATTCTGTCGCCGGACTGTCAGACAACATCGAGAAACATGTGGGTGGGGGAACTCACCGCCCAGTACACCATCTCGCTTGGGTACACTGTCAGCGGCCGCAGGAGCCCGACGATGCCGTAGCCGAAGCAAGCGGTCGAGAAAGTCGCTAGAACTGCGGTAGTAGCATGGACATTGGTGTCGTAATAGAGCTGACCATAATTTCATTTAGCCTTGTACCTCGATGGAGAGATAGGTAACCCTTACCCTTTGCACAGCGAAGTTGTTGACCGAACTACTTCCATACGCTGCAGTCGAGGCGACCAGAGAAGCGATGACATGCTGCACATTCTGTGAGCGGATAGGCGACAACAATGGCCGGTATGAGACACACCTCTTTCAGTCGGAACTCTCCAGGGTTGATAAAGTCGAGGAAGGGTCCGAGCCGCGCGAAGCGGGTGTTCTCTACCCACGATGCCCGAGGAAGGAAGGCTGCCCACGCATTGCCGACGGAGTATATCAGCAAGAGCAAGAACACCGTCGACACCGTTACTTGAAGCGGCTTGAAGATATAAATCTGCGCCTGAGGTTAGCCCCACTCGTGACTATGGACAAGTCAAGTGATATACCTGGCACATGGCAGCACCCAAGCCGGCAAACAGGGTACCGAGGAAGATAGACCGGAAGGTCAGAGACGGGTCACCGTCGTCCCTGACGTCGAACAGGAAGTTCGAGACGTCCTCTCCGTTGCGGATGACGGGCTCGCCGTTCACGAGGAGTGCGCCCTCGCGGTAGGAGAGGTCCTCGGCGGACGAACCGTCCTTGCCGAACGACGATTCCGTCTCCTTGAGCGCGCCGTCGTGGACGACATCGTCGCCGTCGTGCACCGCCTTCTTCTCGTCGATGGACTCGACGGGATCCCGGAGGACGGGAAGATCAGCGAGGGCGTTGGGGCCGGACATGGGGGGCCAAAGCGTCGTGAGTTCCACGGCTGCCCGTGCGCACCAGGAGCGGGCTCTTATGGCCCTCCACGCGCGGCACACGGCCACTGCGACATCGCAGAATTCTCTGGTGCAATTCTCGCCCTCGCGGCTGCACAAGGCAGTCGGAGCCCTGGGCGCGCGGCGCAAGGTCGGAGGGCGTATTGCTGGCTGAACGTTGGAGGCCCGAGGCAGCTCTCGAAGTCGGGCAGTGCAATGGCGAATTCTTGCGCAAGGCGTCCGGGAGCGTGTGGGTGTGGTGCTTGAATGGCTCTGCCAGCGCGCAATCGTTAAATCGGAAGGCACAGATCAAACGTTCCCGTCCCGGAACTTGGTGATGGCCAGTTCGGAGGTGTACTGAGCCGTTATGAACATCGCGCCATCGTCTGGAGAGGACGCGAATGGTTCACATTGGCAGCACCCGACGCTCCAGCTTAGAGATGGACCATGTGGACGCGGACGATTCAATTTGTCACTGGTCGGCAGCGACGGCAGCGCGGGTTCTGGTTGCAAAAAGAGTCAGCTCTCGATACTTCTAGGATCAGAGATAGGCTTGCAAGACAGGGGCCAGAAACTGACCATCTTGCGATGTTGTCCATAGTCGAGGCCGGGTGTGAGTTCGAAAGGAAAACTCAGGAACAGAGTCCTCGGCCACGTGTAATCAACTGCGCCTCGGACGCCACCAGGCTCTTGCGGGCGCCGGCAAATATTGACATTAATTTGTCTGTGTCAGGATCGCCCAGCCTCGAAAGGCGCAATTGCAACGAGATATGGGTCTATTGGCAGTGGTAGATAATATTACAGTAGTCAGCATCAGCTCTCTGTCTAAGACCTCGCAAAACAAGACAATCGCCAGAACGAATTACAGGCAATCGAGTCGAAAAGCGGGGTGCCGCGAGGGCTGGGGTGAGTGTATTGAGCGAGGGGTACGTACAATTACTAGGGGGAATCGATTACAGAGGCCGCAAACGTATAACGGGGACCTCTATGTGTGCTATGTACGCGAATGAATAGAAAGTCTCTGAGCGACGATGAGGAAAGTGCAATGGAAGGAGCTGCATGTGCGGTGGATGGTATATGATACACAGGTACGATGCGAAGAAATATCCAAAGCAGAGCAAGAAGACAAAGCGTTTATGATACGGAGGGGGATAAGGAATAACAATATCATGGAGTGGAAGACGGGGCGCGCTCACTGTACGAGGCACCCGCCCTTCTCGCCTTTCGAGTCGCGCTTCCCCCGCGTGGTGCCTGAGAGCACGTCGCCCGAGATAGCGATCGAACGTGCCTCGTCGGCGTCGACCATCGACACGCCTGAGAACGAGGTCATTCTCGAAAGCCGGGCATCGGTGCGCTCTCCGACGGACACGTCCGTCTCGACAATAGAGATCGCAGACTGCCGCACGGTGTCGGGCCGGCTGTGGAAGCTGTCAGCCGTCACGGCGCTACGGAGACTCGCGCTTGGCGGAGACGCGCTGCTGCTGGCGACCGAAGAGGGGCGCTCCTTGACCGGAGGCGGGTTGCGCCTCAGGATCGAAGTCTTCCGAGACAGGCCCTTGGACGAGGGGCTGTTCGTCCCAGACTGGGTACCCTCGTTGTTGTGGTTGTTGATGAAGGACCGGGAGCGCTTGAAGGCAGAGAGCACTCTGTAGGCAGTGGGAGGGTGGTGGCTAGGAGGAGGTGACTGGGACGGCGATGGGCTGGAAATCACGGAGGCATCGACGCTGGTCCGGGAAGACATCCCAGCATCAGACATGGGTGTCGGGGGAGTATGGAGGGCGCTGTGGGCAGCAAGGAAGTCGAGAGGGTTACTCAAAGCACTGTTGGGAGTTCCGCTCTCCGCGTATTGAGCGTAGAGCAGGAGCTGAGCGCGAAGGTCGCAGGTTGGAGGGGCTTGGTTGGCGCAACGAGCGTGGCAAATGAGACTGCATGATTCACAAAGGACGGCGTTCTTCTTCAGACTCTCATGGCAGACGCGACATATCACCGCTGCGTGACTGACATCAGTAATCGCGCATTAGACTTTAAACTTATGAATGAAACTCACGTTTCGCAAAGGTTGTCCGCACAAACGAGTGATCGCGGGGAGAGAGCGCTTCGTGTGATAACCGGCGCGCGAGAGGCGACATTGGAGCGGTATCGGGAGTAGAGCGAGGAGTGACGCGGTCCAACTCCGGCATCTCAACCTTGGCGAGATACTTGATAGCCTCAGACTTCTGCAAATCCGCGCTGACGCGGCGCAAGAACGGGATGCTGTCTTGCAGGCGAATCTCCTTGATGTGCGCGGCCCAGTTAGACTTCAGCCATTCATGTTCACAGAGCTCTTCTGCACTGGGGCGCATGGAGGGTTCCTTGTGGAAGCACTGGCGCAGGAAATCCTTGAGCGAATGAGAGGTACCCTCCGGAAGAGGAGGCATATCGTCTTCAACGATACGGAACATGACTGTAGATCCGATTAGAAAGGTAGCATTTTAACAGTTAGTATGGTGTTACATACCAGACATGCTATTGGCAATGTCCCCGTACGGGGGCCGACCGGTCAGCAGTTCGATGACAGTGCAACCGAGCGACCAGATGTCCGATTTGGTCGAAGCACCTTTGAGCTCGATCACCTCGGGGGCCATCCAATTCGGTGTGCCAGCAACGTTGTTCATTTCCCTCTCCATCGCGCGCAGATTGAGCGAGACGCCAAAGTCAGAGAGCTTCACGTTTCCGTTCTTCGTCGTCAAGATGTTGGCGGCCTTGAGGTCGCAGTGCACTACGTCGCTCGTGTGCAGGTAGTGCAGGCCCTCGAGGATCTTGACGACGTAGCCGGCGACGAGCCGCTCGTTAAGCTTGCCGAAAGCCTTCAGGGTCTGGCCAAGAGAGCCGTTCTCGGCGTACCTGCCGACAAGCGTCAGCACACCACACAAAGCGGAGCGGCGCAGTAGATGACACGTACTCAAGAACGATGCTCAAGGTGTTCTCGTCCCTGGCCATGCCCTCGTACTTGACAATGCTTGGATGCGAGAGGCTCTTGACGAGGTCGACCTCCTTCATGAGCTGAGAGATCTCCTCTTCCTTGAGCCCGTCAAGCCCGATACGCTTGACAGCGACCATCTGCCCCGTGCCTAGGTTCAGCGCCCGGTACACCGCCCCAAACTGCCCTCTGCCGATGCAGTTCCCGAGTTGCTACAAAAGAGGTGCGTTCTCAGCCTGCGAGCACGGATGCGAGTAAACTCTGACACTTACGAACTGCGTCGACAGCTTGCCGTCCTCCTTCACAATCAACGTTTGCCGAACAGCACTGCCCTCGTTCCGGGGCATAAGATCGCTCGCACTCGCGGTCCCGCTCGCAGCACCCAGGTTGACCATGCTCTCGAACCTCGACCGGCGTGGCTTCGCGCCCGCGTCGTCGTACGACTGCGGTCGTGGGCGTCGCCGCGAACTCGCGCCGTCGATCTCGCTCTGGAAGCGGCCACGGGGCATCCGTGGACGTTCCTCCGCCGCTGCGCCCGACGACGTCTTCGCGACGAGGTCCGGCGGGAAGTGCACGGCCTGCGGCGGCGTCGACGACGTCTCGCCCGACACGCGCCGCGACGACGGGAACGGCACGGGCAGCTCGTCGCTGCCCTGTGATGGCGGGTCCTCGGCGTCGCCGCCGCGCGGGATGTAGATGCCGTTGCGGTTTGTCGGGCCCGTTCGCGTACTGCTCCGCCTGATCATGATACGCGGGCTCGGCGAGACGCTGCCGCCGTCAGGGCTCGAGTCTCTGCGGAGCAGGGCATCGGTCTTGGGGAGCAGGCCTGGCGCGTCGACGCTGTGCCGTGATCGGTGGCTTGGCCGGCGGGGGAACTGGGGCAGCGACTCGACACTCCCGTTTGGACGAGAGGCGCCGGTAATGGCGAGCTTACGTGGCGGCGAGATGGACAGCGGGGATGCTGGTGGTGAGAACTGTCGCGGGGAATGTGGGCGTGACGCCTGCGGAGACGGCGGTCGCAGGTCGTCGTCGTCCAGATAAGCGGTCCCACTTTCCTTCGGAACAGGAAAAGCGTCCAGGAAGTCGTCAGGCCACTTTCCTTTCCCTAATCGGATCGCCGACAGCTTCGGTCTCTGGGGTGTTGACGGCTGGGGCGGTTCCGCCGTACCATTTGAACGACTGGCCCGGCTGGTCGCCTTGGCGCTCGTGCTGCTGTCCTCGTTCTCCTCTACCACCCTCGTCAAGTCCACGATAGCGGTCTCACTCGGCCTGCGCTCGCGCGGCGGGCGCGTCGACTCGTTGCTCCGCCGGCGCGACATCTCCTCCGCGAGGAACTTGGCATCAGTCTGGTTCAACGACGGGTTCTCGGACGGAACGAAGGACGTTGCCTCGGTGGTCATCGTCCGGAGCGTTCCGAACTTGCTGTTCTGCGACTCGCTGTTGCGCCTGCTCCGGATGTCGAAGAGGCCCGAGGCATCCGTCATCTGACTGGACGCCAGCGACTGCCGGATCGGCGACGGCGGCGCCAACGAGTCAGCCAGGGAAGCGCGGATGGAGTCGCCGACCGACGCCCGCGTTGAGTCGGCTACCGATATCCGGTCTGTCCCTGGCGCGACCCTGGGGCGCAGGGGCGAGCGTGGCGGGAGCTGGGGCATGGGGTAAACGTCGTCTTGCTCGCCGTCGCTTCCGGCGACGGTGCTCTCAAGGCGACCTGCAGTCTTGCTGCCCTCGGAGTCCGACTCGTTTGGACTGTCGGACCGCACCGTCGGAAGAGCGGGCTGGGTGGGGCTGACACGCTTCCTGTGCACCGGCGTGCCAAGGGTAGGTGGAGAGGCCGAGCGCTGCGCTGTTCCAAGGTTTGGCGTCGAAGCCGCTGCCCTGGACAGGGTGCCGTGGCCGTATGGACTCGTGGGTGATCGCTGGGCCTGGGAGCCCTGACCCTGCACGAACTTGGATCTGTCGACGGCGGGGAACTCTGTCACGCGGAGCAAAGCAATAACACTCTTCGCCACGCGAGCCATGGAGTCGGGCGTACTCTCGATGAGATCGTCTCGATGAAACAGCTCTTCCGGTGGGACGCCCAGGGACGAGCAAGCCGCGAGAAACCTCGTTACGTTCGACGTCCGCATAAAGCCATCCTCGCGCTTGTCGACGCGGGAAATGAGCCCAGGGTGCAGTTTGTTCACGAGCCTGTAACACAAGACAAGGCGCATTAAGTCAGCGACCCTCACCGGACTGCGGAGCCAGGGTTACAAGAATAGAGAGGAAGGACGTACTGGCAGAGTACATAACCGTCTCGCAAAGCCTCGCCGAAGTACCTTCGCTCCCGTTCTTCGCCGCCTGCGCCTAGCCCTGTCGACCCATTTGTACTCACACTGCTCAGCTGAGTCGCACTGATTGTCCCCTGCCCACTTTTCCCCCATACCCTCTCCAGCCTCGCCAACGACCGCAGCCTCAGCTCCACCTCCTCGTAATCCTTTGGATCCAAGCCCGATTCTCGTACTTGCGATGGCGGCTTCAACATCTCCTTGATCAGCAAACTCGCCGCGTTTCGTACAAGCTCGCGTTGCTCCGGTGTGGCAGCCGTTGCGAGGGAGGTCGTGGACGGATTCACGGCACGCAGGTGGCTGAGGCTGGGCGAGAAGTTGCGTTGCGGGGGTGATGCCGCACGAGGCCGCATGGGCGTCGAAGGAGACGCTGCGCGCGAGGTCGCCGGGGAAATGCTGCTTCTGGGGGCTTCCACGGACCGCCGTGGGATCTCGCCAGACGGCCTGCGCGGCGTCGTCGGCGACGATAGGGGCAGATGGGAGGTCGAGGCCGAGGCACTCGGCTGGCGCGCACGGTGCGTTGGCGTGCGCGAGGGCGACCGGGCCTGCTGACGGCTGAACTGACCTGGTGTGGACGGCGAGGGCAGACTGTCGCCCAGCGGCAGGTGGCTCGTGCTGGCTGCGGCGCGCTTTGCTAGCGTCCCCGCAACGTGCCCCGCTTTCGGCGTGGGCGACGGGGGAATCGAGTCTGACGTGCGCGGGCCTGCGCGCGTCCGGCTGGTCGTTGGCGTGTCAAGCTGCGAGTCGAGGGACATGCGCCCTCGCGAGGTGCTAGCGTTTGCCAGGGCGGTCGACACAGGCGGTGGCCTGTGTTTTGAGGATTTCTGTTCGCCCGAAGCCATGGATGTGCCGTTGGACCGGGAGTCGCGCCGCGCGACTGAGGCTAGGGGGAGGGGGCCGCTGATCTCCTTCGTGCTGATGGTGCCCTTGTCATTCGACCGCCGTGGCCGCTCCCGGGGCGGGGACACCAGCGCGGAGACGTTCGAGGACGACGCGGCGGGGAGCGCGAAGGGCGAGTACGGCGACGGGAACGCCTCCGAGACGAGATGGATGGCGGGTGAAGACATGCTTGCCTGCCGGAGCGATGGCGCCTCGAAGCTTGTATGGCCTGGCTGGCGAACTTTGCTCTTGTCCCTATCTTTCTCCACTTTGTCCGCTTCTACCCTGGAGCCAGATGCAGCGGGCAGGCCAGCTGATTGGGCACCGGGTTCTTTGCTCGCAGGGCGGCGAAAAGAAACCTTAGATAACATACTTGATTTCGATCGCTCTTTCGTTGCCACCACGTCCTCTGTCCCCGGAGCGGCCCTCTCCTTGCCCTTGCCTGCCGAGAGCATGCCCACCTCATCCACGGACGGCTTGCTTCGCAGCCTGCTGCCAGACCGCAGGGTGTTCTCAAGCGAGGTGCGCAGGCGACTGAATGTCCTGGGACGGTTGTCAGACGGCGTGGTCGTGGACAGCTGGGAACTGGACGGCTGCTGCCGAGATGAAGACGCGACGGCCGCCCGACGAGAGGTTGTCGCGTCTGCGCCGGAGGAAGACGCCATATGAAACGGATCGGTGGTATGCACGCTAGGTTTCTGGGAAGGCAGCACCGCTGTGGCCATGAGCGAGCGTGTCGGCAGGGGCAGTATGTGTTGGGCCCGGTAATCGTTGACTGTTGATCATGCGGGGTAGGCGAACAGGAAGTGCAGAAGACGATGCGCAACGAACACGATGTGCGGTCAATAGAGATCCTGTGCAAGGAGTAGCGAACTGGACACTTGCCTGGACACGAGGAGCGTTACGTCGTACGGTGCCGACCGAGACAACTCCGGCGGTTCTGGACGGGAGGCAGCCGGAAGAGTCGAAGGGCGGCAGAACGTGAACATGCAACGTGCGGGACGGGATGCAGGGTGTGACCAGTGCGCAGGCAGGTAGACAAAGTTGGATAAGCTGCCCAGGACGCGCGGTAGTAGCTAGGGAAACTGCGTACCACCCGAATGGTCATACACAGATTTACAAGCCAATGAGTGTGTCGTCGAGGTCGTTCGCACGGGAGAGAGACCTCGTTAAGGACAAGATGAAAGGAGTGGGACGCAGGCGAGGAGAGGAGAGAGAAAGAGGATGCGAGGCTCTTGTCGGCGGGCACGATGCCAGAGCCAGAAGCGCTTCGGCTGAATTACGGCGCCTGCTGATGCAAGTGAGCAGATGGCACTGAGCTTCTTGCTATCCTCCCGCAGGGTGGGCTCGGTGCGAAACAACAGCGAGCGGAGGGCGGTCAAGGTGGCGGTACAGGTCGACTCAGCCAAGGACTCCCCGCTGCTGCCCAAATATGGGCTAGGACAGGGGCAACGAAAATGTATTTTTTACAAGCTAAAAAACACTGCACCCAGCGCAAGGCCTGCCATCAGCTCGCGCGTCGCCGATGACAACAAGCAATCTGGGCAGACCAGCACCAGCCGCGCCCGGCGTTAGATCCTCGAGCTCAGAGCCTCTTGGTGTGTCCGCCTGGGAAATCCGCCCGGATCGAGGGCCTTCTTCCCGTGCACATCGCCGACGCGCCCTTGGGATCAGAACGACTAGAAGCGCAGACGGTCAGCTGCACGCACAAGGTGCTCTCCGCGCCGCGGCCGCGCGCGCCTTGCCCCGTTGGGCCCGTCGGCCGGCGCCGCCACAGCGTCATGGCGTGCGTGCTGCAGGGGCGGCCCTCGCCCTCGCCCTCGGCCCGCCACAGCGCGAGCCTCCAGGCGTGGCGCGCGCGTCGGCATGCGCTCGGATTTCAAATCCGCTCGGGCCTGGCGCGCGCACCCGCTGTGCCGGGCCATGACGCGATGCGTGTGCCTGTGTATTTATCAGATCAGTGGACACTGGACAAATGGTGCGGACATGGCGGACGCACGCTATGCAGGGAAGCCTGCGGCCGTTCCCACCGACGGCGACGAGCCAGACATTGACCCCAGTCGCCGTGGGGCTCTCGAAACTGACGGAGCAGCGCCTTGAAACGTCGCTCGCATGGAGACCGGGCACGCAGACGCGGGGGGCGCGGGCGCGTTGAGGCCAGCAAGACAGAGACGGCCGCAAGGAGATCGATATCACGAACCTTGCCCGCATCTCTCACGATCCCGAGGACGCGCTGCGGCACGAGGCGCGCGTTGCGCCGTCACGTGGACCGTGACATGCGCGGCGGCGGAAGCGGCAATTTCGCCCAAGAGTGGCACTGTCGGGGCGGCGGCATCGGTATTGGGCCCGGATCTGCGCAAAGAACGCGAGTATTGAGCAGAGATAAGCACCCAATACCGCCAAGAGTCAGGCCTTACCCTCAGGGCCGCCACGAAGGCCGTCTTCGCTGCGTGCGCCGCGGCCACTGCACCCGCCGACGCGCGGGCTGTGCCGCGTGCGCTATCAGCGCCGCCGCAGAGCCGATGGAGCGACGAGCTCGCGGTCGCCCGCGCCCCGCCCGCCGCGGGGCGTCGCGTGGGCCCAGGGGCGTGTCTCGGATAAGGTCCACCGAAACGCGTCATGGCGCGCGGCGTACCTGCGGCGGGCTCGCTCTGGCAGCGCTGCGGTCTGGCGGCGTGCGCGCACACAATACGCCGGATCTGTGCCGCGAATCCAGATCCGCGCGCGGGGCACTGCACAGTCTAATCGGCGGTGGCGGTGGCCGCACGCGGGCGGTGCGGGGCTCGCTAGGCGGCGCCACACCGCGGGGCTGGCGGCGCGTGCTCTGTCCGGGGCTAGTCAGCGAGCTAGGCGGCGCCGCTGTGCAGCGGACCCACAAAGGCGTCAGTGATCCGGGGGCGCACGCGGGGGCTTACCAAGCGCGACATACGACGCATACAGGCAGCATAAGCGGGGCGACGGGAGAGATAGCGACGAGACAATCCGAGGCACAGAAACGCTTGATGCGTGATGACGCAGCGGGTGCCGCAGGGCGAACCTCGACGGACTTTAGCCCGCAAGGCCGTGTCGACCGCTGCAGACCAAGCTGATGGCTGTGGGCTCGGGCGACGGCTTTCTCGGTTTCTGTGAGCGCAGCGGCCTGTGTCGAAGTTGCTGAACAGAATGTGCGGGCGGATCAGTCGCAGAGCGAAATAGCCGGATGTAACCCTAACCCTGGAATATGACGTCCGCTCACTGGACAACCAAGCCCAGCTTGTTGCCTTTGGCCGCAAGTGTGCTGCAAAGCAACCACAGTCTGAATGTACAGAACATGGTACTTCCAGCACTGCTTACTAACGTCGAGACCGTCTTTCACTGCAGAAAATCTCGTAGGGAGCACTGCAGGAGACGCCACATTTGAGGCGGTCGGCCTGCAAGCGCCGTAATCTGAAAGGTATGTAGCTCCTATGCGTCCGCGTGGGCCGTTTACTGACCGGGCATGTAATGCAAGCGATACAGAAGCCGTTCAGCACGACACCGAAAATTACCTTGAGTCACTGCGCGGGAAGAAGTCGCGTCGAGCCCCCTGACGCTACACTCGGCACCCACGTGCTAAATTTGGAGGGTATTTGTAGCATACAGGAGGTGGCGATGAGGCCTACGCGCGAGGGGGTCTGCGCCCTCCGACATCATCTGTCCACAGCGCACGCGTGCCTGTGGCTAGAGCGTCGTCGAGGGTGCACACGGAAACGCCACCTCGCTGTTCCGCACTTCGGTAAATAGGAGGCAGGCCTTCGGCGGCGGCGTCGACGCCCGTCGTCCGCCCTCCATTCTTCGGTGCAGCCCGCCGTGCGACCCAGGCGTGCAGCGCGTCGGCGCACGTATGCGCCTCGGCGCGCCGCAGAACCCGATGTCAGTCCCGCCGCAGCGCATGACGCCCCGCGAGCCCCTATCCACGCCGATCGGGGCCACAATGCGCAAGATCGTGATCGCCACGGCGATCATGGCCTGCGACGAGGGTGCGCGGCCAGCGCCCGCACCACCGCCGGCGAAACAGGCGGGAACGTCCGTGCGTGCCTTGCTCCGGACATAAAGGAGCCCGCGTCCTCGCGGCGCCCCCTTCCCGCGATTCAATTCACGACCGCGATGACGACTCACGACTTTCACGACGACCTTTGCCTTGCGCGCTGCCGTGTGTCGAGCTCCGCCTCGCGCTATGTCGCTGGAACGCGTGGGCAAAGGTACGATGAAACGACCTGTACGACCGCCATGCCTATAGACGCCAGAGATTCAGCTATGCCTGGTGAGTTGCCCCACTATCTACGTATTCTGCTGCCACTCACCTTGTCTCATCAACCAAACCTCTGCACGCTAGACTTCCCAAGCCCCTTTTCGACGCGCCGACGGCCGAAGCTGCCGCGGGTACGCACCGGCCGCCATGTATCGACCTCATCTTCTCTCATCAGCACCCCGCCGCTGTCGCCGACGGGCTCGGCAAGCAGCGTGTCAGACCTCGAGGATTTCGAAGCCTGCGCACCTTGTTACCTAGAGTCGGGGGACCTGTGGCCAGGCGACTACCCATCGTCTCTGCGCTCCCACGCCAGGGACAGCATGGAGAACACATTCACATTCTTTCGCTTCGAAGACGAATCAACGGACGATCCTACAGCACCTATTCAAATGACATCAACAACAGAACGAAGCGAACGCACTCACAGAGACAATGTTCGTACTCACCAATCTCGACAGCCTCCCAGAACTCCGCCCTCGGAGAACGCGCTCAGGACGCCACAATCGCTGCGCGCGGAGTTCTTCGCGATCCTCGCCTCCCGCGATGAGCGCCGTTACATCCGCGCGCAGCAGCTCGGCGCCTCGCTGTTCGCGCCATCCTCGCGCGGGGACACCAGAAGAGCGCAGGAATCCAGTGCGCCGCCGAACCACTCGGGAAAGTACTCCCGGGTAGATGCACGCAGCCCAGTCGCTGCTAGTCCGAGCTGTGACCGGTCGCCGCAGGAGCCGGAAAGCGGCACCTACGACGCCCCTACGCCGCCGCCGCCGCCCCGAACAGTGTCGTACCATGTGCACGAACACCGCCGCGGAGACCCACACGGCCAGCTTACTCCCGGCTCTGACTGCGTGCGACACTCGCGGGAACCGCAGCATGCCACGTCCGACGACCCTCCCCCTCCACCGCCCCTCCGGGCACCGTCCTCCGCACGCAGGCCACTGCCCCCAGCCCGCAGCGACCCTGCTCCACGGAGCGACGCGCTCCGTCCGTGGCCCAGCGTCGACGCCTACGCCTCCGGCATGCGCCGCGCTATCTCCGCGTCGCAGACGCGTTTCCGCCCGCTGGCGGAGGACCCGGCCTTCCGGCTCCCGCGGCATCGGGTGCCAGAGCCCGTCGCGTACGAGGCGTGTGCGAGCGGCGAGGAGGCGTGCATGGCGGGGAGCGCGAAGCGCTTTGGGCGGCCGCGGCGCGCGGGGTACGTCGGCGGCGCGCGCCGGACGCTTGGCCCTGCGTGGAGAGAGGCGCTGGGGCGGGGCGTGTGGATGGCGAAGCAGTGGGCGCGGGTGGCCAGGTCTGGGCGGCCGCGCTTGAGGGATGTGGGGTTTGGGTGAGGGTTGTGCGGTGTAACACCAAAGGAATATGGTAAATTGCGTAGACCCCACACGAGCTCATCGCTCATTTAAATAAATAACTTGCGCAGCACGGTGACAGGCTCGTGATCGTAGCATTGATATCTCAAGCTGTGTTGGCGCTTGGCTGGCACCTGCGGGATGCAGGTCGCCAGTCCTTGGGGCCTATCGTATCGTATTCTCTAGTAGTGCTAACAAGAGCGCTGCGGCGATAGCTCACTCACAAGCATCTTCGCCTACCGTGGGAGTGGTATTGTACGCGATTGATACGCTGCGACGTGACACATTACAGCACAGCCGACCAGAGGATGCATATGCGAGGTCAAAGCACGGGCAAAGCGCCACGGAGCTATCGCTTGCCTCATTCAGGTCTCCGGATAATACCGAAACTCAGCTAGGCGAAGCAATTGGCTCCGCTTCTGCTCACAACGTCTTCATTCACAATTCCGACATGCATGTCGACCTTCCATCGCTGACCCACCTTGAGCTGGTGGACACGCGAGTTTCTTGGCAGAGCTCTGTGTTCAAATCAACACTCACACACTTGACTTTCCGCTCAGGGGATACGCCGTACGAGTATCTGACCGCTAGCATCACTACAGTTCTGCGAGCACTCGAGGGTATGCCTGCTCTGCAAAACCTCGAGTTGAAGGGCGTGTTGCCCTCACTCCCAGATGATACACCTCCCCTCATCAACGATCTCATGGTCAACCTACCCCATCTCCGAACACTGTTGCTCGGATCGTCGGCAAAGACTTGCGCGTTCGTGCTGCAGCACATGGCATTCCCCGCCGACGTAACCCTTCAGCTCGACTGCACGGACCTGAGGTCCAACGAGGTGGCTCAGCTGTGTCCTGTACTCAGCTCTAAGCTCCGGTCAGACCCCGAGCACGGGATAGTCGTGCCCCCTCTGCTCACCCTGAGCATTAACGAGACGTCGTTGAAGGCATGGACGCAAGACTACCCAATATCTGTCCTGCATCCAGTGCCATCCAGCGCTATTCCTCCCAAAGCACAGCCCAAGCTCTGTATAACAATGTACCGGCCGTCCTACGGTCAGACCACCCTCCTCAACGTCGTTCTGGATACGCTGCCGATTGCGAACGTACGGACCCTGTACCTTGGGGCGCACGACCACACGATGGAGAAGAAGGAGTGGTTGCGGATGTGCGGGAGAATGACGGGGCTGCGCGAGCTGGACGTCGGTCGCTTCGGCGAGACGGGGCTCCCCGAGGCCCTCGCCGGCCGCGTCCCAGCCCCGGCTACGACGCCGCCGGTGCCCGCGCAGGGCTCGTCGGAGAAGCCGCGGCGCAAGATGCAGCCGTTCCTGCCGGGCCTGCGCACGCTGCAGCTCACGGGTCTGCGATTGCGGCGGACGGCGCCGGACGTGTACGGCGCAGACGCGGACGCGGGCCTGCTGCCGCAGTACACGAAGATGCTTGCGACGCGCCGCCGATCCAAGTGCCCCCTCGTGCTGCGACTACGCGACTGCATGAACGTGTGCCAAGACGACATCGTGAAGCTGCGGAAGGACGCGGCGAGTGTCGAGTGGGACGGTGCCGAGAACTGGGACGATGAAGACGAGTACGACGAAGACGACGAAGAGCTGTATGGCGATCCATATTACGACGAGGACTTCTCCGACGACGACCCGCCGTTCTTCTTTTTCCCGTGGTAGTCCTGGTCCATCTCGCTTCTCGTTCTATTTACTCTGTAGTGGTATACGCCCCCTGCGACGCAGGCTTGGACATCCGCTTGATACCTGTGATTTAGTGTAAGTACCCTCCTCAGCCTTGTATCGACCTTCTAGTTCTGCACATGGACGACATCGATCTTGCTATCTGTTGCTAGAACTGCAACCGCAGCGCAGGCGACATTAAGCGGTTTCAAAGGGTCTCCCGACGCCACGGGGACACCGCTTGCCTGTTTTAGATGTCGGTCATGACTGATCCTTGTTCTCACTCTCATCTCCGACCTCTTTCGTGCCGAGCGTACAAGCTGCCGTGCATTCATCTTCCAGGTTTTACAGTATCGACCGACCTCCAAGCGAGGGCCACCAGGCTGATCAAGACACTAGCCGTCGGCGCGATATTTGCTGAACTTACTGAGGGGCATCCTCGGTCGCAGCATCATAGTTAAGGCACGTATAAAATCTAAGGGCTGTCACTGGCGTCGCTCAACAACTGTTAGAAAGCTATAGGCACTGCAGGCTTGTGACTAGCCTATGCATAAACCATTTCTGGGTGCACTGGCAGCTGGCTCAGCAGATGCCAGTGACCGTTGGAAGTCTCCGGTCTACCGGTAGCGGCCAGCATCTTCGCGTTCTCCGACACCACAGATGCTAGCATGCTGTGCCTTCGTCAATGGGGTACGTCCGACCTACATCTGGCGGCTGATACCCAGGAAAGGCAGCATTCTGCTTTCGGACGGAAGCCATGTCTTCGAGACCTCGACCAAACACGCCAAACACGCCAAACATAAAGTCGAACATCGGCGCTCGTTTCTTCCCTGCCCGCTACCACCACCTTCGTCTCCTCCTCGTCTGTCACGCCGCAGCCGTCGCCTCTCTCTTCGACAGCTCTTCACCTCCTCAGTCACTGCCTGTCACCCAGTAGCGGCACCCACTCCTCACTTCATCCTCTCGAAGCCCGGGAAGCGCGATGCTTCTCGAGGCATTCGGCGTCATCGTCTGGTTGGGGCTGGTCCTCAACGTGGTGAACGTCGCACCCGCACAATTCAAGGTCGTCTACAACCCAAGGAAGCTCGTCGCTTCGACCGCCAAATGGACCCAGAAGCAAACCCGTCGCATTCTCCGTAACTTCGGATCCTCCAAACGAACCAAGGCCAGAACCACACACCGGACTACTCGAACCAGAAACACCGCCCGTCAATCCTCCAGCTCGTCCTCGGGCCGCGCCAACTACTCCCATCTCGACCATCTCGTCTTCGGTCCACGACTGCCAGATGTCGCCTTCACCAAGGCGCACCT
This sequence comes from Phanerochaete sordida, assembly GCA_019973155.2. Taxonomy (NCBI): domain Eukaryota; kingdom Fungi; phylum Basidiomycota; class Agaricomycetes; order Polyporales; family Phanerochaetaceae; genus Phanerochaete; species Phanerochaete sordida. Next base: position 215,419 of record BPQB01000020.1, on the reverse strand, counting down.
GTCGCTCACGACCCCGGTAACCTCCGTCCTCGACCTCGTCGTTCGCCCCTCGTCTGCACTCCAGGTCTACGAGCCACCCGCCTGCCCGCCTCTGTCGCTCTTCTGGGAGACCTCTACCGACATCGACGTGCGCATCCCCGGTCAAGTCCACGCCTATGAGCCATCGCGTGTCGCGACGTGTCTGGCTTTCTTCGTCTGGCAGACTGCACAGTGCTTCTCGTCTCCGCAACTGTCGTCTAGCCCCACTGGTCTCGCTGGCGACGATGACCTCGACTGGTGGAATCCCTGGTACATGCTCTTGGCCTTCGTCTTCTGGATCGTAGTCTTCACCGTCGCGTTCCCGAACCCGCACAAGGGAAAAGTGTGTATGCCCGGACTTTCGTATGCGTTGCTCTGCTCACCTCTGTCATTGTTACAGAAGCGACGGTCAAAGCGGTCGAAGAAGCGCGAGTCGTACTCGCTTTGCAAGGCGAGCTCGACTGACGAACCATCGCGGGCGACCTACTACATCACGGACGCTGCAACGTGGGTCGCGACGATCTCTACGACTCCGGTCTCCGTCCAGGACAAGGTTGACACTGACGACGTCGTCATCCCCGAGCTGTTCTTCGCTGCGCTCATGTCTGCGCTTTCGATGGCCGATCCTCCGCTCGCATCCCTCGGTCTCTCATCTCGCGGATCTTCGTCCTCCGGCTCATCGTCTGGTTCATCCTCGCCTCGGTCAACGTCTTCTGGTTCGATATCTTCTGGGCTATCAGGCTCCGGCTCGTCGTCATCCAGCTCCTGGCCTTCTCATTCTCGGCGCTCCAGTTCTTGTCTTTCCGATCCCTTGTCATCTTCAACATCATCTTCAACTCATCTATCCCATCGAAGTACACCGTCCAGAGGACCGGCGACCTCCTTCGAGGAACGGCTACGTGGACAATACCGCACCTTCGGTCCCTCATCCCGTTCGACTCTGCGGTCCTCGATCAAGTGATACCAAGTTCGTATCAAAAGGCGGTCAGCCACCGCCCTCGGGATGCATTGAGGAAACAGGTGCGTGGTGATTGCGGTCCATATGTTTCCGCTTGTACCAAAGGCGTTTCGCACGGCTGGCCTCCGCGAAGGCAAGCATGCGCACAAACGCGCCTCTGCTCGCCAAGGTCGGCCCGGGTTGGGCTTGGTCGACGCACGATGTATGTATCGACGCCCAGCAGCCAGCCCGCCGCTTCATTCAACAACCGACGAGACCTCGCCTGCGCTCTCGCCGACTTCCACACTGTCCACGACGACATCGTCGGACGACGTCACCACCACCAAGCCAAGGCCGACGAGCCTCCACACTCGACCACTCGCCCGACCTCGCAGGTCTTGATACGCCTCTGGACGAACTCACCACCGACAGCGACACGACGACCTCCAGGCGACCTGAACCGACTCGAACACGGACCGGCAAGTGTCCACGAAACCCAGCCCAGGCTGCGCGATGCACATTCGATAGTGTCGGGCATTCCGTGCACTCGATTTCATCGCCTCCAGCCTGCGCTGGGCCTCATGCCCGCTTGCCTTCCCACGTTCGACTTAGGTCTTCTTCGTCTCTAGGTCGCCATGTCGCTTCTCGGTGGTCTCTCGCCCACTGTCGTCCTCGAGCCTGCGTCCTCTTGCGAGCCTCGCTTGTGGTCTCTCGTCGACCCTTGGTCTCTGGTCTTGCTGTGCCCTGACGTCTCCTGCCGCCTTGCCTGCATCGTCTGGTGGATGGTCTTTGGTTGTCTTCGGTTGTTGTTTGCGGCTATGTGCCTCGCGTCCTGTTCCACCATCTGGCGGTCAACCTACCATCTCTTTTTTTTGTAGAACTTGGTGGATTACTGAGGATTCTCATGATCATGGTGGATGTATAGACTCTATCCCACAGTATCTCGTTTCGATTTGTACAGTGTCGAGTTCAGAAGAATGGATGGTTACTTGATTATCAGCATACATGGCGTGCGGGCCCTGGCCGAAATCTTTGACGACTCGACGCGTCTTCGCAGCGCAGAGCAAGGCTGCGTTCCAACAATGGGGATACTGGAAAATCCAAGGATAGGTATATTCCATATTCCATAATGCGAATGAATGCAAACGGTGCTAAGGTTGAGGGATCCAGACATGCATGCGAGGTAACGAGGACGGCTACTACTAGAGGATTATGGTATCCATAGTTGGCGTAATATGCAAGGCGTAGGAGTAAACGACAGTCCACGGCGAGAAAAGCGGCACGCGCAGGCTAGATGCCCGCCTGCCTGTTCATGATGTACACCGGCAGGTCCTGCCACCCGCCGCCGACGCGGCACATGACCTTGCGCGTCGTGTAGTCGCGCCCGGGGCGCGCCATCGTCGTGAGTTTGCAGTTGACGACCTTGCGCGCGAGCGCGTTGCTGAACGCGTACTGCGCGCGCAGCTCCTCGCCCTCGCGCGGCGCGCCCCGCAGCGGCGGGTCGAGCCGCTCGATGAGCAGCCCGTGCGCCATGTGGTTCGCGACCGCCGCGACCTCGGCGTCGAGCGGGTCCCGCGGGTTCGCCGGGACGTAGATGTGCACGGGCTTGCCGTCAAGGCTCGGCGTGGAGGCGCCAGAGCGCGACGGCGGGCGGACGGGCGTGCGCGGCCCGGAGTGGAAGCTGGAGGGCGGCAGCCGTGGGGTCACCGCAGAGGGTCTCGGCGTCGTTCGCAGGGCCTCTGGAGTCTGTGCCCGCATTGCAGAGCCACGGAATGACATGGAACTTTCCGGCCGGTAATTGGACATTACGCTTGACGGCCGGGACGCTCCCTGTACCTGTACATTGGGTACGGGCACGGGGATCATCGAGCGACTTGGTGGTCGCGGAGGATGGCCGCTTGGGGTCTGGCGGCCGGTGGGGGAGAGAGCTCGTTGCAGGAGAGAGCTGTTGCCTTCGTCATCCCAGTTGGAGCTGCCGCTATGAGATGGGGAGATGCTGCCCGAGATGGAGCGGAAATGACTGCCACCTGTGAGCGACGGCCGTGGTATATGACTCGGTGTCCTCGCCCGTTGCCGCGGTGACACGGCGGACAGACCGGGAGTTTGCGCTCGCGAAGGCGGTCGGTAGAGGGAGGCTAAAGGTTGATTGTTGGACGACTGAGCTGTCGAGTTAGAGGAAGTAACCGGCGACCAAGGTCTTGACGACGCCATGGAACTGCGCGAGACGCTACGCTTGTAAGGTGTGCTCGTGACTGAGGCGAGCGGTGACTGGTCATCGGGAAAACCGTAGCTGCCTGCGTTGGACATTCGTCTCGATTTGACGGTGCTATTGCGCGTCTCGTCGTCTTGAACCCTCGTCGAGCTATTCCACTTCGGCCTGTTAATCTTCAGAGTCTGGTTGATACTGCTATTGAGGTCTGATACCCGTAACGGAGATGAGTCTGGGGTGAGGCTCTGGCTGTGCTTGTGCCCTGGTCGGTCCGGGGTCAAGGGCGAGGACTCCTTGCTCAGGAGGTTGAACAGTGATGATCTATGGCGCAACATACGTGTCGGCTCGGACGAGGGGGCCGTTGGTAGCATAAGAGTGTCCAGCTTCGGTATCGCAGGAGTAGTAGGAACGGAAGGGGCAGGGGACTTCGATCCCTTCTTCATCTTCCGCGCAAGCTTCCGAAACGGCGACGTCGCGCGCGAGATGGTCGAACCGGTCTTCGACTTCCCCGACTGCGAACCATTGGGCGGACTCGTGGTGAGAAAGGTGCTCTTCGTTTGATTTGTAGTCACAGACAAGCTTGAGCCTGCGCTCTCGCTTGGCGTGATATCTTCAGACAGGAAGTACTTGCGAATGGATTCCATGTCCTTGTCGGTTCGTGTGATTCTTCCTCTGATGTGCTGCCACCGCTGTGTGCATTCTGCGTGACGTCGAAGGCATTCCCCATTCTTGGTCACGCGCTCTTGCACTCCCTTGTCTATAATTGACAAGACTTTGGTTGTCGCGGGCATGTAGTGCCTGCTCGTGTATCAGAAAACCGCGTTTCTCAACATGGATGGACATACTTCTTCTTCGCTTCGTATGCCTCTTGAAGGGCGGTGAACTGCTCGAGACTTGGGACTGAGTCTGAGCTTATTGAAGCGACCGAGGAAGAAGAGCGGGATAGACCATCGTCGTGCCCATATCTCCGCACTCTGTCTATGAAGTCCTATGCGATAGGGTCAGTGAAGATACATGAGAGCAAGATAGCATAACGCGCGCACCTGACACCTGTTGACCGCTTTCTCTAAGCTTGTCATCATACCATCAGCCTGCTCTGTCACTGTCCTGAAGACCGTCAACCACTTGTCCTCTCTGAGCTCCTCGCGCAGAGTCTGGCTCTCCCTCTGCACCGCGTCCCATTCTGCGAGCATTGCGGCGTGTTTCCGGAGGAGCATCTCCTCCTCGCCGTTCGCGCCATCCGGGGATGCCTTGAGCGCCTCGACCGCGGGCCCTATCGCCTCCGCCACGGCGGCGACGCCATCCTCGACGAACTGCAGCCGCTCGTCGAGTTGCGCGAGGGATTGATCGATGACACGCGAGGTCGAAGACGCGTCGCCTGCCTGTGATTTGTGCCGCAGCTCCTGTATTTCTAGAAGGACGGCGTCGGTTAATATGACGTCTCCCAGGCAGCGGCTGCAACGAGGCACACTGACCGAATATCCGCGCCTCGATGTCCGAGATGCTGTACGTGAGCTCGGTTATGTGCGTCGAGACGGCGAGTAGGCGTAGGTCCCTGCACGCGTAAACGTCAGCCGGGCGTGGCGGGCATACGGAGACGGCTTACTCCTGGCTCTTCTGCTTGCCCTTCAGCGACAGCCGCGACATGCGATTCGCGGTGATAGTGATGTTCTCTGTGGCGAGGAGTGAGCAAGGATCGGCAGACGCGACGGAAGCAGATCTGCGCACCGTCATCGGCGGTGACGAGTGAGACACGAGAGGAGGACCCGGAGCTCGAGCTAGACGCGGACGGCGAGGGCGACGGGAGCGAGGGCAGTGCGCGGTTGCGGTCGGAGAGTGACAGGCTGGTTGAGGACGAGCTGGCACTTATGGGCGAGATCATGTTAAATAGAGAGCGAGGGTAAACGGGCCAGACGAGAGCGAGCGACAAGACAAGAGGATGGGTGAGGTAAGACCGAAAGCCTGCAAGGGGGGTAAAGTGCCGGAGGATCCGTCGGGCCAGAAATCAGTGCTGCGTGAGAGAAACAGGGTATCGGCAACAAGAGTCAAGTACGACGGACCCTCCGTCGAGGAGACGGCTGATAATGCTGAGAGGCCTGTGGGCGACGTTGGCAACGACGGAGACGGTTTGGGGACAATAACAAGCGCGATTTCCATCGTAGCACAGTTGTCCGACTTATCAGGGACTTATCTCGCACTTGTCACATCAATTCCAAGAAATAATCATATCTCCGTCAAGACTACACAAGCAGCGGAACGAAAGCAACGAGAGTGTACAAGCTAGAGCACGGCGGCAGATATACGTACAGGAACACTAGTAGCCAGACATGGAGATGCTCTCAGAGACGGGGACAAATATGTCCTGCATGACATGATCCTGCGCCAGCTGCTCCCGCTTCACCAGGTGCTGCTCTCTGACGAGTTTGAACTGCGAGCGCGCAGCGCGGTCCGCCTCAACGATCATGTCGCCACGCGAAGGCTTCCAGTGCTCGGGGTCCATGCACTGATGCACGCCAGCGATGATGCCCTCCATCGCCCAGAGATGCTTGTTTTTCAACAAGCCCTCTTGCTCCATGGGCACCTGCGCCGCGCGTTGGAGCGTCCGGAGCAGCCCAGGGTGGTAAAGCAGCCGCGGATAGTAGCGTCCACTGATGAGGGATAGGGAGAGGACGATTTCGTGGCCGGGCGGGAGAATAGGGTTGAATTTGTAACCTTTGGGGGCGTCGGGGAGGGGGTAGGTCGCGGTGAGGACAGGGCGTGGTTTCGAGCTTGGTGTTGGCGGCGCAGATACACCATCAGGTGATCCGACGACTGTCGTCGCTCGTGGCGACGGCATAGGCTGGGACGCGTTTGGGTCGTCGGCACGTTCCTTGCCTTTGCCATTTGGTGCGTTCGGGGGCTCCCAGTCGATGTCGACAAGCTCGTAGATCATGCCACTCGCTCTGCACTCCTTCACCTTGGTGCCTGACCCGTCCTTGCTAGGGACCTCGACGACAAATAGGCCGTCAATTTTCATGAAAAGGCCTCTGTCGGCGGAGCCTGTGTGCATAGGGTCAACCTGGATGCCGTGCTCCTTGTTCCACTCCAGGGTGCTCTTCGACGGGCTCGCTGGAGGGTAGACCATGTTCGAGCCTTGTGGTACAAACTGATTACGGGCGAGTTTAAGACGGACGAGCTCCTCTGTCCAGATGCGCTCCGCACCCCACCACAAGCCCTGGTATCGTAGTTGGGTGACGATCTTCGGGACGGCATTGGAGCCGCCGTTGGTATGATTATTGATAATGTCGTTAAGTGAGGGTGTATGGTCTGGAGAAAGTGGGGGAGTGGCGGGGGCGTTGATGGTGAATTTGCAGTCCCACTCGTCAGTCGGCGTCCAGAAATTCGATAAGTAGGAAGCGATTTGGATGGCAAGGGAGAAAGGTAATATCGCTTCCTTCCAACGCGCAATCCGTGCAGCATCACCGGGCTGTGCAGCAGCGAGAGGATCGAACGGAGACATCTTCTCTGGGATGTTCGCGAGCTCCTCCGCTTTAGGTGACATCAGCATTTCTGGAAGGAGCTCGCGCATCTTCTCGACGAGGAATTCGGAAGGGCAGTAGGCGAGGTAGGGGATGATCGCGTCGTCTGAGATGGTGTGGACGTGCTCCGTACAGAGGAACCGTACTCGGTACAAGCGACGCTGCTGAGGCTTCCAATTGATCTTTGGTTTGGGAGCGTCGTCTGATCCTCTACCCGGTGAAGTCGGGGAAGGTGAAGGCGGGAGTTCCACAGGGATCGCACTGGCCTTGGTCCGGAAATCCTCGATAATTCCCGGCCAGAACTCGATGGTCTCGTCTTCGTTCGCAGAGGGGCCTATAGGCATGGGCACGGCGCACCAGACCAGCTCCATGTTGCGGCTGTAGCGTATGCCCTGGTTCTCGCGTACCGAGAGGGAGTCCCTGATGTCGGTGTCCTTCTCGGCGGAAAGCGCCTGCTTTGGCCCTGGCAGTGGTTTGTCGTACGGCTTTGGTGGCTTGCGCAGCTGGGCGTGTGGCGGCTTCGGGACTGGTGGGCGACGAGGGCGCGTAGGCTGTGGCGTCGAGCCCGCTGAGCCGCGGTTTTGGCTTAGCCCAAGGCCATGCGAGATCTCCTTCTGAGGACGCTTTGTGCAGTACTTGCACACACAGTTCGAGCGATCCATGGCAGGATCGCGGCAGAGCCATTCGGCATGGGGTATAAACTCGTTGATGGACCTGAAGCGGTTGACGTTCGCCGAGCCTGGTGGTCAGGTGGACGTTGAACGATGCGTACGAGAACAAGCGACGTATGCCATACCGTACAGGTATGGGTCATGCCTCGGATTCTTCTCCGGACCCTTGTGATGGTCAAACATACGATATCCAGCTGGAAAGTCCTTCAAAACGTATGTAGGTCCTGCTATGCTCAGCGCCGCGCATCAGAGCACAATATATTGAAGCGATAGTAGGACTCACAAGGCAGTCCAAGCGCGGCAGCGACGCGCGGACCCACTTCATTGCGCCAGTGCACACAGAGGCTCTCGTCGAGGCCCACAGGAAGCATGAAGTTGACCTCGCCGTTCTCGACGACCTTCTCAGTCTTCTTGGGCCATAGCCCCGAGTCTCCGTCCGTCCGCGGGATCTCGACCCATGTTGGGTTGGGCGGAAGGACGTGGTTCTTCGCTATCCGGCGCACAGACATGTCTGCGCGATTGCCGTCAGCGCAAGACGACGGAGAGTCTGCGTGGGCAGTGAGGAAGTTGGATGAGAGTGCGCGCGAGGCTGAAGTGCCCGGCGGGGGGCGTGTCTCGAAAGCAGGCACGCGAATTATTGCAAGCGCGTGGACCGGGACGCTTATGTAAGCAGGTTGGCGGCGAATATAAAAATTCGCGACCTTCTTCCCGCCGCCTGGCTCTGCTTCACCTCCTCGACTCCCGACAGAATTCAATCCTCTCTTTGCAAAATACCACTCGCGCGATCACCACCACCAGCAACACCTCGCAATATCCTCGCAAGTCTCGACGACGCCGCGAATATCTACTTCCCACGCACAGTTTTCACTACTGCTGGGAAGTTAAACTACACGGCAAAAGCAGCTTGAAGAAACTTCTTCAGGCCACTTCGCAGAACGTCTACCTTATTTACTTCCATGAGGATGACGCTTTGAAGAAGTGGTACACCCTTCGTCTCCATGTACCCAGTTGTTCGTACGAGCAGTGAAATAAATTATAATGATGTCCAGACTATCCGTTGTGAACATGTGCCCGAACAGCTCGTGCGCTCACTCTGAGACGGCATCCACAGTGACTTGCCTCTGTGCTGGAGGCGCAGACTTCCTAAGGAGCGTCTGCTGGTACGTCTCCCATGCAACGATCAGCTACACACAAGGTTAACTCAAGGAACAAGTGTCAAGACGGGGCTGACTTGCCTCCTTCTGCTTCGAGATCATGCCGCTGAGGAATGCCTCTAGCGAGTTCTTGAAATCCTCGATCCGCTCCTGCTCGAAGCGCGCCATTTCTGACTTGACCAGGCGTGAGCACTGGTCGAACTCCTGCTTCGCCTCGAGTGCACGGCGTTCGGCCTGCCTGGCTGTCAGCGACAATGGCCAGCACGACTTGTCAGCCGAGAACATACCTCAGCAACCAGAGCTAATGAACGGCTGAGCTGGTCGGAGTTCAGCTTGCCCTGCGCGCGGTTGGCCTCGTGCTGCTGCTTTACTGTCCTGACGTGCCTGTCTGCCATCTGCCACCCGTAGTACATACGGATGCGGGAACTGAACGCTAACTGCGCAAATCCGTGATCAGGACGTGCGAGCATAGGGTCGCGATATGGATGGGTGCTTACCCGGACCGAGTTGATGAGTCGTGCATATTCATCCGCTACACCAGTCGCTCAATTAGGGCCAAGGTAGTCATATAGGCCATGACCGAGCTCACCAGTAGACATAATCGTCAGCGTATCCTCATTCGCCTGCTTCTCCTGCAAGTCCTGTGCTTTGCGCTCCACGACCGCAAGCCCGGCAAGCGCGCCCGCGAGCTGCTGCCCGAGCCCGACGTCCGAGGACGCCAGGTCCTGGATTGTCTGCGCGAACTCGCCTGCTGCGGCCGCAAGGTCCGCGCGCTGCTTGGCGACGAGGTCTATCGACTTGACGAGCCCGCGCAGCTGCACTTCGAGACTGTCGAGGTAGCCCTTCTGCTTGTCGAACCACTCGTCCGTCTCGTGGAAGCGTGGGCCGGTGATACTCTGTCCTAGAGACGCGAGCACGCCGCCCTTCTCGTGTGCGATCTCCGCCTTCCGGTGCTTGATCTGTGCATTGTCAGTATGCGTTCGGAGTCTAACGTACGGGAGAGCTCACGTCGAGCGAGAAAGTGTCACTTTCCAAGAAGAGCTTGAGATCAGGATCCTTCTGCAGCACGGGGTGGTTCGCAATCTTGGAGATGCACTTCTCAAGCGCCAGTCGTCGCTGTTGCACGAACTGGGTATCGAAGCGGTTGAATGGGCTCTTCTCTGGTACTGGCGGGACGACCACACCAGGGTTGTTGTTTGACAGTGTCTCGTAGAGCCAGAGAAAGTCGGAATATCTGCGCAGCACTGAGAAGGCTGATTTTGAGTACATGGGCGAATTTGTCTGCGATATACAAGTGAGTTTGCCGTATGACGTGTTGATCTCAGCAGTCACCTTGGTATGTACTGTGTACATCGTGTACCCTCTAATGGGATCTCCGACGCGTTGTGGGTCGTCCACGCTAATAGTGAACACGGGTGCGATCCCTGGATCGTTTCTCTTCAATGGCGGCGGAGAAGGCTGTAACTCAGTGAGTTATATGGCCAAAGGCACGTGGACAAAGCTGCTCACCGGGATTGCAGGAGACCCAGCGCGTTGAGCACGTTCCAGCGAGTTCATCCTCGCCTGAAGTATCGGCTTGTCGTCATCTTCGTCCTCCTCGTCCTGCGCGCTCGGGCGGCTCGCGGTGCCCACGAACATGCTCTGGCTCCCCTGCGCCATGCTCTGCCAGCCGTTCACGCTCTCGCCACCGATGGCGAGCCCAGAGAACGACCGCTCGAGGGACTGCGGCTGGTCCAGCGGCGAGTAGAAGTTCTTGCTCGGCGCGTTGAGCAACGGCGTAGCAGAGGGGGACACAATGGATGCTGCCGAGCTTGAGGGTGCATGGCCAATGAGCGATGCGGAGTCCACGGGACTCGTGGGTGGGGGCGAGGCTGGTGTCAATGGCGGGTTCTCGACTAGAGGCGGCGGCAGCGACGGCGCAGGGGGTGGGGTCGGCTCCTTCCGTTCAACGGGCGGAGGCGCAGGGGTCAGCACATCGTCTATCGTGGTGGACACGCTCTCCCTGAAGCCCGGCGACTTGGGCGAGGCAAGTGGTGCTTGCTCCGTCGGTGTGGGTGGTTCCTGCTCGTGTGCGATGGTGTCTACGCTCTCCTCGCTGTCAAACGCTTTGGACGCCTCGAGAGGGTCCTCCGAGTGGTCGTATGCCGCGAACCCAGTGTCTGAGCTCGCCGCCGCGCCACCAGCGAGGTCAGGCTCGTCAGCGGTGGGCGTGGTGCTGCGAAATTCCGCGCCGAACGGATCGCCGGGATCATCTGTAGGGATTGTCGATGACGCCGGGGTTTGGAAGCTCGTCCACGGGTCGGGTGAGCTCGGTCGTCCGAAGGGGTCAGCGAACGGATTTCGCTCGAGCGCATCGCGTGTCGGGGCGAGCAGGTCGTCGAAGTTGGCCATGTCGATCGGCGATACAGACCTCGAGCGCAGCTAGATGGACGAGAGGTGATATGGTTTCTCGTAGTGTCCGAGACGCGGACGAGAGGTAATGGGTATCACTGCAGCAAGGGAGGACGGAGAGGGCAAGGTGCAAAGCGCCCATCTCACGCGTCGCGAATCCAAGTCCACGGAAATCAGACACCAGTCCTACTGTATGAGCCGTCACGCAAATTCACGATAAAAATGCGTTTATTAGCAGGAAGATAGGTAGAACACGGATGTACATGTTGCGTATCACATATGAGAGAGAGACCGAGCACGGCAAGCACCATGAGATGCAATCAACTTGAACCCCTTGAACCCGACTCCATGACCCTCTACTCCCAATACCGTGGAACCTTCGCCTCGTTCTCGCCCGCAACTTCCAGGAAGTCCGAGGGCCGCTCGCGCTTGAGAGTCCGCCGCCTGTTGTTGAGGGGGAGCCGCTGGTATGCCGAGTCCTGCCCGGCAGGCTGTTGGTTGGAGAAGGGGTTCGTCGGCCACTGCTGCTGCTGTTGCTGTTGCTGCTGTTGCATGTACTGCTGGGGCATCTGCTGCATCGGCATTGCACTGCCTGCGCCGACGCCGGAGCTGGCCTGGATGAACGCGCTGGCCATCTGCGCCTGCTGCAGCTCCATTTGCAACTGCTGGTACTTCATCTCGGTCTGCCGTCGGACGTCAGGCGGGAGCGAGTTGCTGAGCATCACGTTCAGCTGCTGAATCTGCGCCTGCAGCTGCGGAATGCTCGCAGCGATCATCTGCGACATGTCGAAGTCGGCGCCGGGCTGCTGATCCCCATAATAGTCTTGTTCCTGCTGCTGCTGTTCTCCGGATCCTTCCGCGGGCTTGAAAGAGTGTTAGAGGCTGACGTCTTGACGTCAAACGTACCGGACGCACCTTGTCACTGCCCGCAGCAGGTGTTGAGCTGCGCGTTGCCGCCTCGGCCTGACCTTCATTCCTGCTCTTCTCAATCTCCTTGTCAATATAATCATAGACCCTCGTGCGCGTGGGTTTGTCAACGACGAGCTTGTCGAGCGACGCGATCTTGTTTCCACAGTTGGGGCATACGAAGTCGCGTTCAAGCAGGTACGTTTGAATGCACTCCTCGCAATAGAGTGTTCCGCAGCATGGGGTCTTAACCGCATCCCTGAATAGCTTGTTGTCGATTGGGCAAACCAATGATGGGTCGGATGGTGTGCGCTCCCGGACTTCCGCTTCCGATAAACCCTTCGATTTCTGCACTTGCTTCTGCCATGAGGCACTGAGACGAGTCGTGAGCGAAAGGACGGAAACTCGGGGGAACGGACATGAATTCACCTGTCTGGCTGCGCAACAACATAGCCGCCTTCGGGAGTGACCATGATGCCGTGTCCTATCTGACCAGTCGAGGGGTTCTCGACCGCTTTCAGGAAACTCCTGGGAATACCGGTAGTTCGCTTGATACGAGGGCGGTTGTCATAATCGCGGTCGTTGTTCGTCGGGCAGTCCTGGATCCAGTGACCTTCGGAATGATGAGATCGCGAACATTTCAGCACCAATGCAAAGACTACACACCTTTCTGTCCACAACGGTAGCAAACGTAGCTCGGTGGTAGGGGTCGATCGATGTGGTGGTGCTGGAACGGCTTTCCTCCACGACCAGGCCCTCCTCCCCGTGGATTCGAGTATATGCGTTGAGCTCTGTGACCACACAAAACGAGGAAGAGAAACGAGTGTTCATTAGGCCACATATACTACGTAGGACAAGAATCGCTGAGCGCGACACCAACTGTGACATCTTTTCTTGCGTTTCTTCCCAGTTCGTCGTCTGAGCTTGGAACATAGCAGCCATAGCTGCGGCTTCGTCGTCCTTGGTAATCGCGCTCGGTTTGAGGACCTGGGGCAGTCTCCTAAGTCTCTGGATATATGCACACTTACTCAGCCTCACACTCACCGGTGCTGATGCAGCGGGCTTGGGAGTATTGCTCGGCGGCTCCTCCCTGCCATCGAACCGCTTCGAGATGTTGCCTCTGTGCCAGTTGTACGAGCCGCCAGCGCCTTGGGAGGCCTTCGGGTCGGGAGTCGCTGTGGAAGAACCTGTCGATGCGCCAGCGATGTACATCGCCGCTCTGCCCTTCCCGGGCTTCGCAAAGACACGCTTCACGACGACTGACGAGGATCGGGGGATGACTTGGGTATCATCCTTGTACTCTGCGGGCACAATGAAGCTGGGACAGGGACGGAACGGCGGGCACACGCACCTTCATTGTTCGACGGGTCGAGGACGACCAGGTCAAAGTCATTCGCCTTACCCAAGTTATTGGCCAAGATGACCTCTTTCTTCAGGTCGAAGACAGAGATACCCGTGCCGTCGAAGTTCACGCGAGACTCGTCCCTCTGCGACTTGAACTTGTAGAACACTGATGAAGCCATGATACAACAGATGCAATTTTTCTAGAGGGTCTATTACACGTCAAAGACGTCCAAGGTCGTGTCAGCGGCCGGGCTGGGGAGGAGGGACGGAGGGACGAGTGGTGGTCGGCGGAGAGGACCTGGCTGCCGGCGCCTGCCGTGACCAAAACTGGCTTGAAGCGGAGCTTGAACTACTCGCGTTGCATTTCACGTCCCGACGGTCCGCTCCCCACGAACGCCGAAGTAGCCGAGAGCGCCGAAGACGCGACTGGAGGCGCCAAGTAGAAATTCTGGGCGACCGTACGACGTCGGCCGCGCCCCGCCAGCTCTCGACCAACGGCCACCATGTCCACCGCCGTCGACACCGGCAGCCTCAGGCAGCGCCCCGTCAACGGTACCCGTCAGACTCCGTCCGAGGAGGGCAAGAAGACCGACAAGCTCCTCGACTCGCACACCGAGTACGCCCCAAGTTGACACCTCACACGCGACGGAGCTGACCTCGACGCGTTTTCAGGTATGAGTTCGGCGGACCATGGGGTGTCCTGGCTATTATGACGGGATTCCCGGTTCTCATGTACTACCTGTGGATCTGCCTCGTCTTCTACGATGGTCAACTCGTCTTCCCGCACTCCGTCGATGACATCGTTCCGTTCCTCGGTCGGATGTGGGAGCACATCCGTGTGGTATGTCTGTCATATATCCTGTTACGCGCGTGTGTTGAACACTTTTAAGGATGCAAGCCCGAACCTGTACGCTTGGAAGGTCTACGGCGGTCTCATCATTTACCAGCTCTTCCTCGCCTGGTGGGTCCCCGGTTACATGCAAGAGGGTCTACCCGTTCCTTCACTGGGCTACAAGACTCTGATGTACAAGTGCAACGCCATCGGTTGCATCTACCTCACCTGGATCACCGCTGCCGCCCTCCACTGGACTGGCATCTTCCGCTTGACCTCTATTATCGACAACTTCGGGCACCTCATGACCGTCGCGATGATCGTCGGCTTCGGAGTCTCCTTCGGCATGTACTTCCTCACCGTCGCGACCGGCAACCAGATCCGCATGTCCGGCAACTTCATCTACGACGTGTTCATGGGCGCGTGCCTCAACCCGCGTATTGGCCCCATCGACCTGAAGATGTGGCTCGAGGTCCGCATCCCCTGGGTCCTTGTCTTCTTCATGTCCGTTTCTGGCGCGTGCAAGCAGTACGAGACGTATGGCTACGTTACTCCTGTAAGTTCCCTATCCGAAGTCTGTGTGGCGCCTAGCTCATCTCGCGGTAGAACATGGCGTTCATGTGCCTAGCTACCTGGCTTTACCTCAACGCTTGCATCAAGGGTGAGGAGTGCATCCCTCAGACCTGGGACATGTTCCACGAGAAGTGGGGTTTCCTCGTCATCTTCTGGAATTTCGCTGGAGTGCCTTTCGTAAGTCGCTCCTGCCAGGACATGTGCACATCTTCATCTAATTCTTCACCTTCTCAGTCCTACATCTACTCCGTTGTATACATGGCGACTCATGACCCTGAGAACTACCGCTTCTCGACTCCAACCTACGTTCTTCTCTTCGGTACCCTCTTGACTGCGTACTATATGTGAGTCTCCAGCTTATTTGAGCACCCGCCAATCGCTGACGCCATCATCAGCTGGGACACGTCCATGTCCCAGAAGAGTCGCTTCAAGATGCAGACCCAAGGGATCTTCGAGTACCGCAAGACCTTCCCTCAGCTGCCATGGGGCACTCTCCACAACCCCAAATACATCCAGACCGCCCACGGCAACCGCCTTCTCATCGACGGCTGGTGGGCGTACTCGCGCAAGCCGAATTACGTCGCGGACTGGATCATGAGCTTGACCTGGGGTCTCTGCCAGGGTACCTGCTCGCCCATCCCGTACTTCTACTCTGTCTTCTTCATCGCCGTGCTTGTTCACCGTGTCGGCCGTGACTTTGAGCGGTGCGTCGCCTTTTGGTTACCACACTGATCTCTACTGACGTCACGGAACAGCTGCGCCTTGAAGTACGGCAAGGACTGGGATGCCTACTGTCGGGCTGTCCCCGCAAAATTCATCCCAGGAGTCTTCTAGTGAGCTTCGCGTTCACAACAAAATGTTTATGTCGTGTATACCCTTGCTTAGATCTCAAGACTGGTGTTGCTTGCATTGCATCTTTACCATACTCGCATACGACGCGCTCTGTGATGTGCTTGATTTGGGGTCGTGCGTCGAAATAATAATGGCCTCCTCCGCTGTGTACTGAGCCTCGGACCGATATGCAGAGCCTTCCTGTCATCTGCTCTTAGTCTCGTTCCCAGCCGTCCTGGCACGCCCGGGCTTCGCCGGGCGGAATGCGGGGCGGACTTCTAAAAACTGAAGCGCATTCCTGTGCCAGGACGTCTGGTGAAAGTCGCCTTGGCGGGTGTGGGTCGATAACACGTGACCCCTTCCCTACACCTCCCTGTGTCCCGCGCCAGCGACGCTCTGCCGTCTCTCCACCCCCTGCACCGGTTGCTTCGACAGGTTTACACCCTTGGCGTCATCTATTCTATGTCTTTCCTGCGTTCACTCTCGTTCAGCGCGAATTCAGAGCGCTCCAGACTGCCTGAAGACCCGACCTTTTCGGCGCCGACCTCGAACGCGGCCGCATGCACGCCATTTGAACACGCTCCGGAGATGCCGCTGTGACGCCGAGGGAGCGTGCAGGGGCTTTGCGAGTACTGGATGGTGATCTACTGAGCAGCTAGGCGCATGAGAGGACGAGCAGCACCTGCACAGGTGAGTATATGCTAGACTTTGTCTGTGCATTTCTTCACTTCACACGCACCAGCTGCTACAGCTGCGGCAAACCTGCGCCCGGATAACTCGCTGTCAGCTCGAGAATCAGCCCTGGCGCGTACTGTGTGTAACATACCCGTCCCGCGGTGTGTGCGAACACACGGGTCCATAGCCTGATGCTTCGCAGAGCGTTCGCGTCGTGCAGGCGGATGTCGCAGGCGACACTTCGAATTCGAGTCTGCCGCAGCCCGCAAGAGGCGGCCGACTGCGTTTCAGCACTGAGAAATTTGTCCAACGCGCGCAGTGTGCTTGCTAGGTGCGTCGCCGCTGCACACATGCGCTGCCCAAGCATGGCCGTGGGCTATCGTCCCCCCTCGTCTTCTCTAGAACGACACACATTCGCAGATGGTGCATGACTGATGCTCCCGGAGAGCTCTGCCCACGACATGTGCCGCACACCCATGCACGCACAGCGTCCGAGAGATGACTGCGCTCCCGCCAAACGTTACTCTCGCAGCCCGAGCGTCGCCAGTCTATGTGGTAGCTGTTTCGAGTGAACGACGCTTTCGCTCCTAGAGCCTTCTCACGGCTGTCGCTGTGGGCCAGCGCGTGATATATGGCTACCATGCGGCCATTGACGTCGATTCCTGCGGCACACAGCGCATTCAGCTGCTGCCGGGGGCTTATACAAGTGAAATATATTGTATCGAGTGTCTTAATGATATGCTGTCAACTCGCGATATACCCCTCTGTATGTTTGTAAGGTCATATGGTGTAAAACCGACAACCAGCAGGACGTACAACGCTCGAGGCATGACCCTCGCGCTGGACGCGTCGAGGTCACGTGTTACCGATCCACACCCGCCGAAGCGACTTTCACCAGACGTTCTAGCAGGTGAATCCACTTCGCTTTTTCGAAGTCCGACGGATTCACCGCTCGGCCCCGTCCGAGCGTGCGCTGGGAACGGCTGGAGGCGAGACTAATCTGCTCTGTGGTTTTGACAGGCAGACCGTGCCCACCGCTTGAAAGAGTGAGGTACGTGCCTTACGTCCCATTTGACTCTCGGTGAAGTGCAAGCTCCGGCGCCTTTCTCCGCCCTTGTTCCCTCGCAACTCTCACGACGTTTTCGCAACGTCGCAGAAACACGACGTGTCTTGACGGTAGAAAGACCCCTGCGCTGACTTCATGACCCCAAATTGCATGTCTCCGAGACGAGACCGGAAGACCTGCGGTCGAATCTGAGCAAGATATGCAATGCAAGATCTCGAAGCAGGCTGGAAGAGTCGGATTCCTCCGAATAGGCCCGTAAGGAACGATCTAGCGATATGAAGTGCTAAACTGAAAGCGATACGCAGGGCTATCGTTGTATCGAGGCCCACGCTATGTCACGGTCATTTGGCCCGCCGCGCGACAGCGGCGTGTCCAGGTCGTCCCCCCAGCACAGCCGACCATGCATGATCGGCGCCTTGTACAGGCCGTAGACACATGCACGGAGGCCCTCAATTGACGCATCCTCCCGCCGCAGGCCTATATAGCCCCTGCGCTTCCGACCCGGCTCTGCTCGACCCACCACAACGAGCCCGCCCAACTCCAGCCTCCAAGCCTAAGTTATTCAATCACCAGCACCATGCCCAGAAACGCAACCGCCGTCGACTCTGCCGAGTCCGCGCCCTCCTCGCTCAAGTCGTCCCCCTCCAAGCGCGAGCGCGTCCGCAAGTTCTTGCGCCGCGTCTCGAGCATCGGGCCCCGCATCCACAAGCACGACCAGAGCCTCTCCCAAGTCAGTGTTGCCGTCACCGAGGCGCAGGCGCCCGGTCCCGCCGTGCACGCCGCCTCCTCGCCCGAGCCGCATGTCATCGACCTCACCGTCGAGGCGGTCCCCGTCAAGGCCCTCCGCCGCGCGAGCACGGCAAGCTCTGCCGGCAGCATCCTCAAGCACAAGACCGTTAACAAGCTCGCGGCCGCCGTCATCGACGACGCGAGCTCCTTCCACTCGAGCGCCCCGTCCGAGTCGAGCGCCAGCGACGCGCAGTCCGACAACGAGAAGCACCTGCTCGAGTCCCAGCCTGCAGGGTGAGTCGCGCCAGCCCCGTTTCTAGGACTATTTCTGATTCCTGTGCACCTCCAGGATCCCTCATGTCGAGCCGGAACAAGCTGCGGCTGATGCCTCTGCCAATGAGGCGGTCTCCGAGATCCCACCAGTCGATGAGGCGCCTGCTGTCGACCCAGCCAGCATCCCTCTGCCCGTAGACGACGAAGAGGAGTTCAACCCAGTCCCCCCTGTCTTCCTCTCCGAGGAGGCTGAGGAGGTCCCCGTCCCGGAGGTTGCCGAACCTCTTCCTGAAGTTAAGGATACCTCTGCTATTGTTGACGTCCCGACCATCATCACCATCGGTACGTGGATTATATTACTATGGACCATCACGCGATACTAACCTCCAACTTTCAGACGATGCAGCGGCGCCATACGAAGCCGATGCTCCGGTAGAGGTGTACCCCAAGGATCCCTTTGACGACGCCTACGCCGCAGACACCGAGAGCGTGTCCTCCGCCTCCCCGGAACTCGCGCCTACCGTCGTCTTCGATATTGTCGAGACCATAGAATTGAACGTGTCGACCGACGCTCCTGTCGTCATCGAAGCCACCTTCGACCCGGAGCCCGAGCCTGAGGAGGCCTCCACCTCCGAGTCGTCCGGAAGCGCGACCATCACCGAAGTCGTCACCACTGTCGAGGTCATCATCTCTGAGACCATTGAGACCATCGCACCGTCACCGGCTCCGACGTCCGTCGAAGCCAAGGCACTCGTCGAACTGCCCACTGAGGACTCCACTCCCAAAGTCCCTGCTGCTGAGCAGCAACCCACCGAAGCCGCTCCTGAGGCTCCTGCCCCGGAATCCGACACCCCATATGTCGTCGTCGTCCCTCCTTCTCCCACCTCCGCCGAGCCGCCAGTCGTCGCGGCGGAGCCCGCTCCTTCTGTATTTGAAGACACTCCCTCTGCCCCTAGCTCTCCGTCGCCCGCGCTCCCCTCGACCCAGCGCTCGCTCACGCCGCTCGTCTCCTGGTTGCACTCGAGCTTGGCCGCGCTCAAGCTGTTCGCACCCGCGCGGCGTGGCTCCCTCCGTTGGCGCACGCCGATGTGCTACGGCATCGCTGTCATGTGCTACTCGCTCACCTGGTACCTCGCGCGGCGGCCGCCCGTGAACGTCGAGCTCACCCGCTTCCACATGTAACAAAACCGCTCTCCCCTCCCACTGTTGTAGAACAACTGTACGATCATGCGACGCCGCTGCGAGAGCTACTGTATGTATTTGCGCTACTGTAGTTTTAGTGTAGAATACCCGTGTAAGTCCTGGATGCCCCGGATATGATGCATACACGTTGACCACAGAGCCCCTCGCGTGTCATTCCGTCCGAAAGAGCATCCAAGCTACCGCCGCAGCATATTCTCAGTCAGCTGCACGAGCAGGTCCTCGATACGCTTCTGCCGCTCCTCGATCGCCGCCAGCCTGTTCGTCAGCGTCCCGCCCTCCTCGTCGATGATCTGCCCCGCCGTCTCCGTAGGCCCGCCCTGCGCAGCGTCGTCAGGGCTCTCCGATAACGGCTGCGCCGCAAGCGCCGAGATCCCGCTGCGCGCTGTGGGACTCGCGACGCCGGGGAAGCGCTGCCTCGCGCCCTGCGCCGGCGCGTCGCCCGCAGGCACCGCAACGGTCATCGCGCGCCGCGCGGGCTGCGGGTGCAGGCTCGGCACGCGGCGGCGCGTCGCGGGGCCGTAGCTCACGACGGAGCTCACGCCGGGCGCGGCGTTCGCGGGCGGCGGTGCGTTCGTGTCCTCGGGCGGCGGCTCGTCCGAGACGATGAGCGGCTGGAAGACCTGCGCGAGCGGGCTCGGCGCGCTCGCGGCGAGCTCGAGGCCGCGCGAGAGCAGCGACAGCGCGCGCGAGCGCGGGAGCGGCACGGAGCCCGATGCGGGCGAGAGCAGCTCGGGCTTTTTGGGCGAGGATTTTGGGGAGGATTTTGGGGAGGCGGGCGGCGAGCCGCCGTTGGTGCCGTTGCCTGCCCGTGCGGAGCCTTGGCTGCGGGCGCTCGTGACGGAGAAGGAGGGGCGGTGCCGGGACATGGTGGACTGCCGCCGATGGGCGCGGGCGTCGACGGGTGGGATCGCGCTATCCTCGAGATCGAGAGCGCTCTCGTCTGCCTCGTCGAACTGCTCCTCGAGTTCGAATATCTGCCACAGACACAATTTGTATTTGGAATGGAGGGTAGTTGTAATTCAGGGCTCACCGCATCGATATCCGCATCGGCCCCGGTAAAACCTTCGAAGAACGCTGGCAAGGATGTGAGTTTGCGGAGAGTCATGAGACGTTGGTGGCACTCACATAGCCGCTTCAGGCTGCGGGGCAGCGTATCCATGACCTTCTCCGCTGCCGCAGATATTGTCTCGTAGAACGTCAGCGACCCACTGCGCTTTGCCTGTCGTTCGTACAGTGCTATGAGCAGCAGCACTGGGAAGCTAGTCAATCTGCCAAACATGCATGCTTGAGAAAAGCCACATCACAACCTCGAAGGGACGAACCTGATCATGAAGACATTCACTTTGTGGAACCATCGTGGGGATAGAATGTAGCTGGCGGGTAGCATCATGCACAGTGCGATGAGGTTGATCGGCGGCTGGTAAGAGAACAGCGAGTCGGCCTTGACACTATCTGCTTGTGAGCACCTGCTGCAGACCTATTGTCGCAGTACATACCCTTCGATCGTGGATACAGCCCTGCGGAACATAGCCTACTCATATATGAGCACGTTGTAAGGCGGGGCATGCATACACACTTACCTCTGCCACGGCATCATCGTTGATTGTCGTGAAGGTGTGCGATAGGATGGAGACGAGAACTTGTCGAAAGGTCAGAACATGCGTGCGCTTCGTGGTCTGGAAATGACACACCTGTGGTAAGCATAGTGTTGCTCAGGCAGGTATATGTGATGAACATGAACGGCCCAAACACTCCATGGAACTCCGCTGCGGCCTGTGAGCGAAGGATCCACGGATCGGATACAGGCATGCCACTCACTGGCTCTGTCGAACCCGCTCGCGTCCAAGCCGAAGAAGAGATCGAGCATCCACCAGGCTATCTGACTGTAGCGGCCCTTAGTTAACAGCCTATAGCGATAGATCCCTTCTGACGCACCCAACTGAGTACCTGTATCGTAGATTTTATTAGCAACTAAGAATTACTAGTAAATGGACTACATACCCTGCCCCATTCCGGGAAAGCCTGAGAGGATGAAAAGAGCGTTAGATGCGTCGCAAGACCTAGGAATCTCGACATACGTCCAAAGGGCATACAAGAACCCTCCAAAACAGAACGCAGCGATGAGCACGAGGACGACGAACTGCACGATCATTGCTCGCAGAGCGAGAACCATAAGGTTGTTCCGCAGCGTGACGAAAGCGAGACTGAATTATATGCGTTAAGTTTGCCGTCCACGGTTGTTGATGCGACCAGGCAAGCTCACCGGGGAAACATGAGGACAGCAATGAGAGCAAGAAAATCCATGCCGGTTGTGCGAGCCCAGGGATCTAGTAGTCCGGAATATGAGCGTGTCTGCACGGCTAGGGAAGGACGCGGGGAGGCGTACGATAATGATATATCCCGTATAGGCGGAGGACGGCATATGTGCAGAATAGCGTGACGAAAGCGAGATCGAAACCGTTCTGAGTCCTTTCATTAGAAAGCGAGAACAGCGGGAAGAAGGCAGAAGCTTACCCATGTACCCTTGAAATACACTGGGAGCAATACCCGTCAGAAAGCGAGCAAGTCCCGTGGCGCATAGCGTATACCTTTGATACCATGTTCTTGCATGGCCGCGACTTTTTCCAGAGTGAAGCCAAGAGCATAGATCATAAATATAGCTTCCGCGGTGTTGAGCCTGTCTAATTCGTTGAACTCTAATGCGATGATAAATAGGATGAAAAGTATGAGGAAGCTATTCGTCTCGTCAGCTCCTGCAGGCCGAAGCTCACATAGCGGCCTCTTACTTGGAGTATTCGAGAACCGATCGAACTGCCGGCACTTTCAAACTACAGATTGTTTAGGACGAGGAAGGTTAGAGGACTGGGTGGCTCAACACACCGGTAGTGGTCTAGCAGAGGAGCTTTATACGGATCGTAGAAGTGAATCGGATTTCGCTTGTATGTCTGGGAGTCTAACGTCAAATCCCCACCGTGTATCCATTGCAGGACATAAGTACGTACATCCGAGAGAATAGAACGACTACTGTCAGCTTGGTATACTATCTTCCCACTACATAAAATCTGTTATTACTGTGTTTGCTAGGGACGGGATAATCGAACAAATACCTCCAGATACCGTCAATGACCTTTTGGCAAGCAGAGCTCTTGATGAACGTCTTGGCCTGGCTGATGATGGCGACTTCGATGGCATTCCCGACACGCTCCTCAAGGTCGTCGTCGCGCTCTTCCCTCGCACGAGCAATAAGCCCAGGGTCCGCACCGGAGTAGACCGGCCAGCTTGTTGTCAGGGCTAGAGAGAGTTCGAGCATGTTCGTAGCGTGATACCGCAGAGTCCGCGTAGCCAAGATTTCGCACAGCGCGCCTCGAGAGCGGGATAGGGACGCGGTGGTAAGGTTGCGGTCGCGCAGGAAATACGCGCGATTGAGCAGAAAGCAGAAGACGACAGCAAGATTTCCTCTGCGCTGCAAAGCATTGTATTTTTCTTCCAGTGGTCTGACGAGCGTGTATGTGAGGTCGGGAGCTGTGAGCTGTGAGGGCCGGTGACTGAGTGCGTCAGAGTGGGCCAAAGCGGCTTTGATGACTGACCGCTTCGACAGTCAACGGCGTGTCTTGAGAGCCTATCAGTACCGCGTCTCCAGGAAGCACTCGGTTTACGTACCAATGAAGTGCTGTCAATGAGACCAATCTCATGTGGTCAGAGACCTTCCTTCGACGTAACCTCCCACTGCGACTCACGATAGCGTCCTAATCAACAATTTGGGCGAGACGTGAGCCAATTGGCGGCACATAAATCAAGGGTAGACATACACTTCGAATCATCTGGATAATTGGATAGACTTCGGTCGCGTCCAAGGCCCTTTGCCTAAGTAAAGGCTGCCTTTCGGCTTCGAAGTCGCGTCGTGAAGGCATGATTGTCGTAAGAGAATTTTGGGACGGGTGTCGGCTCAACGAGGATTATCTCCTGAGAGAACAAACGGCCAGAGATGGAGGGGCAGAAGTCAGGATCATGGAGGCCCGCAAACACGCTGCAGAGCTGGAGCCTGGCGGCCGCGGGTCAAGCTTGCGGCAAGCGCCGGGGGCACGCGGAACAGACGCTGGAAAGCCGGGCGCTTGTCTGAGGGCAGATGATCGTCATGGCCTGTGCACAATTTTCCCACACTGGGTGTGTTCCTTACGGCCATGTCGACTCGCATCCTCCGCAGACAAACACAGGCTTCCTCCTCGCAGCACAACAGCAGCGAGAAGGAAAATGCTACAAAGCAGAACGGGAGCTCTGCAGAACTCAGGTCGAAGTCAAAGCCCGCAGGAAAAGCCCACAAGCTGTACTGCTCGTGCAGACAGCCAGACGACGGATCTCCCATGATCCTGTGCTCTGAATGTAAAGAAATGTGCGCTCTTGATTCCATTTCCTTATCACTTTCAAGCTAACGCCATGCCGTAGGTATCATTTCAAGTGCGTGGATTTGGACGAGCGTGATGCGGAGGACATCCGTAAGTCGTCGTCGTTTTCGTGCGCCCTACTCCGGTGATCCTCATCTTTACCCCTTTCGTTGCGCAGAACTATTCGTCTGTCCCTCGTGTCACGAGAAGACGGGCCTCCAAACAGTCAGTGAGTATCGTGCTTTCTATCCTTACCCCCTTTTGCTTCGGCTTGTAGGGTGTCCGCGACCGCCGTCTTCCGTTTCCATCATGTACTTCACGCAATATCATGTAGTAACAACATGCGATGTCCCCTGTGTCCTCGTGCATCCCATAGTAGAGCAGCTGAGCACTAGTCCTCGCCGTCGTCGTTGTTTGGCAGTGACCAGAGTGAGTTTGCGGCCGTCAAAGACATTCCGTCTCGCTTCTGGGGCTGCCGAAACATGTTGGCACTATGAACGATGTGGCGGAACTCTTGGACATTGCTCTACGTATACTATGCCGTCATACTAGCTGCAGCTTATTTGCTTGCGTCTAAAGGACGTGAGAAATAGCTTGCGCGATGATGGGGACACATGTTACCTGCACACCTTTCATTCTTCCAAGCCGTCGATGTAATGGACCAAGTACTGACCGATTATTTTATCTTTAGTGGACTGGGAGGGCCCGGAGGCACTAGAAGATCGCAACGCCACCCCTGCGCCTACCGCTGTTCGTGTGAAGAAACAGCCATCTCCTGCACCTACGCCGAAGAAAGAGTCCGAGCCGGAGGAGTCGACGAACGATGAGAGTGGGGACGATTTCGTGGCAGAGAGCGTCAAGGCAAGGCCCAAGGTGCGTCTCGTCATCCGTACACTGTCACACTCCTGCTGACATGCCTTCCGCAGCGTCGCCGAGCCCAGCCGCCTACCAGCGACGAAGAGTCAGAGTCGGACAATGACTCGAAACGCAGGACCACCGTGAAGCACATACGTCGTCCCAGCACCGCCTCGACAGGCACGCGAGTGCGGACTGTGTCCGCCTCGCCAGGCCCAAGCGGACCCCTGAAGCGCAGGCAGTCCACAGCGTCGCACCAGCCGGAACCTAAACGCAAGCGTTCGGAATCCGACGCCTCGAACGCCGGTGCAGACGCTGCGAGAAAGTATTGTTTGACCAAGCTGCAAGAACTCTTCCGCGACATTTTCCTGCGATACCCCGTCCTGGATGATACCGCAGAAAATGACCAGCTGCCTACCGAGAAGAAACCTGAAGAGCTGACTGCGGAAGAGAAGGAGCAGATCGAGAATAGGGCGAACCGTTTCACAACGGAGTTGGAGGAGTGCATGTTCGAAATCTATGCTGAACCTGATGCGAAGACAGGCAAGCACAGTGTCGCCGCCAAGTACAAGTAAGTGTCTTCGTGCTTCACCGCTTCATCCTGCTAATTCGCGTGTTTTCAAAGGGAGCGTTTCCGTATGCTTACATTCAACTTGAGCAAGCCTGACCGAGTCGTGCTGCACAAGCGGATTGCCGCGTCTCATATCAGTCCTAAAGAGCTATCTACGATGTCCTCTACTGATTTGGCAGACGAGGAGACGAAACAATCTATCAGGCAGGCCGAGCAGGAGGCTTTGGAACACTCCATTCTGAAGAAGACGGTTATGCCACGAGCGAAGATGACGCACAAAGGCATCCAAGACATTGAGGATGTGTCTGGCGGGGCTCAACGCGATCGTGAACGGGAGCGTGAGCAGGAGGAGGAGGAGCGGATTGAGCGCGAGCGGCAGGAGCGACTGAAGCTGCAGGCGCAGAGGCAGGCTGCGGCGCGGGCCTCGCTCCCGCCTGACTCGCCTGTGACGCCTATCACGCCCAGCTGGGGCGCGCCGCCGCCGGTGCCGATGCACGCACTGCACACGAGCACGAGTGACCCCGGCGCACTGGGCAGGCCGCCCGTGAACCCGCTCTTCGTGCACACGGCGTCTGAGTTCGCGCCGCCGACGCCCGTCGAGCATGAGCTCAACCTCGCGGACCTCATCAACATCGACGAGGAGCCCGGCCAGGAGGTCTCCATCTCGCTCGCCGCGCCCGCCCTCCCGCCGATTGCCGACAGCGCGCCCGCTCCGCACGACGCGCGGTCCCCCGACGAACCATCCCTCCCGACGCCCCTCACCGGTATCTCGCCTTTCGCGTCGCGGTCCTCCCATCCCGAGCTCGCCTCGCGCCCTTCCTTCGACCTAAATGCGATCTGGTCGCCCAAGGACGAGAACGCGCCACCGGTCCCGGAGCCTCAGGATGTGGCGATGCAAGAGGAGCGCCCGCAGGAGCCCATGACGGCGTCGCCCCTTGGCGTAGAGATCATCGGAGAAGAGGCGAACGACCAGGATTTCGACATGTTCCTCAACGGCGGCGACGAGGACGCGGAGCCCACAAGGGCTGCGACTCCAGTACCCCCGCAAACTCCGGAGGACATCCAGGCAGCGTACGATGCCCAAAGCCCGGTTTGGTCTGGCAAGGTATGCGTTCGCAGGTTTCTCTTTGACATATGTATCACAAATGTTTGCAGGTCAGCATGCCGTTGGACTCCACCATCCCGCAAGAGGTGGATGTCAAGGCACGACAAGCTGGTGGAACCAAACTGGAAGCCGACTCTCCCCTGTGGAAGACGCTCTTTCCAGTCGACCACTTGCGTATCGATGGCAGAGTACCCGTCAACAAGTCTGCGCAGTACCTCACCCAGTCAAGGCTCAACGTGTCACGCGAGCTCATCGCGGTGGCGTTCTCACCAGAGTCGGAGGCCAGCGCAGCGAGCTTCGACTTGTTATCAAAATACCTCCTCGACAAAGGGTGAGTATCTCTTATCTCCGTCATAGTAGCGACCATTGACATGACCTATTTACAGGCGGCATGGACTCATCTTCCCTTGGGGTCACCGGCCGAAGGACCACCATCCCGGCCGTGAGCTGTACATCGTTCCGCTCCCGGCCAGCGAACCGCTGCCCGAGTTCGTCGAGCTCCTAGACGATCTGCAAATACCCAGGATACGGAAGCACAGTTACATGATTGGCATCTACGTCCTGACGAAGGGCAAGCTTGCTCCACCTCCAAACATGCCGCCGCCGAACGTACCAGCAACAAACTCTCCCATCCCGCCAACTCCCACCCCCACGCTGACAGGGCTCGCACCTGCAGGTTCCGGTCAGCACCCGATCCAGCCTCCGCAAGTACCGCCCATCCCATTGCAACCTCAGTTGTCGTCCAGCACTCCGCCAATACCCTCTGCGCCTGCGCCTATCTCGTCTGGCCTCCCAGAAATTGCGGCGCTGACCCCAGAACAGATCCAGCTCATGTTGCGCACGCTCTCCGCCAACGGCCAGATGCCGATTCCCCCGCTTTCTGCACCGCAGCTTCCGCCAGCTGCGCCGCAGATGCCCCCTGGGACGCTGCCTCCGACGACGATGCCCGGCGCGATCCCACCCGCTGCGGCGCCGCCTCCGCAGTGGGCAGGCTTCCCTGGACCGCCATTTTCGTCGTTCCCGCCTGCTGCTGGCCCGCAGCACGCGATGCCGCACGCGCCATATGCACCACCGCCGTTCGAGCATGGTCCGCCGCCGTATGGGTACGGCGCGCCGCCGCCTGCGGGGCACCAATACGATTCGTTCGACAGAGGTGGCGACCGTGGACATCGTGGCAGAGGCGGCGGAAGGGGTCGCGCGCGGGGGAACCAGCATAACCAGCATCAGCAGGGCGACAGGCCGCGGGATTCTGGATGGGGAGGACGGGGACGAGGGCGTGGAAGAGGGGGGCAGCCCGGTGGTTCGCCTGAGCGACAGTGGGGTTCACCACAGAGGTGGAATCAATGAGCAGCTGTGTAGTGTGTAGTCTACCGTATACCTAGTTGTGGTACGCATATCCGCTGTTAATCTGTCTGTTTTTCTTTCTTCGTTCCCGCGTGAGCATGTCAGAGCAGAGGTGGCAAAATGTCATAAGAGGTCGTCATAGTCGTGATGCAGTGGTATCCTAATACGATGAAGTATAAATTTCGAACCCAGTCGTCCGTCCATCCTCAAGCATCCAAAATGTCTTTCGCCATCACTTATTCGTATGGCATCGGCTCCAGTGCCTCGACGAGGCGGCCCCAAGTCGCGGTGACACCTTCGGAGAAGTCTCGCTCTTCTCGAGCGAACGCCTTCGCGGCCTCCGTGAGAAGAGTATTCTCCCGGTTGTGCAGTACAACACGCAGCTCATGCCACATGCTGCGACAGAGTCAGCGTTGTTATGAAAATGCGGCAGGATCGCAACACACCTGGCTCGAATGAAGACTCTACGGTTGAGGGCTGCCGCAATGCCTGCCTGGTCCTTCTCAATCAAGCCTGAGAGCTTGTCTGCTTCAACTTCCCAACCAGGTTTCTGGCCTTGCTTGACGCTCTCCAACTTTAGCGAGTTCGTCTCCACGCGCTTCTTCATCTTGTCAACCTGGTCACCGGACAAGCGGTCATGGCGAATGAAGAGGTCGCGCGTGGCGATGTAGAGATCCCTCTGACCCTGCAAAGTATGTGAGCGGCGCGGTCCTGCAATTTTGGGTGGACGAGGTACCTTGAGAGCTTCAAGAGTCGAGTACAACAAGGTACGCGCCTATAGTCGTATTAGCATGACAGACAGTGGTAGATACACTTGGCACTTACGCGATGTTCAAGAGCGTCGCCGTGCTGCTGGGTGTGCGCAGCAACGTTTGACACTCCTTGACGGACACCAGAGCACAGTTCGCACTCTTCCCCGCGCCAGCACTTGGTGTTGACCTCGGCTACCACTTTCAGGGCGTTGGTCAACCTCGCAGTATCCGCCTGCGAGGGGTCATCCAATGCACGCCGGGGATGCATGAGGCCAGAGAATACGGATGAGGCCATCGAGGCGTTGTCGGCAATGTCGTCGGAAGAAAATGAAGGCAAGCCGAAATGAGCTGGCATGAAAGGCCGCCGTGGAACAGTGGGAGGGACCCGTACCGCTGCTGCCTCGCGCCGCTTTATCATGCGCTCGGCGAGAATGCAGATCTTTTGCCATTGCTCAATGAGCATGCTAATCTTGCCGCGGACAACCCTGCATTACGGTCAGAGTCAGAGCCGAAAACGAGCTTCGCGGAACTTGTTTACGTACGCAAGCTTGTCCTCGAGATCGCTCGGTATGCTCATCTCTTCGACGCGGTCTACACGCTTACTAGCGGACTCTTCCTCGTATGAGATGGCGGAGTGCTTCCGCCAAGCCTCGAAAGACGGCTCTGTCAGAAATACGGCGAGCAGTCCATCTTCTTTAATGATAGGATGGTTGCTGGACGGGACGTCAGCATGTTTGATCCGCTCGAAGGCAGGAAACTTACATGACAAAGTTCAAGAAGCGGGCTAAACCCCTCCTACGTCAGAGCTGCGATGAGATCCTGCTCTAACCGCTGAGAGGTGCCTACATACCTGCGCTGCTCAATGAAGCTCTCATCGGCTGAATTGGATGCTACTCAGTCAGATGTCCGATATCATATTCCGAGAGCACTCACGTCCGAGTCGTTTGGGTGGAAGCGGTGGTAGAAGTCGGAAAGCGTATCGACGAACTAAACAGTCCCATAATATGACAAACTCCGAGTATCGGCGAGGTACAGGTGGTGCACGCTACATCATCGTTAGCCAGAGATCGCTTAGCTACGTGCATACGACTCACATCTGTCGCGACCTCATACACGAGGTACCTATTTAGAATGAACCCTTGCTGGCCGAGGATATTGACTGCTACGGTCTCCTGCTTCCTCCACCAGTTGCTTGGGAGACCTGTCCCAGAAATGCTCGAAGTGAGACCGTTGGAAAGGCTACCATTGGTAGGAGCGGGAGGTGGAGGCCCATTCGGTAGCTTCGGCGCACTCCATGGGTCTTCCGAGTACGCTCTCGTTGGCATCGGGGCACGAATCTCAGGTTGATAGTTTGTGAATGCAGAATTTGAAGGGGCGACAGCTGGGATGTCGAGTTGCGGCGCAGGAAGCGCGTTCTCTTGTGCGAGGGCAGCGACCATTTCAATGCTCAAGTCTGGCGCGTGATCAGTCGTCATGTTGGATGCGAGAGTATAAACACCATAATAAGGATGTCGCGTAGCGCACCTCTACCACTCTGTGCAAGAGCAACTAGTGCTAGCGCCACGAAGAATTCTTCTCGCGATACGCGGGGCCTTGAGCTTACGAGACTGACAATCTTGGTATAGGTAATGAGTGCGACGAGTTTGGGCCGTAGTAACTACTCCCACCTTGTCTATGGTAGTGGCAGATAGTCCAGACGTTTCAAGTACGCGTGAAAGTGCATTGACGGACGTCTCGCCAACGTTGGCTGTGTCAACTGCGGCGAAGGCTTCGCGGTAGACGGATGGTACAGTTGCTTCACCTAGACATGAGAGTAAATACAGAGCAAAGTTAAAATCGTGGTGCTTCATACCAATCACAGACGTAAAACTCGAGCCTCCACCGGTTGCCGATGATGATGGCAGTGCTGGGGGTGCTGGACTCGGTGCTGAACTCCACGGGTCGAGGCCATCCGAGTCGTAGATAGAGTTGGACAAAGGGTTATCAGCCATAAAGCTAGCGCCAAAATTGTTGGCAGAGTTTGAGCCGTAGCTGGGTGCTGCTCTGGGGGTATTGAACATCGGCGTATGCGTCGACGTCGATGCAGACGTCGGCAAGAGTGGGGAAGCGCCAGGTAGCGCGCGTTGGGTCAAGCACGGAGCGTAATGGACTGAGTAAGTGGCAGCACTTACTACGGCTACTGATGCTTGTAGACTAGTAAATAACTGACTTACCATCATTGCTTACTTTGCTTACTGGACACGTACCACGTGTATTATAAGCCTTCACGCGGAGTAATTAGAACTCAGCAAGCGCGTCCCGCCGTCGCGTGAGCCGGTGTCCTCGTCGTCACCTACGTTCACCTCGGACCACTCGCCGTCGTCCACTTAGCCGCGATGCAGGCACCAACAAGACCCCCAGGCCAGCAGGTCCCTGTCAAGATCTACAATGCTGTCTACTCCTCCGTACAGGTGCGTCCTTTCGACGCGTTTCGGGTGGGAAAGGTGGCTTGAGGGCACGTCAGGTATACGAGTGCATGGTCCGTGGCATAGCGGTCATGCGCAGAAGAGCAGATTCCTACGTCAATGCGACACAAATTCTGAAAGTCGCTGGTGTTGACAAGGGCCGGAGGACAAAGATTCTCGAGAAGGAGATACTCCCGGGGAAGCATGAGATTGTCCAGGGGGGCTACGGGAAGTACCAAGGGACGTGGTACGTGCTCCGCTAGTCGATACCGTGCCGTTTCTCACATACCTTCCCTAGGATTCCCCTTGAACGTGGCAGAGACATCGCCATGCAGTTCGGCGTCGCCTCTCTTCTTGCTCCCTTGTTTGACTTCGTGCCCAATACGAATGCGATCGGCGCGCTCCCACCCGGGCTACCACCAATGACAGGTACAGTGCACTTTCTACTTAGTACAGTGAATCTCACGCTCAGCGCGCGGAAAGGGTTTCCACCCGCCGGCCTCGCCCCTCCGCCAATAATGCCTGGTTCCGCGCTACGTCTCCTCAATCAAGGACGCGCCCAAGGTCTGTTCACGCCATCAACATCCACCTTGGCGGCTGCTGGTAGACATCCAAGCTATGGTTCGTCATCGCCATACTACCCAGGTCCATATCCAGGCTCGCCATTCAATCCTCTTTCCGCTGTATCGCCCACACCCCCGCAAGCCCAGCCTCCTCTCAAGCGAACGCGATCCGACGCTGAGGGCGACATGAACGCGAACCACGCCAAAGCTCTAGCAGCACCACTAGCTGCATCTCCAGACTTTCATATGGCCGACAGGTCGCGGCCACCTTCTACAGCTCCTCACGATGGCGTCGACGGACCGTCCCCCCATAAGCGAGCCCGGACCGAGCCAGCGGCATCACACCTAGTACCTACCGCTCCCAGCTCGCCCACTTCATCACAAACGCGTCTACCCATGACAACACCGACTCTGAGCGCAAACGGATTAGCCGCCGAAGGAAGTTCGCAGTCTGTCATGAATGGCAAGGCGACCCAACCCGAGCCTGCCGAGGACTCTTCGGAGATTCGCCTGGCGACAAAGCCCGTGCTTGGGCAGAGCATGGATCCTTCCGCGCCGGCGCGAGACCCAAGGCGCATCGCAGTCATCGCGCACATATGCGAACAGGACGACCCCGTAGCTGTCCTGAACGCGTTGCGGGAGATCCCTCCAGACAACCCCACTGTTGGAAATTGGGACATCGACTTGGTCTTGGATGACCAAGGCCATACCGCACTGCATCTCGCTGCCAGCATGGCGCGCCATCAGATCGTGCATGTGCTCATTGACCACGGTGCTGACGTGCACCGGGGCAACTACAACGGCGAAACCGCTCTCGTGCGCGCCACTCTCGCGACAGCGAACCACGAATACAACACATTCAACCGCCTCGTGGCGGCACTCCACAGGTCCATACGGACATTAGACACGGCTCGCAAGAGCGTTCTCCACCACATTGTGGCTTCCGCCGGCGTGAAGGGACGCGCACACGCCGCGCGTTATTACCTCGACCAGATCTTCATCTGGATTGCACAACATCAGGGAGGAGACTTCAAGAGCCTGGTCGATCTCCAGGATCACTACGGGGACACGGCGCTGAACATCGCTGCGAGGGTCGGAAACCGTAGTCTGGTCCGAACCTTGCTCGATGTAGGTGCAAATCGCGTGTTGCCCAACAGGTTGGGGCTTCGCCCTGGAGACTACGGTGTCGAGACTGAAGTGAGTGTACTTCAATGCGAAGTCCCACGCTCTTTAACACCTTGCAGGAGCTCGGTGGCGGTCCCCGCGCCGAGGACATCCTTTCGTCGCTCCGAAGTGGGCCGTCGGTTCCAGTGCAGAAGAGCCATGATGTTTTAGCAGGTTCGTCTATTCCCAGACTGCTGGCAAATTGAAATGCTGACCGGTGTCAAGACATTCAAGCCATCATACAAGAGCTGCAGACCGATTTCACTGCGGAGGTGAAGACGAAACAAGACTCGCTTGACGTCACTCAAGCGCATCTACGCGCCGCGACGCGCGAGCTGTCCGAGCAGCGGAAGCAGATATCCTCCGTGCAATCACAGTGCGCCGAACTCGACCTCATCAATCAGCGCATACGCAACCTCGAGAAGGCGCTCGAAGAGGAAGACAAGTTCGACTGGACGGGGCGCACGGAGCTCGACGGCTCCGACGCAGGCCCGGTGGCCGGTCTCGCATTCCGCCTGCGCGGGCCCGGCTCGACGATGGCGGGCCTCGACGGCAGCGTCGACCTTTCCTTCAGCCTCGACTCGGAGCCCGCGGTACCGTCGACGGACTCCGCGCAGAGCCTGATCCGGCTGCGGCGGCTCAACATGTGGCACACGCGCGTCGAGAAGCTCGTCGAGCAGCGGCTGTCCAAGCTCCAGGGCGCGAGTGCCGAGAAGGAGTTCCTGTGCAAGAAGATCGTGGCCTTGTGCACCGGCGTGCCGATAGACAAGGTCGAAGACGTAAGTCACGATCGCATCTGGCCTCGCATGCCATCGCTCATGATTGTGTCCCCGCAGCTCCTCGAGAACCTTGTCATCGCCGTGGAAAGCGAATCTCAGGTGATCGATATCGGCAGGGTGTCTGGCTTCATGCAGAAGGTCCGTTGCAGTGGCTCCATCGCTGCGTTCTGCTCACTGACTGTGTACATAGGTTCGCAACGGTATAATGTGATGTCGTGTCAGGATAAACATATGGACTTCGTCGGTTGTTTGCGCTCTCGGTCACATGCTATTGTATTATTCTCGCGTCCCTGCCCCACTTCATTCATAATATTCCGCTCACGGGATGTAGCCTTGCATAGCTGCGCTGCGTTTCAGCAGGATATAGACGATACATTTGGGAGCATATATGCAGGCGGGATGAGAATGCGCGAGAGTCTAGACAGGGAGCTCCTCTGGCGCGAAGATCTGGAAGTTCCGGTTGTACGTCCCTGACGCCAGGAGCTTCGCGTCGCTCGACAGATCGACGGACATGACTTTTCCGCCGTCCGTGGGTAGCGTGCGCAGGAGCTGCCAGTCGTCTGCGCTCCAGATCTTGACGAAGCCGTCGTAGCCAGCGCTTGCGAGGTACAGGCCTGAGCGGAAGCGCCACTCCTCCTCGGTGAAGGCGCCGTTCGCCTTGACCTTGTCGTGCGACGCGTCGTCGCCGCCGTTCATCTCGACGTCGGGCGGTGACGCCGGCTGCGCGTACGGGAACGCCTCCTGCGACGTGAAGAAGCGTACGTCGGCGACATTGGAGAGGTGGGCCGGGATTGTGTATAACGCTTTCAGTGAGCGCATGTCCCATATGCGGATAGTATCGTCGCCGGAGCCCGTCGCGATTTGGTAGCTGAGGTTCATGATAAGCATAAAAGTAGCACAGTAGAACGAGAGGGCCTACCCATTTGGCGAGAAGTCAATGCCGTAGATCGCTTGGACATGGCCATCCAGGACCATTGCTGTCCTCCCCGTTCGTAGATCCCATACACGGCCGATTGCATCTAAACCTCTGTAAACCATGAGTAATTGCCCGGTTCAGCGAGCGAAGAGCTGACGAACCCTGAGGCCACAAGTGCACCATCATCCTGGAACTCCACTGAGTACACCTCCTTTGAGTGGCCTTCTTGTAGCAGCAACTCCTTCGCGGTCGCTACATCCCAGAGCCGCCATGTAGTGTCGAAACTTGCGCTTGCGACGTAGTCTCCTGATGCGTGGAAAGCGACACGACAAACACGGTCTTGATGACCTTTCAGAGTCGCCAATGGTGTCTCACTGCGAACATCGTTGAGGCATATCTCTATGTGGTGCGCGACATTGACATACCTGTTAAGGGACCATAGTTGGAGGGTCAAGTCGCCTGCTCCACTGACAAGGTTGACGGCATCTTCGCTGTGACCTAATGTCGCTTTCGGATGCCAGGCAACTCCGCCGACGCGGTCAGAGTGTCCTGAGAAACGTCAGTTTAGGATTGGACCATAGCCACGACGTGGACATACCGCGCAGCGTGCGGATCGGTTTGCATGATGGGACGTCCCACAGCTTGACATTCCCTGCCCAACTGCCCGTTGCAAGGACCTTGCTATTCGGCGAGAACCTGACTTGCGAGATGGGCCGTTCGTCGCCAATCTGGGATCCAAGCTCTGCAATATTCTAGGATAAACGCGTTGTGAGCATGCCCACGCGATGGTTTATTGTCGACGTACCTTGACCTCCGCGAAGACCTTCTTCCGGATGTCGAGAATCCGCCCGAGCGGCATCTTGCTGTCTATTCGCTGCTGAGCGATGCGTTTTTGAGCTCTATATGGGGCATACAGGAGCAAAAGGGAGGCAGTAAGCACCTAGCTGGGCCCAACCGGACTATCGGTAGCGGAAATCCAACCTGGGCAGAGAGTATTCCGCGATGCGTCGCCGCGCTTCCAGCAGCTCGAGCGAGCCTGGCGAATAGAATTCTTCTTGCTGCGACAGGGTGAGTGGGAATATTGGGAGTGGAGTGCAGCTTACGTACCTCCTCTTCGCTCTCCTCGTCGCTACTCTCCTCGTCCACCTGCATGGCATCCTCCCCCCGAGCAGCATTGATTTGAGAAAGGACATAGATCAGACGGTCTCGACGGTCTGCCGCCTACAGCCACGTCGCATATAAGAAGTCACATAGGTTTTCAATTGACAGGACACGCACCCGCTCTCCGAATAGTGTAATGGGCTCGCCAATTTCGCGGAGCCGGGCCTTGACCTTGTTGTCGTCCGTGGGCACGGCAAGGCTGCGAGCCTTCTTCTTGCGCTCGAGCTCGTCGAGGAGAAGCTTGTTCTCCTGACGTGCCCGCTCGGAGCCCAGGTAGTTGCCATCGTCGATGAGCGTGTCGAGAGTGAGGTCAGACATCGCGGACCAGGTCAAGGCGTGAAGCGTCACGTGAAGCAGCGCCGAGCACTTTGGCGCGCGAGGGAAAGCGACGCCACCGGGCTGCTGTCCTTCGACCACCTCGTACTGACCTCGTAGCGCACAAATTCTCTCCTAAATATTCGTATATATTATTCGACATACGTCTGCCCCGTCGTATCTACGTCAACAAGATCAAGCCTCCTCAAACGCGAGGATCATGCAAATATTACGCCGTTCAGTCATACGAGAAGAACAAGCTCAAGTTGGGCGATACGGATCTACAGGTCACACCAGTTGATTACACGACCGATCCCGTGGTAGTCATGGATTGACTAGATGGTATCAGTCGTGATATAGCTCGTATAGATGTAAGGCAAACTCACTGCCTAACAATCAGTAGTACGTGGCGCGCCTTGAAGTGGCCGAGAGCGAGTTTGAAAACGCTGGCCGACCCGCGTCCAGAAATTTGGCCTCACACTGCTAGGACTCGATGTTGGAGAAACGGTGGTTTCTGTTACTTCCGTGTGTTCTTCAGGATGCCCGTCACCTCGGTCGTCCACGGGCGACGCCAGAGAAGGCTCCTCAGGGCTCGGTGCCACAGGAACGGTGGTTTCTGCCACTTCCGTAGGTTCCCCAGGGTTTTCACTACCTCGATCGTCCACAGGTGACACCAGAGAAGGTTCATCGGGGCTCTGTGCCTCTTCTTCATTCGGCGACTCGAGGATCACTGGGAGAGGGGCGGGGGGAGCAACCGGAGGAGGAACAGGAGGAATGATCACAGGCTCGGGATACTGATACTGGTATAATTCAGTTCCGTCGTTGCCTGTAGGGGACGCAGGCGCAGCAGGTTGCTGAGGTGCAGACCAGGGATCCGGATCTGGGTCGAGCATACCCCAAGTCGGTTCCGGGGACTCAAACTCATCGCTGTCCGCGCAACTCGGCGGCTCGATGACAATGTCTATGTCTGATGAGCGGTCGTTATCCGGGCGCATGTTGGCCAGCTGGTGCTCCAGCGCCGCCGTGCGGAACTCCAGCTGTCTGATGATCTCCATAGCATGGTTCATCCGCATCTCCCATTCGTGCGGCGCAATTTCGTGGCTGCCTGCTGGCCCGGAATACAGTGGAGCGGCTGCCTGGTGAGTGTATGGCACAAATCCTTGGACAGGTGCTGGCATGGGAGCAGGTGGCCTGGGGGCAGGTGGGGCAGGTGTGTAGAGATCTTGGTCTCTGTAGTCCAGCAACCTTCTGACCATCGTCCGTGTCTCCTGTGCGATGTTCTCTACACGCTGATAGTATTGCTGCGACGTTCTCTCAACGCGTTCAGTAATAGACGACTCCATCGCGCGGAGCCTTGCGTCCAAGCTGAACGCTGGCTCGTTGACCAACGTGCTCGCGTTGTCGGAACTCGCGGAAGAATAGCGCTGGTGAGGGCTCGACAGAGGCGATGGAGGCGGATTTGGATCTATCGAGGGAATTACTGGCGCTACATAGCCTGAATCCTGCCACGGTGCTGAATAGCCCATATGAGAAGCGGTATCTTGTGGTTGCCTCGCAGCGGGGCTTGGGTGTGCTTGAGAGGGCTGGCCATGTGCCTGATATGGCGAGACTGGACGACGCAGATATTCAGAGCTCACCGAGGGATAGCGATGAGCCCCAGGTTGCTGCCCCGGAGAAGGTGACCGCGCGGCGAAGGTAGAACTTCGAGATGGCGGAAGAATAGGATGTGAGTCGTCCCGTGAACGGCCGTCCTCAGGAATGACCGGTGCCGCTGATGAGATAGACCAAGACCTCGTGGGCTGTCGTCCAGAGCTAAATTGGCCGGGCGCGGACGGCGACGCGCTCCTGAGGCCCCCTTCAGCCACGAAAGATTGCTGATCTACAGCTCGTGAATAACTCCGAAATGCTGCGGGCGAAGTCGTGCGCATGTAGTCTTCGTGGGCGTGGCGGGCGTCAGGGGAACCTGGCACCTGTGTAGGCTCCACGGAGAGCGATGGCTGGCGTTCCGGACTAGCCATTATTAATGTCGGTGTCGCAGTGAGTGCCCGATTGAATATCGGGTCCGAAGACGGCTCTGAAAGGCTTTGTCCGGGCTCAGGGAACCAGGAATGGCCGCTGGTGTTGGGCCCTGCGAAAGGCTGCTCCGCTAGATCCGCTAGAGTCGTCTGCCGTACCTGAGAGGTCGGTGGCAAGGCTTCTGAGTCCCCGGCCCTCGGGTTGACGACAAGAATCAGGCTATGCCACCAGCGATGTAGATCCCCTGTCTCGTGCTCTAATCAATGAGGGACTTGGTCAAGTTAATTCTTAGAGCACGGTGCACTCATTTACATACCGGACGATTTGCTCTCGCTGAGCTGCTCCGCAAACATGTCTTCCAATAAATGTAAATTGATTTGCTTATCGTCTGCGTTGCATCGGTGACAAACATAGACCCTCCCTGAGCAAGGACCCTCGGTTAGGCACGAGTATACCGACACGGCACTTGGCGTCTTACCTGCGCGGCAGTCAAGGCAGAACCAGAAGGACGAGCCAACAGGTCCTTGACAAGACTGGCAGATCAGGGCACTTCCGGTTTGTCTTCGACGCGTACGTCGAGGATTTGTCACGGGCTTCCACAGGTCCCCATAACCGCAAAGCAGGACTTGCTCTTCCCAGCGCGAGCGAGCTTCCGTAAGGAACGTGTGGTCCCATTTGTTGTATGTGAAGCGCCGGACCTGTAGGAACGAATGCTGCTCGTGTTCGGAGACACTGCAACGTAACTGTAGCTTGTCGAATAGGCATCTCGTACAGTAATCGGTAGTCCGGCCTCGCTGACTAGCCGCTTCGTCCGAGTCGTCGATGCAGATCAAACAGACCAGGCGAGTCATGTGGATAGTTCTCTTCTTGCAGCTGTCGCACTTGACCGGCCTACGGGATGTGTTAAGACCGCGATCAGCACAGTAAAGGATAAAGGATGGCGTACGAATGCACAATTTGTCGTCTGATAATGTTGTCGACTAGGGCGCAGCAAAGTTGAAGCATGTCAGCTGGCGTTTGCCGGGACACGCGATCCATCCTTGCCAGTAGCTCTGTACGCGCCAAATCAGAGGATATGCGATGTGAGGGGGACCCAGAAGACGTCGTGTGGGCGGAGAGTACTCCGCGACGTGTGGCTTTGGAGATCGCTTGGCGAGCCATTTTCATGAAGACGTCTATCGGTTCTCCGTCGCGCGACATGACGCCCTGCTCGACGCAGAGGTGGAGAAAGTGGTGCATATCGTGAGCAGGGTTCGTGACGATTTCTTGAATATCTGCGTAGGTCCACGCAGTCCCAAGTGATCCTGGACTCGAACACCATATCTCCTTGACGCGATGACCAGCAAAATCTGCAGTGATGTAGTCAGGATAACGCTTCATCTGCTCGCGCAGATACGACGAGTTCGCCAATTCGTCATAACAATAGACGTAGTAGTACTGAATGTAGACGTCAAGTAGGTGAGAATAATGATGATTCTTCACGAGAGCTGGTACTCACCAAGCCAAGGGCAAATGCTTTGATATCGCGCTTGATCGCTGCCTCATTGTATGACTTGGTAATGAGCATATCTAGCTCACAAATTAGATATTGGCGAGAAAAAGAAATAGTGTAATACGTGCCTCGCCTCGCTTCTACTCTCTGATAGCTTATGCGGAGCAGTGTCCATAGGGAGGCGCGCAAGCCGAGCACCTGCTGACGATCCAATGCCGCGGTCGAAGCTTGATGGATCACTTTGATTGTTTGTTCAAGTAGCAAATACAGCAGCGGAAGCACGGTCTAGAGGGCGAACGAATGCGTTAGCAAGACTAGCTAATACTACACTCGAAGAAAACTCACAGTATCGACCCGCCGGTGTCCAACCACCAGCGGAATTGTGCACGTATCGAGCTCGTAGTTGACGGATTGCAGAAGCTGGCGGAGCTGATGTTCCTCAGAATGAACACGCCCCTTGAACTTCTCGAAGATCAGCTCTGCAGCCTCTGCCTCTCCTGAGGTCCTGCCCTTGGTAGCGCCATGCACTCCGGCGAGAATACAGTCGCAAGCGTAGAAGACCCCCTCGCCGAGAAGCTTTTGTATGAACGCTCGATTCACTGGCAAAGCCCGTGCAGAAATGGCACGGATCCTGTCCAGTTGCTCGCTGATGGTGCTGTAGTAGCGCTTCATAACTAACAGCCGCCCTGTAGATAATGAGGTTGGCATGGGTTATCAACACGGCCTCCCTGCGGACACGTACCAACTGTCCAATATGCGAGCCAGTGGGGCAAGCTACAATTGTAATAGGTCAGAATACACCGTGATATGACACGCGTGCGGCCTACCTCCATATCTCCGAATCCTGTGGCCGCAAAGCTGAGAAAGTGTTCATCTCCTCGATGTTCACCGAACCGGAGCCGTCGAAGTCGATGGCCTCCAGTAAGCCTTGCTTCCATTCCCTAGCCAGGTAATACTTGGCCCAGCTATCTGCATTCGAGTGCAGCGCAGACGCGTTCTGGAGCGGCCTAAGTTGCTCCGCGGCGAATCTTAGCAGCTGGAGGACAAGTGTATCTGCAGGTACTTGTCCGCCCCATCCCTGCGCACGCAATTTTTAGCCTACGTCGTTTCACCCGCAACTTCGGAGCAAGTCTACCATGTCTGTCCATAGTGTGCGTATGTCCTGTGGCAACGCGTCAATGACGAACGATATTAAGCACTGCACACTCACGTCGTCCTGCAGCTCCTTGCGGAACTTGCCTCCGACATTCTCCTCTCGCAATGTCACCAGCAGCGTGTCCCAGTGTGTTCGGAAATGCTCGTCGAAGGTCTGCTGATTCTCGTTAAACAGCTTCTGCATCGTAGACTGGAAATCCTGTCCGAGCTCATCGGAGATCGCTGAGGCCAGTCTATCTTCTCGGCTTGTCTCGTTCTCTTCTATGAGCCCCTCGAGCTCACCACGTAAGCTCTCGTCTTTCAGGACGACGTCCAGACCACCGTGATCCTCGACAAATTCTTGCAGTTTGCGGTCCTCTTGAGGGCGAAGCGAAGCGAAAAGAAGTACTTGGTCAACCTTCTGATCTACGTCTACCAGCTTCGCGTAGCTGCGCGAGGACTTCAGAGCCGAAATCTGGGACATAAGCCTGTCTATCTTGGTCTCGTGGTCGTAGAACCTGGCAGAGAAGTCGGAGAGCTTCTTCTCCCACTGCGAGCCGGAGAGCACCCTTGCTGCAGAGGCCGTGGACGATCAGCGTGACGATGAAGGCGAGCTGGCCGCACGCACCAATTAAGACCCGGCTTTGGTATAATATACAGCTTTTTGTACACTCTCGAATGTCTGCGGCGATGTCTGTCATGCATTTTCCCACACGGTCCTCGAGGTCGATGGTCTCTTGCCCTTTGATATACTGTCGCTCGAAATCGCCAAGCCTGCACTTAATCAGGAGCATTCCATAAGTAGCCACGTTGAACGTACCAAGCGACTGTATGCATCATATTACACATATTCGCGTGCAGCTGTAGCATTCGCTGGTCGTTCATACGTCGGGTAACTTCCATCTTGATCGCTGCCTTAAAGGCGATAGCTGCTACTACAGAACGTGGAAGGTCATCAGGACTTCACGATTCAATATGAGAACCAGAGTCACACATACGCACCTGCAACGAAGGGATGGATCGTGCTGACCACGTCCAATGCGTCGACCAGTGTTTGAAGATTAACGTGGACGTTGTCCGCAGTGAACTTGACGATACCCCCCAGCTGAGCAACCAAATCACTTTGTGCAGCATTCTCAAAGCCGTCCACAGTCCCATCAGTACGAGTGACTGCGGATGGAAGATTGGCATGGATGTCGTCTGAACGCGGGACGCAAAGCTCACCTAGATTCTCCAATTTAGGACGACTTGCAGATATATTGGTGGCGAGAGAATCGAGTGCTACTTGTGCGCTAGTGATTTCGTAAGAGGTGTCCTCCATCCTGTTTATGCACGCGGGAGATGGCAGCGTATAGTCAACGGAGAATAGTCCTTGGTTGAAACCAGAGGCACGGACGAGGCGGACGAGGCAGCAACGAGGCTGAACGCTTCTTTTCCGTGCATCCGAGTCTGATATTCAAGGTTTGGCATGCTGCTTCCGCAAGGGGCTGGAATCAGCGAATCATGTCACGACTCTTTGATCTCCCACGCGGAGGGGGTTCGGGGCAGAATGAGTGGTCCTTTTGACGGCCCCCCTCCCGCATGCACGGCTACCGCACATGTAACGCATGGGCATAATGCAGAAAAATCGTCCGCTCCGCTCCGGGCTGACCTTTGCAGGCGGCCTACGTTCGAGAAATAGAAATCAGCCATAGCGCCCACTCCTCGTGACTCGAGAGCAGCCTTT
The DNA here is from genome assembly GCA_019973155.2 of Phanerochaete sordida. NCBI lineage: Eukaryota > Fungi > Basidiomycota > Agaricomycetes > Polyporales > Phanerochaetaceae > Phanerochaete > Phanerochaete sordida. Next base: position 173,370 of record BPQB01000020.1, on the reverse strand, counting down.
TGTGGCGAGCTACGGCAGACCTGGGTCTCCGTGCTGGGTTTATGAATCAAGGAGTGTCGCGTATGCTGCAGCTGCAGCTGAGGCTGGTGTCCGTTTCTAAGTAGCCTCATCAGTGCGCTGTACGGAAAACTCACTTTCAAATCGACGTATGTTATACGCGGAGAAATGCTGCAGCTCAGGTATCAGCGCTGTCCAAAACGTAGGAGGAGGCAAAACGCGAGCCTGAGAGCAATGGGCTTGCTAGCAAGATTTTGAGGGAACTCTTCACCTCGAGTTTGAGAGACTTACCGTAAACGTCGTCGTTCACGCAGGACGAAAACGAAAAAGAAAAAAAATGAACATGTGATGACGGCAAAAAAGCGTATGGAATATGCACGCACTTTTAGGAGCAAGCTCATATCGTAAGGAGGCAAAATTTTGTGCCCGTGGAAGGGTACAGCGAAAGCTTTCCTAGGGAAACTCGTTAATGACGTCCAAGAACTAATAAGGACTCTCGCCTACCCTTCTCCGTTCGTATAAAGCTCTGCTATTCTAATCATTGATCGTTCTTGCTGCTCAAATCACATTTGAACTTTACGAGGCATTTGTGGTCCACCACGACTTCGAGTCATCTTGAGCGCATACTTCCCAGCATGAGAGCTCACCGTACATATACAACCGTGTACTGTTTGCGAGGAGATTCGTGCTGAGTGTAATGAAAGAATGTTTTCGCATAATTGCAGGCGAGAAATGGGGCGGAAGACGGGAGAGGATGGTCCTGGTCGAAGTCTGAAGGCAAACAAAGAACGCGTCCCGCGCGTCTGGACGGCACGTCTAACGATCTCGATCAGGTGACGCTACTGTCCGTGCCTTCGTGCCACGAGCAGTGTTCAAAAAATGTTTATAGCGAGACGAGCTGTCTATTTCTCTAAGCTTAGGCTCGTTTCGTCGCCAAGAAATAAGTCTTAGATAAAATGAACATGCGTAGATCTGCTGCTGCCTGGCGGCTCTGCAGCAATCTACCTTGGCGAGTGCAAGACGAGTGAGAGAATCCTGGAAAGAATGCACGGTTCGATGTAATACTGTTAAGATTTAGGGAAGGACGTCTGATTCAGCCCAGCCAGTCACCTCTAATCCACGACCAGAGACTTTCTCGCGCCTCCGTAAGACCCGGTGTCTGGGACGCGTCGGGAATATCAGCACACCCGACGGGCGCGACTGTTGAAGAAGACGCAAGCGAATGATGCGCGTCCTCAAGAGGGTTTTCGGAAGAAGTGGCGCCTGGAGTTGGGCGTGCTGCGCGGTGGTCGTATGACTGATATCGCGCCAGACGCTCCTCCAGCACAGACATCCTCGACTGCAAGTTCTCCACGCACTCAAGGATGCGCTGGGCGACCGGATCTGCGGACAGCGGGACAGCCTGGGACCTGATTGCGCTGCTACCTAGCACGGGGACGGGCGATGCCTCCCTGAAGTCGTCGAAAGTCGTCTCCATCATCTCGTCGTGCGGCGGCGTTCGCGAGCGCGAGCGAGCGAGCTCAGATGTCGCGCCCTGGGGCGTCGTCTGAGAGCTATGCGTGCGGCTTGGCCCCGCAGCAGAAGCTGAGGTCAACTGAACAATGTCCGACGGCATGGCGCGATTGACGGCTGTAGGCTGGGGGCTCGCAATAGGAGTGATCGACCTCGTTGAGCCCTCCGCAGTGCTCTGAGCTGCTGAAGTGCTCGCGGGGGATTGCGGAAGAGAGTACGGGTTTGCGGGCGCAGGGATAGCCGGCGCCTGAACCCCCAGGTCCCGTTGTTCTACACCGTGATTGCTCGCATTGGAAGATGCGACGGATCTCTAGGGTACAGAAATGGCATCGTTGGAATCAGTGAGACCGAGGACGGCATAGTAATTCTACTTACGCTGGAGCGGACCAAGTTATTCTGCTCGTTTATGGTCAAGCCCGAACCACGTCTGAGAGATATAGGGTACATGATGGCCGCCTCCGCATATTTCGAGGTATGGTTTGAGCTCTTTGCCCGACGGTAGTGCTAGCAGGCTCAGAGCGCGCTCCGCTGCAAGTGGGGCTTCGTCTGGTCCAAGGTAGTGGTCGAAACACTCTCGCAGGCGGTCTGGAGTGAGGCGCAACCAGTCTTGGTAAGTCTTGGGGTATCTTGCCGGGTTGTAACCGAGGCTGGGCAATGCCGCCTGGAACGTCAGCTTGTAGTCTGCCGGGAGGTACGGATGCGACAAGCCGCCATCGTGCGTCCATCGTGTCTTCCAATCCGTCCACCCTGCGATTGTGCGGACCTGGACGGCGCCCTCCGTGACCCACACATCGCCAGGCTCGCCCACCAGGTCGCAGTCGTCCGGTATCTTCTGCTGGCCCAGAAAAAGGAGTGTAAAGAAGATGGCCCGTTTCTTTGTTCCCGTCTCACAGTCACGGGGATCAGAAACGTTCTGATCGGTGGGTTTCTTGTGCGATTTTCGCTGGGGAGGCCGCTCGAAGTATACGCTAGGCACATCGTTCCACTGGTCCTTGGTGAGGGTCATTAAAGATTGGAGCCAGAAGACGCGGATGCCCGAGAATTGTGCTGCTGCCCGTACGTCTGCTCAAAAAGGGCATCAGGCAGCCCACGAACGCGCTTTATAATTCCACATGCTTACAGGGATTGTTTGCATTGTTTTCCTCGATGGGCTGCAAGTGCGTGGCCAATAGGTGCGCGGAGGACTAAATCCCGCAGTCAGTTGTAGTGCGTACAGTATCCGGTTTAGCTGCATACAGAGGTGCTTTTTGGCATTACAGACGGTGGCAGGACGTAGCAGAATGACTACGTCTGGCACTGTGTCTTCAGTCAGCTCGGCGATACGTCGCTTGACAGATAACGAAGGAGTTCGGTGCTTACTAAATTCCAGATCTTGAGCTTGCACGAGGTAGCACGGGATACTAAAAGTTTAACTTGAGCTACCAGCAGGGTGATTGGTACTAAATGCGACCTACGAGCTGCAGTTACAAGCTCACCTTCAAGCCGAGAAGTCGAACGCACAGTTAAAAGGCAGGCTCGAGGGAGCGTTGTATCAGAGAAGGTAAGACAAGGTTTCAGATGATGTGTCACAGGAGGACGAAAGCGGAAAGAATATAGGAGCTGGCCCCAGAAAGGAAGAGGATCGCATCCGTTCAAAGGCCCAGGAGTGCCCTGGATGATTCTTGTCACCTATGTAAGATATCGAGGCTACACGCCAGATTCTTGTCGGATTTTTGTTTGTGTGGGGGGTGCAGCAGTAACTTAGGCAGCCAGTGGTTCTCTGCAGTACCATCCTCTGCTTGTCCAGCTGATACGGCACATCAAGAACGGCGGCTTCTACCATCAAAACCCTAGAAACCAAGACTGCATGTATTGCATCTGGCGCGCTGAACTTACAGCATCCCGACCGGCGTTGGAATGGCGTGAAGAGCGTTCCATAAAATCCCTGCGCGCAGCGCCTGTGATCGCAACGACGAATGCTGGTCAGCAACGGCGCCACAGCCGACATCGTATAGCTAAACACACCTATCGCCATAAATCACATCACACACACCCTGAGCGCATCGCAAAGCAGAGCTCCACGGACGCGATCACCCGCTAGCGAACTCTAGAGGTTAACCTTCGAACAGCCTTTCGAAGCACACTGCGTTAGCATTCCACTAGCACTCGCGCTCGCGATTCCAAAGCATATACAGTCCCGCGCTGCGCGCCGTCTCCCGAGCCTCCGATGGGACCGGTGCAGCCCCAGAGACCGAGGCGGCACAGATAAGGGGCCGGATGCAGCAGCGGCTTCGCGTCCGCGCAGGCAGGCTTCTTGCTCCCGAAGGCGCGAGGAGAGCGCGGAAGGCCCACGTCTATCTCGGGTCCTCGACGAGGGCCGGGCTCCAGACCCGCAAATACTTCTCACGGACGCAGATTCTTCGCGGATATTGGGGGGTTTTGGGCGAGTATCGAGCAGTCCAGTATCCCCAGCGTGTGTACCGCATCGACGATCCAGGCATCTCGCAAGGCACGTTCGCCTCTCGCTATGAATCCGGAGAAGCAGAAGCATAGATGGCGTCCATGGGAATTATACGAACTTTTTATCTGGTCATCGCAGATCAGCATTTGCGAGCAATAACAAGCAGCACGCCTACGCACAGCTACTCGCGCGGCCGGCGCACCCAGAACAGATAGTTGCAGCCCTCCGCCCACGCCGCGCCGCGCGGCGCGAGCACCCACTCGCCGTCCCACGGGACGTACACCATCCCGCGCGTCTCCGCCTCCGTGCGCGCGGGCGCGCCCGCGGACGCGATCCACGGGCGGCCGTGCGGGCGGTACGCGCGGAAGAAGTCGACGAGCTCGGCGGGGTCGACGAACTTGGCGTACGTGTGCGTGCCGCGCGAGACGCGGCGGAGGACGTGCTCGGCGGCGGCGATCGTGACGAGGTACGCGAGCGGCGTGCGCGCGATCGTCGAGAGGAAGAGGTGCCCGCCGGGCTGTGCGTGTGTGTCAGAGGCAGGGAAGCAGCGGCGAGGCGGCGCTGGGCGCACCTTGACTAATTGCGCGCAGCTGTCCAGGAACGCGCGCGGGTTGTCGACGTGCTCGAGGACCTCCATCGAGCACACGGCGTCGAAGGACGCGGGCCCGCGCGCGGCGAGGAGGTCCTCCACGGACGTGTGCTGGTACGCGAGCGCGCCCCTGCGCCTGCCTTGGGTGCTTGCCGCGAGCGCGGGGTCTGCTGATGCATGGAGCGAGGCGATGGACACATTTGAGGGCGAGGCATCGATCCCGAGCGTATTTGCGCCCATCCGCGCGAGGCTCTGCACGAAGGTTGCGGCTCGTGATAGCGCGACGCTGCAAATGGCAGAGCACGCACCTCGCTGAGCAGCCCGCCCCCACACCCGACGTCGAGCACGTCCTTCCCGCGCAGCACGTCCGCCGGCGTGACGTCCGCGTCGCCGTCGTCCTCCAGGGCCATCTCTGCCTAACATGCATGAGCAGACGTGCCGGCGCCCGTCGCAGCCCAGGCAGCAACTCACGAGCTTCTCGCGCACGAAGCGCATGCGCACGGGGTTCATGCGGTGCAGCATCTGGAACTCGCCCTGCTCGTCCCACCAGAGCGCAGACAGGCGCGAGAAGTGCGCGATCTCGCTGTCGTTGATCGTCGAGCGCGCCTGCGCCTGCGCGTGCAGGTCCGCCGTGTGTGACGTGCCGGCGGTGGAGAGCGGGCGCGCGAGATAAGGTGTGTGCCGGAGACACCGCAGCGGTGCGCGCAGTGCCATGGTGCAGAGGAGAGAAATGCGCGCGCGGGAGTGTGCCGGGGGCTGGGTGAGGCGGAGAGGCAGCTGGCGGGGAGCGGAGGACGCAGAGAAAGGCAGGAGAGCACCGCGCGGCGCGAGCGCGCGAAAATGCCCCGCCGGTTCGCGCGCCAGGACATACGTAATGCCCCCCGCCACCGGAGGGCCGGACCCGGGGCACCAGGCGGCTCGCTCGGGCTGGGACTCGGAGAAGCACAGCGGCCAACGGGAAAATACGCATTACAATATCGTACACACAAACACCGGATGTACAAAAAGGACGGGTTGTACAGGACGGATGCCCAGCAGAACCGCGGGCAGGGCGACAACAGTTCGGGGGGCGGGCTACAGAAACATGCAGAAACACAGAGGGTCGTAAAAAGTCCATGCTCTCGCCGCGCACGCCAGACGCGCCCGGAGGCACGTCAGCGCGCGCGCAATGAGCGTAAAGTCCGGAGCGTTAAAAGCGGATTCAGGGCAACACGTAAGGTTTTGTCGTTATAGAGGTCCGTTATCAGAAGAGTCCGGGGCGTGGCTCTCATAGAGGTCGTCTACCTGTCGTTTTCGCGCGTGCGGGGGAAACAGCGTTTACTTCTCGAGGAAGAAATCCTGTGCGACCGTCAGGCTTCGCTGCCAGCGCGGGAAACGGGGGTGGGCACGTACCACGGCGACGTTCTGGATGCCATCGATGAGGGAATCGTTGCCGATGAAGAACAGCAGGTTGCTCTCCTTGTGCCATCCGATCGTGGGGACGAGCGAGGACCCGTTGAGGTTAGTCCACTTGGCTGTGAGGCGCGTCGGGTCAGTATCCCCGTGCGCCACAGGTGATCGCAGCCGGCTTACGCGTCAGCTCGAGCGTCGTCGAGTCAAAGGACCAGATCGCCGACGCGCCCTTCGAGGTCGGAGGTGCGCCGGCCGCGGCTGCAATGGGGGCTGGCGTCAATATCACCATCGCATCAGGGAGAAGCTTCGCTGCTCACTGTGCGTGGTGTTCGAGAGCGGAACGATGCTAGACGATTCCCAAGACCCGTTAAACTCCGGAGCGACACATGGCGAGCACCGCGCGGCACTCACACCACAGAGTCGGACGACAGCGTGTCGTTGGTGCCCCCGCCGAGGAGCGGCGAGCCAGCCCACGCCGCGTTCTGCAACACAAGGTCATCAGCGCGACGTCACGGCGTGGGGCGCTGATCACCCACCGTGGCCACCAGGTCGAACGGGCCCTTGCCGCTCGGTGAGATCTTCACGACGATGTCCGTGCTCGGCGTGCCGACGTAGTCCACGTTCGGGCTGCGGGGCGGGCGTCAGCGTGCGGGCGGCGATGCCCGCGGGGCACTCACAAGCCGCTGTCCGTGTTGTTCAGGAATCCGACGTGCGAGCCGTTCGTCGCCTTGATGTGGACGCGCCCGGAGAACCTGCAGGGACGCGCGGTGAGCACGCGCGGCGCGCGCTGTGGGGATCTACGCACGACTTGGGCGTGGGCGACGGCGACGGCGAGCCGCGCTTGGCCTTCGACGCCGGGGTCGGGTCGAAGAGCAGCTCGCGGCCGGGGAGCATGCGCCCGATGACGGGCGCGCGCGGCGGGAGCCCGCGCTTCATGCGCTCGGCGTTGGTCAGGCTGCGCTCCTCGACGGTGAGGCGCCTGCTGAGGACGCGGCCCTTCATCGGGCGGGCCTCAACAGTGAAGGCGCAGAGCGCGAGGAGCGCGAACAGGAGCGGGAGGGCGCGGAAGAGCATGCTGTCTAGGGCGTCGCGGGTCGTCTAGGTGCGTGCAGGGCCTGGGGGCGTGAGTTAGCGGAGCGTAGGGTACGGGGCGGGTGGCGAGTCCCAGACGAGGCAGGGTGGTGCGTGCGGGCTGGGGCTATAAGAGGCCGGGAAGGCCAGAGCGAGGGCGCCGCATCCCTGAAGCCGCCCGCAGGATGACGGAGGCAATCCGCGGGCCCTCGAGACGTCGCCGGGGCCTCTGCGGCAGCTGGACCGGTCCACGCACCACGTGACCTCGCCGGGGGCCGTCCTCACACGGCGAGGGCTGCCCGTCCGGCGCCCCTGCAATACACTCGCGAGGCGGCGAGCGCGCGCGCAGGTGCACGCCCCCGCCACGCAGGCGGCCAGGCTGCCCTGGCGCGTCGTCGCCGCTGTCTCAGTTACCGGGCCACGGCCAGCATGCAGCAGATTGCGGGCAGCTAAAGCCTATCCTGCCGCGGTGCCTGCGCTGCGACGTCTCGTGCCCCGGGCAGCCCGCTGCTCGCTCCGCCGCCACACCCACCGACCTTGGCCTGCGCGCACCGGCCTCTGCGCCGCGCAGCATCCGCCTGCGCCGGATCGAGGGTGCACGCGCGCGGATGCAGTCGCGCGTGCGCACCGCGAGAAACGGCGCAGCCCGAGCAGCGTCGGACCGCCCCTCTCGCGCCGGCCGCACGCAGGGCTGCCGCACACGGCACACCTCAAGAAATGCCTCCGGGGCGGCCAGCGTCGCAGCGCTGAAACGCACGCGCGCCGCGGCCGCCCCGGGGGTGCGTCAGCGCGTCGAGAGGGGGGAGAAAGAGGTGAGAGGCGGCGGGGGCGCCTGCGCTGCTGCTGCGCCTGCGCGACTCGCTGGGAGGACGTGGCAGAACGTGGCCGGGCCTGCGCCCCGAGCGCTGATGGCGGCCCGCCCGATCGCGCGCGCCGCCAGGCACGGGCGCTCCGCACCTCCCACCCGCAGCGACTGCAGCGGAGGGATCGCACGCTGGGCCGCGCAGGGGCTTCATTAGTTCATTATGGCGAACTGAGATCCCAAGGGCACACAGGAGCGTGCGGCGGGATCAGAAATACGAGTGTCGTTTCTGGTCGGAGCCGCTGCGGCACGGGCATCCCGCCAGACGCACGCTCTGGCTCGCTCTAGCTTGTGGGACAGGCAAGACACGGCCAGCGGATGCCTTGCTGTGTGTGAGCAGCATGCTCGCTTCGCTCGCCCTTGGCGGCGGCAGATCCATCTCAGGCACGGCACACGGGGACCAGGAGGACCGCCGTGCGTCCTCGCTGCTCGGGCCCGAAGAGCCAGGGATTTCAGTGGGACTTCCGGGAGCCCGTAAGTGCTCGCCCGCCTATGACATCAGATGCAAGGGCATGCAAGGGCAGGCAGACGGCGACGGCGCCCTCGCCCTCGCAGAGCGGTGCGTGTGAGCCTCGCTGTCTCATGGATCGAACACTCTGCATCCAGGGAGACCGTCTACGCATTATATTACAACAATAATGTTACAAGCATGCCGTGATTGTCCGCGAGGACGCCGAGATGGGGGCCGTGAGGGGTCGTGAGAGCAGCGAGCAGGGTAACGGGCGGTGCAGAAGCAAGGGGAAGAACAAGGGGGATATAATGCCGCACGTGGGCAGGGTAACTGGCGATGTGTATGTGGGAGAACGCAGGCCGGGATCCACAGTGAACAAGAGAAGGTGGCGGTGGGGTGAATGCTGGAACAAGAAAATCCGAGTTTCCACAGGCGCGTCAGCTCATGAGCCGCTCGCCCCAGACGAGGCGCTGCCGGTGCGCGCGCACCGCGCCGCGCAGCGTGATGTACGCGACCCACATGCACATGAGGAACGCGAGGGCGAAGAGCGAGCGCTGCAGGCGCAAGACGTCAGCACACGCAGAAGATGATCGCAGAAGCGGGCAGCGGTGGGAAACAGCGGTGACTGCGCACCCAGGCTGACAAAATGCCAAACGGTTTGACAGCCATGGCGCTTTGCGCAACGCTGACGCACCTGCGTCGTAAAGCGCGCTGCAGGGTTCGCTGGCGAAGCAGCTTGGCCTGATGTCCCTGGCACCAGAGACCAAGCACCCAGACGCAGGCCGCACAATGCCCTCCGAGGCGCAGATGGAACACAGGGAGCCGTCGAGGATCCCTGCAAGCACCTCCGAAGCTGGCCGCCATCTGCACATTCGTGCTGTTCCATTCGGTGGACGAGATGCCAATGTCGCAAAGGACATCACGCTCTGTCAGAAGCGCAGCACTGCGGCCAGCTCAGAGCGCATGACCGAGGGTCCTGACCGAGCCGCCAGGACGGCCTGATATCAAGTCGCCGAGGGCGTCCGCGTGGAGGACCCTGAACCGAAAAAAACACTCACGATGAGAAGTTTCCACCGCACGCTGACGGGTGCATTGTGCGTGAAGATGATGGTGCGCAGGCGGAGCGGTATTGGGGTGTTGAGCCACTCGAGGCTCTCGACGAGCTCCTGCGCCTGAGGCTTCCTGTTCATCTCTGCGGGGGCGCGCATGTGATTGCAGCACGCACCTTGTCGCGTCCGCGGTCGTACACCTGCCGGATGTGCTGCACCTGCAGGCCGATCTCGGGCAGCGCGCTGCCGAGCTCGTGCAGCGTCTCGAGGTCGTCGCGCAGCGTGCGCTCGATGTACGGCACGGTGCCCGTGAGTGCGTTCGCCGAGCGCTTCTGCGTTTGCTAGGTGGCAGCACCAACAGTCAATATGGGCGATATGGGCGTCTTGCGGGGAGGGGGGCGGCGCACCTGGAGCCCCTGCACGACCTCGCGGAGCAGGTTGTCGATCGCGCGCGAGTTGCTGAGGTCCTCCGCGAGCTTGCCCTGTGGACGGCGCGGTGAGAACAAGAGGCGGGAGGGCACGCGCGGGGAAACCGACCTCCAGATCTTTGATTTGCATTTCATAACTGAGGGCCCGCTGACTGGCCGCAGCGAGAGCAGCGTCCAGGCCGCTGGAGGACGCGAGCGCGGTCAGAGACGGCTTCGGGGACAGCGCAAGCGCGACGCACCTTGTGTTGGGGAGGCTCGAGATGGTCTCGGACGACTCTATGCTCCCGGTCGGGGTGGTCGCCCTCTTGTCAGTTGGAACCGTGAGGTAGTCCATGGGTTCTGTAACGGACAACAGGACGTGTGAGAGGCGAAGGGCGGGGAGGGCGACGGCGACGCGGTCTTTTGAAAGGGATAAGGAGTGTGGGTGGTGAGAGGAGGGAGGACAGTCGTGGGTAGTGTTGCCGCAAGGCGAGGTCGAGGGGCCTCGAGGGGTCGGAGTTTCTGGCCTTGAGTAGCCTCGAGGTCCTCAAGGTGAGACATAAGGTCGCCTTATGTCGCTCAAGGTAAGGCTGACTAATGTCCTAAAATGGTAGGTACGGTGGACGCTCGCAGACAGTAGGTGTGCGACGGAAGGCATATATTGTAGATGAACGACGCATTGATACAATTCGAACTCGGAGTCGGAGCCAGACGCCTGCTATTCTGCAACAAGCGCACCGGCCATACGTGAGGCCAAGTCGCCGTCAGATGAGCTGCCCGTGAGGACAGAGTGCATATCTAGAGGCAGAGGCGGCGGCGGCGCGCTATTGTCAGGCGGGATCCTTTCCGAAGTCCAGTGGTTGGCAGTTATAGCTGTGCTTCAGGAACTGTGCGAGCTCTATCTTGAGTGGAGATATTTTCCCGTGTCGTTCGGGCGTATCCGTTCGCTTCGAAGACGAGATCACGGCACAGAAGATGACTGGACGGGCAGGACGTCTATGGCGACCGCGACAATGGTAGGGAAGCGCTGCTCGGTCTGCGACGCTTGCTCAGTGCTGATCGAGTGCGGAAGCAGGACGATCCCTCGAGAGTACCGGATATATCGACGCCCAAACATATGTGTATACTGCGCGCGAGGGACCGCGGTCGTTCAGTGTGCCCCGCACTACAGACCCGAAGACCTTCAGGGGAGCGGTTGCACTAGACGTACCAGGGTAGCCAGCAGTAGGGGGCACGAGGGCGGGATGGATAGCGGTGCATGTCCCGGGCACAAGTGTGGTGGCGGGCCCGATGCCTGTCAGCCCTACAGCTTCACTGCGGGTCGGGTCATTCTCCTTGTTCACGCGACGCCGCTTCTGCCGTAAGCCCGCAGCGACCCCCCTGTCATGGTCTGCTCCTCGCGAAGGACCAGCGCGCTTATTTGACTCGTCTGTGGTAGCAGCGCCGCCACCAGATCCTGGGTGGGCGGGCAGCACATGTGGTAGTCTGGGGACTTCGTCGTGAGCTGCCAGTGAGATGCTGCTAGGGCCGGGTAAATCGCTACAGGCCACACATTAGATTCTAATGTTGCGATGAAAGGGTTGAATACTTACCTGTGGTACCATATCTCGCGATTTGCGGTCATAGGCGTGCCTGGTACCATGTACAGCTGATCTGCCGTGGGCGACCGACCGTGCGAGCTCCCTGAGAGGTGCCTAAGGATACGAGTGCTGAGCCAGAAGATACGCGTCCTCTATGCCGGTATCTTGCTCTTCACAGGCGCAGGGTGATGCTCCGCATCGAGGGCAGTGGAATGTAGACATTGTAGCTCACCTTGTACTCGCCTGCTCTCCCCGTGTATTGTCCTTCTGCTTTCGCTCCCTGCGCCGGCTTACGCGGGCTCAAGCATCTCGGTATAACTTCGACGTACCGCGTGAAGCGTGTTCTCGTCATGCGAGAGAAGGAGCAGTCCAAGCTCGGACGGCGTCGCGCGCAACTAGCTGGTTTCCGGTGAAATTGCGTGATTTGGCTGGGAAAGCTATTATGATTTGGTATGAGAGGATATTTACACGTATTAGAGCTGTACAAGTGGGTATACGGGCGGAGAGGGAGGACGCGAAGTGTAGGGAGGTACGACACAAGGTGGAAGGTAGTGGGAAGCAGGCAGGCTCGCGCTTCCGCGCCTGTAACCGTGAGAAGCGCCCAATTTTGATTCAAGGTCCCTGAAGGTTACCTTGAGGGACCTCGAGGTTGGATAAGGTGCTGACAAATCAGCTGAAGGCGACCTTACCTTGCCTTATGCTCAAGGTCCCTCGACCTTGCGGCAACACTAGTCGTGGGGAGGGAGGGACGGGGAGGAGCGGTGTATATAGGACGTCGAGGGTAAAGGTCGCTCCAAAATGAATTGATGGCCCAGGAGGGGATCGTCGGGGCTCCGGCGTAGCGCACTGCGCCTCCCAGCTGCCCGTACTTGCGCAGCCAGCCCCGCCTCGTGTCCCAGCACGTGACCCCCATCACAGAAAGGATTTGCCCCGGACATCCCCAGGAAAGGCAACTCCTGGCGGGCACTCATTCCGTCATCGCCGCCCGCGGGGGGTGCGCTGCGAGTGCGCCCCGCCGACTGGCGTGACGCGGCCGCACTGCGCGCACATCTTCAAGCACACCGTGCACCCATGTCGCTCTCGCGCTCAGACCTCCTCGCCGCCGCGCAGGCCCTCTGCGACGGCTTCGCGAGCAAACGCCCGCTGCCCGAGCTGCTCGCGCTCTTCTCGACGACGCACACGATCTCCGCGCACGAGTACGGCGAGCCGTTCCTCGCGCCGTTCCTCGGGCGCACCTTCGTCGGACGGCACGGCCCCGGCTCCGTCGAAGCGTACGTCGGGCTCCTCCAGACGCACCTCGACTACGAAGACATGGCCTTCGGTGAGCCCGCGCGTGCACGCCGTTTGCGCCGCCGCGCTAAGCCCGCCCCGCCCGCAGACAGCTGGATCGTCGACACCGAGGCGCGCAAGGTGTCCTGCCGCGGGCGCGCAAAGTTCACCTGGACCGAGGGCGTCGGCAGGGGCAACTGGTGGCACGAGCAGTTCGCGTACCACCTCGACTTTGACGAGGATGCCAAGGTCGTGAACTACAAGGTTTGGTCCGATTCTGGCGCGGCATACCTGGCGTCGAAGGGCCAGCTGAACGCGGCACGCGAGGTGCGCGTTCTCTTCTGTCGCCTGTCACCAGCCGAGGCTCATCAACAGCGCGAAGGCCTTCGAGAAGGGCAATTAAGCGGCGATGCTCCGTGGCCACCAATGCCGGGCCTGTATATAATAGCAGCACAGAACCACGCGCAGAACACGTCCCCGCTTGCCGTCGCAATCATAATTGGCGAAACAATTGTGTGCATTCCCGCGTCGCCTGGGGATACCGCAGCCTCGAGAACCATCACGCGCGCCGCCGCGCCCCGGCACCGACGACGAGCTAAATCCGCGACGCATCCGACACTTCAAGTTCGTAAGCAGCCCTGGCGCGCCCTGGCACGGCGCGGCAGCACGATCGGAAGACCAGCCCTTGAAACGCCACACGCGTCGCCCGAGGGCCTCCGCCCGTTTCAGGCACAGGCCGGCGTGCGTGCGGGCGACGCCACCTGACGCGCCGGACGGGCGCACGCAGGGCGTGACGGCGCGGTGACGTAGGGCGCGGCTGTGTCGGGCGCGCGCGACGCCGGTGGGAGGCGCGGAAGTTTGAGGATCGTGCAGCTGGACGACAAACGTGGGCGTCGATTTTGTCGGGAGATAGTGGACGCACGCAGGTGGAACGAACAGGCCGGCTCTGTTGCATGCAGAGCACCCTCTGTGCATGGACAGAGCGCAGAGCGCCACATCGCCGATAGCTGCAGTCGCGGGGTTCGAACCCTGCCAATCGCGCGGCGACGCCCGCCGTGCCTGTCTCTGCTCTCCGTGCGAGCGGTGCCCTGATCTTCCGCAGGTCTGACAGTGGTCTGGCATGGTGCGGCCGCGACGCCTGGGCAAACGCTTCTGAGATCTGCGAGTCGTGTGCGAGCTGGCGTTCGCCGGCGCTTGCGGGTCCGCGTGAGTGCGAGTGGCGGGCGGCAGCTGGAGCGCGCTGCAGGTGCGAGCACGGATGAGAAAAATTGGATGAGCAAGGAGATGCTGGTCAGACACCAGTACAGAGCTACGTCTGCATGGTTTGTTTATTGCACGCACACGCGCCTACGGAGGCGTGCGAGCAGAACGACGCCAGTGGTACTGACCTCGGCGAACCCGCCCACGACCTTCGCACAAGCGATGCCACCCCTCCGCCGCTTATCAGCAGCCTGGGGATGCCCCGTGACAATGTCGAAGCGCACGGTGTTCGATAGAGAACGTAAATATCAGAGCGGCATCAGCGGGCGGCGAATACAAGGGTCTGTCCATAATAGTCAGCTGGTCTAAAAGGCGTGCGGCGGCGCCTACCGCTGCTTCAACTTCAACATCGTCGACCACCATGTCCCCCTCGCCCGAAGACGTCTGCGGGTCGCCTGACGCTGCTGGAAGCGCGATGAAGAACGGCCCGAGCGAACAGCAGTGGTTGGCCGGTAGTGGTCCCCGCATCGGTAACGGGGGCCGCAGTGACAATTGTGGCTTCAACAACATCGTCGATAACTCGAACCAGGGCGACTGCGAGTCGTCGTGTACAATCGCCTCGATTCCGAAGGAAACAAGACAATTATACAAGAAGAACGCAGCCGAAGCGTTCGCCCCCGGTAACAAATTTTCGACATCTGCCAATGGTCAGTTTTGCGCCACCGTCATAGTTGAACTCACCGCTGACCCCCCTTCCAACAGCTTCGCCCTCTCGCCACTCGGCTCTCGTCCAGCATGCGTCCCCGACCATCGCACACCCGATGACCCGTCAGGCCTCCCCTCGCACCCCCGTCCGCCGCCCGATTCTGCGCCCCGCCACCGAGCCCCCCTCGCCGACCTCGCCAACGCTCACGACGCCGCCGCTCTCGCCCTCGAGCTCGGTCAGCAGCCAGGACTCGGCGGACGAGTCCTTCAGCACCTTCGCATCGGGGGATCGCGGACGCTATGTCCGCCCGGACTCCATCTTCGTCTCGACGCCACCGAGCTCGCCCACCAAGGCGAAGTCCGTCGAAGTGCGCATGCTTGCTGAGGACGACGCGAACGAGGATGAACTGGCGCTGCTGGCGCCGATGCCCACTGCGGCCAAGGATAGGGCGAACGTCGTGCCCGTGCAAGTCGAAGAGGTCCCCCGCACTCAGGCGCCTTCGGACGCGGCGCACGATGCGCTGGCGGAGATGTTCGCGATCTTCAAGTCCGGGGACCCCAGCCGCTACGGCCGCGCGATAGAGATTGGCAAAGAGATCCGCGCTTCGCAGCGCCCGGTCAGGGTTGGGATGGTGGCGGTCGACCCGGACGAGTACGAGGCGAAGTTCTCTGCGGGCGACGCTGCGCGCGCCCTGTTGTACGAGGAGAAGGAGATGGTCGTCGAGGTCACGGTCGAGACGGTGGTGTCCTACGACGCTCCCGCTGGAGGCAATTTCCCCCAGGCGCGCGCATACGCCCCGCCGCCGAGCCCGTCGTCGTCTACGTCCTCGTTCTATGTCAGGGACCCCACGCCCTTCCGCCTGCCTGCTCCCCCACCTCCGAGCCGCGTCTCCCTCGCAAGCCCCGCTCGCTCGTTCGCGACGGACGACTGCCCGAACTCCCTGCGCAGCGTCCGCTCCTGGAGCACGGTGCACGAGTTCGCGGCTGTCGCACAGGGCGTCGTCGCCGACTCCCAGGCCCGCTTCCGCCCCCTCGCCGAAAGCATCGACATCCGGTCGCGCCGCGGCTCCGATGCCGAGCCCGTCGAGCTCGAGGCGGTCGGCAGTGCGACTGCGGAGGCGGGTCTCTTCAAGCGGCCGCGTCGCCTTCGGGATGTCGTTCGCGCGATGCCTCTTCGCCTGAGCTCGCCGTGGAAAGGCTCGGTGAAGCAGGGCATCGAGAAGGCGAAGAAATGGGCCAGAGTCCTCGGCTCCAGGAGGCCATCTCTTGATGACGTGGCCAAGTGAATGTGGTTGCTAGGAAGGAACGAGTTTCGTGGTCTCACTTGGGCTCCGGTCTGCGTACTGGTCGCTCGAGGGGGCAGTTCTATCTTCGGACTATTTCTGCTATTTATTGTGCTTCAGAAAGAAAGAGAGTAAAGGAGTCCATACACGAATGCCCTGCCCTATCCAGTTTGCGGTCGAATCCATCCCTCCCTGTACTTTTCTGCCTTTGTGTTTTGCCTGTCGTAGGACCTGTGTACTTGTTGTGTCTGGAACGAAGAATGGATTGAAAGCATCTTATTTGCTCAGAATTGCTTGCGTCCGACTAGAAGAAGACGCAGAGACGAAGAGGGAGGCGAGAGGACAAGAGAAAGGATGGAGATGACGGTCGAAAGCGTGGTCGAAACGTGTCAAGCGCCACGGAGGTGCAGCATGCCTGTTTTGGTATGCTAGACGCCGGCGCTTCCAATGCGCTTCAACTCTGTGCTCGCGCCTTCGACCAGGACCATCTTCTAAAGGTGACCACCCTTGTGCTCCATCTCTCCGTCGGCCGCTCTTGCTCAAATATTCCCTGCAGCTGCGGCAGTTTGTTTAGGATGTAGGCTCGCAGATTCTGAATTGGAACAAAGCCATCTTTCCATCACCCATGCCCCGGGACGCGTGCACCGCTGTGTCCAATCTGCCTTCTACAGTATATCATCAAACCAACAATCCTAGCGCTCTCGACTGAGACGCTTCAGATGCTCAAAACTCAGGTAGTATTTGAGTTTGACCTTGTCCCTCTTCCCGCCTACGAGGCGTCCCTATGGCCATGCCAGTTAACGGCGAACCCGGCAGGTCTTCTGACGACTCTGACACGTCTGAGCACGTCCAAGAGGCCGTAGCTGCGTTGAACCGGCTCGAGGTTCATGATCATATGGCACAGGATGGGCGCATAACCGTGACTAGCGAGTATTCTCTGCCATGGTTCGCAGGATTGACATTAATGCTGATCTGTCGCAGTTGAGCAAGCCGACCGTGCTGTCGACGATGTAGATCGGGTAGAAGGCAGCTCTTATGCGCCCTTGGCTCAAGACCTAGTTACATATGCTGTCGACAACGTCAAAGCCAGCTGTGGCGTACTGGTGAACGTGCTAGATGAGCTGAGCAGAGTACACCCTTTCGTATCAGGTGCGTAATGAACCCAAGCCCAGTAGTATATACCTGACGTACGACGCTTTGCGTAGTCGTTGCGCTGGCCTTCAAGACCGCGATCAAGCTTGAGATGACGCGACGCGAGAATGACAAGCGCGTGCTCGCGTTGCATGCCGAAATGTGCAACATGATGACAGTGGTGGCTCTGTGAGTTATGCCCAGTGCTATGCCGGGTACCCTTCCTGATGGTACGCAGCATACGAGACTTTCCGGCGGACCCGCAGGTGAACAACGCTCTCGAGCTGCGCTTATCCTCGCGCATGAAGCGCATAGCGGATGATATCAAGGATTGTGCTGCGAAATGCGATAGCTTTCAGAACAAGGCTGTTATAGGTACGTTCGCTTGGCTCTGCCACGTTCGAAGAAGTACTGATTTGGTGGTGTACGTTTGATTTAGTCAGGCTACTCACTAGCTTCAAGTGGGAGGAGACTCTGAACGCATTCGCAGCAGCATTTTCGGCGCACAAGGAAGATCTACACAAAGATTTGGTCCTACTCGCCACGTCCGAGATCAAAGCTGCCAATGTCACGTTGGCATCCGTGCACGCGCAAGTCGAACGAGTCGACCTGCGCCTCGATCTACTCCGTTCCCCGGAGGAGCTTGAACTGCTAAGGTTCATAGACTCCAAGGGTGGTGCTCAAAGGGTCTCGGAAGATGACAATCTGCGCCAGGAGCTAGACATGGAAATCGAGAGGATCGGGATTGACCGCGAGGACAGACTCATCGGGCGCGTCGCCGATCTTTGGGAGGATGTGGGCAAGAACCTTCAGATCACATTCACGGGCCTTTTCTACCAAAATGAAGACGCTCTCGAGAGGAAGTTTCAGCTCGGACTCGACCGCTTTGAGAACGTCTTGATCACGACCATGCGTCAGGTCAGCTTCGAGAGGACACCTACGGGGAGCCACTGCTCAGAGATCATAGACACTGTGGGTCTATGCGCCGTGGTCCGCTGCCATGGCTAATGCGTACGTCTTAGGATCTACGCCAGCTTTGGCAAGATATGGTGCGTTTTGCAGATGTTGGCCAGAACTTGTCATCTGATCACGTCCTATGCAGGGTTGGCATGCTCGTCCTGCAGTAGACGAGGTCATCAAGAACCTCCTAACACGCAGTTTGGAGCACATCCACACTCCCCCCGGCAGTCAAAGGTCCGAATCCCCGCTCGCATCGTTTTACGTCGAGCCCGAAGACCCATGGGCGTCCAAGTACCTCAGCGAACGTTGGAAACAGGGCTTGGTCGAGGCCATCGACCTTGACGGGTCTGCCCATGTCACAATCGCCGAGCTCAATAGCTTTTCGCTGTCGCGACCGGGCGGCTGGAGGTACGTCTTCGATGACTCACGCGTTGCCAGTCTAACGCGCGTTGGTAGCCTCCCTCGTTGGGTAGCATACTGGACAGTTGGTAAGTGCCCGCCATTGCCTTCGTTGTTTAACCTCTCAACGACAGGCATCGCAGGCAGCCCACTAGCCTTGATCTGGTACTACAAGCGCATCCGCGAGCTTCTGAAGAAGATACGCCCCATCTCCGCCAATGTGCTGCCTATCAACCGAGCATACATTCAGCGCCTCCTCGGAGAGGGCGTTTTCTATGCATGCGACTGCTTGCTATCCGGTGTCTACAAAATCCTCTATCTGCTCGAAGAGGACGCCTCCGTGTTCGAGAAGTTTGAAGACTTTGAATTGTCGGAGGAGCAGAAGCTCAGGCTTGCGATTCAGTCCGTAAACTATGAGCTGGACACGCCAACCACGGTTGCTTTGGTGATTGGCAATCGCTGTCTAGACAAGGTACGACGCAAAATCAATTAAAATAAGCGGGATTATCCTCATACCGTCTTCCAGATGATCCTTCCGTTGCTATACATCATGGTGGAGAGATGTATCGAGACTATTCAGGAAGCCTCCAGCGCTGCCCTACAGAGAGATCGGGTCTTTGCTCTGCGAACGTCGCTCTGGACTCTGCTTCGCTCAAGCTATCGCCGAATCGATGCGCTGAAAGGTCGTTCCAAATCTATCACTCTAGCGGAGTACGATCCTCATAGAATTATAACCCAGACATGGCCGCCTCCAGGAATGTCGATGACGTTCAAGCACTTCACAGAAGCGTCAAGCATTTCTCTTTTGGTTTGGTGAGTGTATTGAGCCTTTCCAGGAATATACTCATAACAGTGGCACTCAGTATCGCTATATTTACTTCAATGAAAAGCTCGGGACGTGCAAATACCTTCGTGACGAAGCCAGGTCTCACGAAGGATATTTTACGCCCGGCTCTTCCGATGCTTTCATACGAAGCGATGGCGCGAATGGCCCCTCGCAGGATATCCCGCCGGCGACTCAAGTTGTTTCACGGGAGCCATGGGTCCAAGATGACGTGCTGGAAGTTGTGACCAACCAAGACCATGACATGCATCCTTTCGTGCAATTGTGCATTGAACAGAGTGTCATGATGCCTGATGGTGAGCCTGACGACGCATTCTCTCTCATGGCCCAGGCTGCAGTTGCCAGGGTGGGACGCAAGGACGAGATAGCCCTGGAGGAGATTTTTCAGTCCGGGTCTCACCGGCCTCGCCGTCAAGACAGCCTCCGGCTGGCTCGTGCTCTGACAGAGCAGGATATCACCATCCTGGCTCAGAAGTACTCGCTGGAGCAACAGCGATTGTATTGTCGTCTTGTGGACAACGTTGTGCGTAGACAAGTGCTGCACTCGTGAGTAACTCCGCGGCTCTTCCGACATCGTGTTGACACTTTATGCAGGCCGGTCATGTGCGACAAGTGCCGCAGGCACACCATGAATATGACACGGCTCATTTGCCTCGGCTGCCAGGAGACTAGCGAACGCTTATCTAGCAAGCCGAGGACACTCAAGAATGGGAAGACGACAGACTACTGCTCCAAGTGCCTCTTCGAGGATTTAATGCTTGATTGTGCAGCCGCCCTTCTCTCGTCTTCATACCATGCCTTCCTGCAAGTTCGGCGGTTCACATACAATAAGTGGGACCATGCAGCACTTGACATTGCCCGCAGGAGGTCCTTAGAGGAGTCAGTTGCTCACGCATTCCTCGACGAGGACTTGCTGGTGAATGAGGTTACGGCGCCCAAATTTGCAGCTTCGCAAGGCACTGAGCAGCGCCGAAGTCTGCCCACATGTTGTATGTGCGGCCTGTGGTTGAGTTTGCCTTTCTGGTCCTGTATCGACTGTACCGGTGAGACCGTATTCGACCTACATCTTTGGAAAGATTTACTGATTTATTCACCAGAGAAGACCTACATGTGTCCAGACTGCAATCTTGCTCAAGAGAAGAAACTCAACATCCTCGTCCTCGAGGATGTATATGAATACAAAGATTCTGCTGCGGAACAAGGTGCAGGGAAAGATGGCCATGGTACGACCAAAATTTATCACCTCTTGGTCCGCTGGTCAACTTTTTCTCATAACAGACCCCTCGAATGAACATTCGACGGGGCATCATTGGTCACACAGTTTGACTCTCGTCATCTCTACTGGCAAACGCAAGCTTCCCTCTATGCAAGATATGTCCCGGCACCGTGTCTCAATTGTGGGATCTCCCACGCAAGCCTGGTCGCCAAGCGACATCGCCTCCGCTATGTCTCTATCGAGAGCACAGACTCCGACTGCCCTATACACCGACTCCCCATTTCAAATGGGCATGCTACCCACCTATGGCCAGCAGCTCATCATGATGAGTCCATTTCAGGTAGCGTCCAGTATAACACCACCTGGGTTCCGGCCCGCCTCTGTTAGCTCTTGGCCACGAGTTCCCTTACTTGCCTCACCGCCCAGTCCTTGGGGCCCTGCTCTGTCACTCGGGAGCTCAGCAGCTTTCCCTGCCTCCGGCGTGGATCTTCCTGCTGGATTCGTCCCCCAAACCTTCACCCCGTCCGCGTCTCAAATGGGGTCGCCAATGTTACCAATACCGATGCCTGGCTTGGGACGGACGCTCGAGAATCGGCCACCATGGTCGGAAGGAACACCGACCGACAGCAGGAGCAGTTCTCGGCAGTCGTCATTGGATAGACAACGGCTTCTCAGTCCGCCCAGGCGTTATTCGAGTCCAATTCGCTCCGGCTGGCGTTCTGTTGCACACTCTCCACCCACCGCAGAAACATTTCAGTCATTTGCGATGCCTCAAGCAGCGACCTCAGGTACACCAGCGATGCCAGCGGCACAGTCCGCAGACCATCCGCCCGGTCCCTCTGACATCTTGGGGGATACTCCTTACCGTCAGAGTACACCGGCGGAACATGGCGAGGGGCAGCGCAATGGCCAGCGGCCAACAGACGGCTCCTCCAGTGTACCTGAGTTCGAATCAGAGGGATGGACTCTGGACAGCACGCTTGCGAGCACGCCTTCGTTGACCCACTCTGCAAGCACACGACCGTCAACGGCCACACCAGGCACTCCAACATTTGCACCACCAGCCCAGCCGCCAACGCCGACTGCGAGCTCACAGCTCCTAGCGCAGACTCAGGCTTCACCTTCGCGTGCTGTTCCGCCCCCGCGGCCAAACCGTATGCCTCAGCCGCTCCGTCCATCAGAGCTTCCCTCTGCTCTAGGAAGCCGACCTCCACCGGCCTTCCCTCACGTAAATCCACGGCGAGCTGGCGCGCCGCAAATATATGGGCCGCCTGTATCACAGCGACAACGCGTGGCTCGACCACCTCCGCCAGTGCCGCTCGCACCTCCACAATTCGCGCCACCTGCGAATGATCCACCAGTCGCTCCCAGCGGATCGGGTCAAGAGAATATGACGGAATATAAGGCAGAGCTTCGCAAGCTCAACGAACGGCTCGGAGACATCGAGGACTCGGTCTACCGCGTGTCGAGGCGTCTCTCGACCCGGCTCGACGACCACCGTGAAGACGTGGAGAGACTCATGGACCAGGTGAAGGGCGACATGGGCAGACTGCTCGGCGGGCGCACCAAGCACGTCCTAACTGCGCAGCCCTCCTCAAGCGTCGCGGACGTTGCTGAGGAGGCAGTTCAAGCCACTCCCGAGCCCACAATACCGGACGTAGTCGAAGAATTGTCGAGCCGCATTGCGGTTATCGAGCACAAGCTAGCAGCTATCGAGCTCGCGAGCCCTGCCGAGACTGGGCAGGCCGCCGATGGACCGTCCTCTATCGCCGGTCCAAGTCAAGACGCATCGACACAGACGCCGCCTACACCAGCGGTGGAGAGTCTGGGCATTGTCACTCCTCCGACTCCTGCTAGGGATGCAACACTGCGGAAGGGCATGTGGCAGCGAGCGAGTCTCCGGCTCAGACATGGCAAAACCGCTTCCAGCTCGCAGTAACAACGCCGCTGGAGTGATCAGGCGGCAGAAATTATTGTGGTTGAGCTCGCTGTTCGTACCGTAATTTCAATGTATGCTCAACCAATAGAATGGGACGACAGGACGCAAGAGCAAAGCGTGCCATTATCCCTACGGGACCCAGATCGGATAGATATTGTAGTGTGTGTGAGCAAGTGCATGTAAGCGAGGCAGCTGATAGAGAGGCTTGGTCTACGCAGATTCCGACGGCTTGGGCTTCTCGGAGGCCTTGGGCTCTCCAGCGACCTTTGGTTCTTCTGCCTTCGGCTGTTCTGCGGGTTTTGCCTCTGCAGCGTTCGAATCCGCGATTGATGTCGCCTGAACGACGACCTCATTGGCTGTAGTGGTAGTTTCCTGCTTGACAATC
Organism: Phanerochaete sordida; assembly: GCA_019973155.2. Classification (NCBI taxonomy): domain Eukaryota; kingdom Fungi; phylum Basidiomycota; class Agaricomycetes; order Polyporales; family Phanerochaetaceae; genus Phanerochaete; species Phanerochaete sordida. The sequence goes on along the minus strand of BPQB01000020.1, from coordinate 150,689 downwards.
TCCTTTCCAAGCGCCGCTACCTGCGCCTGTGGTGTCTGCAGCTTCGCAGCCTCCATCGCCGCAGCGACCGCCTCCTCGACCTTCTTCCCGACGCCCACGGGCGCGCGCTCCCAGCGCACGACGCGCATACCAACACCAGCGAGCGCATGCTTCTCCATGTAGCGCACCCAGCGCTCGATAACGTCGGGGTGTGCGTCCCAGGCTTTGATGAGCCGCTTGTGCGTCTTGCGGTCGAAGTTCTCCTGCGCCTTCTTGTGCACGAACGGGCCCTTGAGCACCGTCCAGAGGCTGCGCTGCGTCGGCAGCGGCGTCGGCGCGGACGTCGGGATGCCGAGCGCCGCCGCGGCGTGCACCGCGAAGTGCGAGTACATCTGCAGCAGCGAGACGTGGTGCGAACGCAGGTGCACCGCCGCGGCCGGGATCCCGTGCGTGTGCGGGTGGTACATCGGCTCAAACATCGCACGGCCGTCCACGATGGCGGCCGCCATTTGTTCTTCCGTTACGTTCTCCAGGTCGAACTCCTCCACTTCCACTTCCTCGAACTCTTGTTCTTCTGCGAACTCCTCGAATGGATCGACAGCCTCAGCAGCGCTGTCTTCCGGAATCGCGTCGGACGCATAATATCTTCTTATCGGAGAGTTGGAAGAGCTGTAACACAGTTCATGAAGTCCCGGTCGGGTGCTACGGAGGGCTCGGAGACGTACGAAGTACCCGCAACCTTCGTAGCGGACTGGAGGTGAATGGCTCGGCCCGCGCCTGCCCAAGGGGCAGTCACGCGCGGGGACCAGGTCTTGACCACCCTTGAGCACGCCCGAGCAAACATTTTGGGCACGACCGAGGCGTCGTGGGTTTTGTAGCTGGCGGGGCAATCCCGAGCAGTGGCAGAGTGAAGACAGGTCGTCGGGCGTCTAATCGCGAACTGAACTCGAGCGCCGGCGAACGCGCGCTTCGGGCTCATCTCGTTCTCGTTCTCCTACACACACCGTGACCGCGGGCGACGGTACGAACAGGCCTTCTGCTTGAGCTTGAGTAGGAGAATCGACGGTACCGCCTCTTCCGTAATTTAAGAGGCTGACGTGCGAGCCTAGAGCCTGAGTAATCCAACTTGAGTCGTTCAGTGTGGGGTTCACTGAAGATGCATTTGGCAGCGCCCGCCCCCTGCCTCTCCCTCTAAGTGCCAGCCGCACTCTTCAGCTGCTAGAGTGCCCTTTGGCACCTCTGTAGCTGCTTCAAAACCAGGTCCGTGGGCCGTGGAACCGAACGTTCGAAGGATACTCTGGGCGGACTCTTCGCTCACGCCGCCGCCTTCCCACCTCCTGTCTCGTCTCTCCGACCCTCGAACCACGTCGCCCATGCATCCCAACGCCTCTGCGTCCGCGGACAAACGCGGCTCGGCTGCGACTACTGCCACCGGTCGCCACTCTGAAGGAGACCGTCCTCGTGCCCCTAAACGGACTCGTCTTCACGAGTGGACCGCTGCCAGACAGCATGCAGCCTCGCAGCCTGCAGGCACTTCTACGACCCTGCGCGCACCAGAGCCTGGGGCCTCAGACAAGCCAAAGCAACCAGACGTGGTTATCGCGCGCCCTTCATGGCCCGACGCAGGTTCGTTCACCTGTGACGTACCGCGGGCGTTGCGGCAGCTGCTGACCGTTACACACCCTAGTGACTCTGGATGATGAGGCCATGAAGTGGGCCCGTGGACGAGTGCATGCCCTTGTCGACGACAGGTACCTGCTCATTGCGATCAATGCGGACTGGGTGCCTCGCCCGGTCATGGGGCGCGTGGGCATCATGCTGCGCGACGACGGGCGATTTGGCGTCGAGGATCCCCTCAACTGGCCGCAGTTGTACTGCCCAGACCGACCTTACTTGGCCCTAATCCCCAAGCGGCCGCCTCGCCACACTCCGCTTGCGTTTTTGTGGGAGACTCCGCGCAAAGAAGACTTTGTCAGCGCAAATGAAGACCCCGGCGGCGGGGCCTTCGGCTATCTCGCGCCCGCGAAAGTCGCCAAACTTCGCGATGTCGTGCAGTCCACGCGGGACAGCGCAGGAGCGATCAAAAGATATTCTCCTGCTGCTCACGTTGCGGTCGCGGAAGTTCTCAACAGGCTGGTCGCCGCTCTTCACAGCAGTTTCACCCTGTTTGGCATCCCATCCACATTTCGGAACATAGTACGCTTGTGGTCGCGCTTCCATCGCTGCTGGGCAGAGTGCTGGGCGTTCATCCGGTGGCACAACTACTCCAAGGCCAAGGCAGACATCGCCGTCTTGGACAAGCCTACCGCCGTGATTGCAGAAGCTGGTGTTCACGACGCGGGGGTTATAGGCACCGTGACCAACGACCCAACGATCGCACAAAGATGGCTGGCTGCGGGCGTCCCTGTCTGGTTCCTCGTCCTCCGACACGCCGCCGGAAAGGACCAATTCGCGGGTCGCGACCCGGTCTCACTTACAGACCCGTCTGCTATAGAAACGTCTTCTAGGCTCGTGGGCGGAGACGTGCGCTGTTGGGCGACTGCCGGAAGCCAACACGTCGACGCAATATGGCGCGAGTCAGAAGGTGTCTTGGACATCGAGCGCAACCCGCTGCCGGCTGACTACTCGCTCGAGAACGAGTTTGCCGGGCTGCCGACTCTCTACAACCAGGGGAGGAGCAAGCAAAAGGGTAAGTCAACCTGGCTCGTGACTAAAGCTACGCCTCACACTCCGTGCGTAGCCACCCAGCGTCCGCGCGGTACAGAGCGATTTCAGGCCACCGCGCATCCGCTGGTCCCAGCGAGGCTGCCGGCTTGGCAGGCCGGGCTTGAGGCTGTCGACACCACACAGCCCTGCGAAGCACGCGTCGGCTTCTGGATCCCTGACCCAGAGCTCGTCGTCACTCCGAGCCTGCCGATCCGCCTCCTCGTGCACCTCTCGAACTGGCTCAGCGTGCGAGTAGGCGTGTTCAGCAAGCTCGGCAGACGAGGCATGTACCACCCTGTCGGGCCTGAATGCTGGCGCATTTTCCTCGCGCGGTTCCCGGAACAAACACCAGAAGAGCGCGAGGAGTCCCAGAAGAAACGGGAGGCGGCCCTAGCTGAGTCTGCGTCCAAGGCCAGCAGGAAAGGCGGGAAGCGGCCCGACACGCATCAGGCTGCGCAGCAGAAGCGTGCAGACCGCAAGCTGCAGGTCTGCGCCTACTTCGGCGCACTGCTGGACCGCGACGCACGCCCCTTCGAACTCCGCACACCGCCGATCTCGTCGTTCTCCTGGCGCGGACGCACGCTCGCTCTCGGCTTAGAGGACGCAAGAGCAGGCCGCCCTCCGCTCCCTGCCGACGTTGTCTGTGAGGTAGCATGGGAGCTGTCCGAGGTCGCGTTCCGGGTGGAGCTCAGCGAGCTTGACCGCTGTCTCACCTCGAACACGGGCGCCGGCGCGTACGCCGAACGCAACCAGCTCCTCGGCGAGATCTTTCCCGGAGACCACTGGTCGAGGCCCACCCTCCCGCCGTACCCTGACCGCCTTCCCGTCCAAAGTCCGGCAGAGCGCACCCTGCGCTTGGACGCCCTGCGACGCCTCCTCCTTCGCTGGCCCGGTTGCCCGCGATCGTTTGACATGCAACTTGACGACAGAACGTCCGGAACGACACTCGACTGGTTTGAGCGGGCGGCGGCGCGCTTCTACTGCAGTACCGCGTATCTCAAGTGGGGTCGGGCGGCAGCCGTGCCGCGCCAGCCTCCCGTATCGCTGAGTGCCGCTGTCTTCTGAAGTTTCGCTTGCGGGTGTAAATGTATGCTAAATCCTGATCAATGTACATGTACTTCCTAGCCTCTCGTGGCTCCTGATTGCCAAACCTTTCTCCTCGCGAAGCCGTTGGCAAGTATGCCCGTACTCGTCGTGACAACCATTCGCCTGCCTCTTCCAGCTCGCCCAAGGTAGGAGGGGGGATTGAGTCCCTTGCACTCGACTACGATGGCCGCGTCTAGGGAAGGGAGAGAGGGGCGAGGAAGTCGGGACAGTCAGCCAGGACTTTTCAGTTCTCCCGCCCTGCCTGCCTTCCGTGGAAATAGAGAATCCATGCAAGACAGTACTGGAGGACGAAGGGAGACCGGCTCTAGAGTCTTTTGCCAGGTCACTATGCGAGGGATAGCTGCGCTTCAAGATTGCGATTTGCGAATACATCGTACAGCATTGCATACAGTCCAATATATACAGTTTCCAATAAAGTCGACCACGGCCTAGATATACATTGTCCACAATGCGCGAAGCATACGCTCAGCAAATAGCGCACCCGCCAGAGAAATCGGCATCTGCGCACGTTTATCAGCCTCCTAACGATGACCGCCCAAGAAACAAGTACCCACCGTCGAAGCAGTCGCCGCACCCGTTCCCGTTGCTGATACAGACGCCACGGCCGTCGTCGAAGAAATCAAGACCGTTGATGCTGTTCTTGGCCGTGTCGGCACAGCCGAGCAGGCCCTGCGCGTCCTTGCGCGTCTGCGCCTCGTCAGGCGTGTGGCTGACCATGCTCGCGTAGTAGATGCAGCCTGTAGGACACGTTCAGCACGGCGCTGGTAAAGCGTAGGGTTAAACGAAAAAGACCCACAGTTGCCGTGGCACGCAGTGTTGTACGCGACGCCGTTCACGACGCCGCTGTCCGGGTTCGAGTAGCTGTAGGCGCGGTTAGCACAGGCGCCGCGGCGCGGAGAGACAAGACATAGGCGCACTGGCAGACGTTGCTCGTGCCGGCCCACGCGGCGCTCCAAGTCGCGTCGTCGTTCAGGAGCGTCTTGCAGTCGGAGAGCGTCGCGTCGCCCGTCGTGCCGCAGTGCACGCCGATGCCGGCGAAGGCGACGGGGGCCGCGACGAGCGCGGCGAGGACGGCTGTGAGGCTGGTGGAGAAGATCATGGCTGGGGTTGGTGGGAGGTGGGAGGCTTGTGGGAGGCTTGTGGGAGGCTTGTGAGGGCGAGTTTCGTGTTCTGAGGAAGGGTGTCAACCTGCGAGCGCATTTATAGGGCTGAATGGGTACTAGGCGAGGACGCTTGCACGGCAGAGTCGGAAGCGCATTGCTGTCGAATATACAGCTCAAAGACTACGCATGCCTACACAACAGTCGGAATCATGCCCTCGACGTCATCGTAGGGCACGGCCACCCGAGGGCTGTTGTCGTGCAATGTGGATCGTTATACTGCGATCTGATTCAGCCATGTACGCACACGCGGAGCCGCACCGTCACTCATCGCGCGCAATGAATCGACGACACGGTGGCGGGAATTGTCTCGACAGACTTGGGCCGCCGCCACGTTGCACAAGCCGCGGGCACGTCGGGACGTGGAGTGGGGCAATGACCGCAATCAGGAGGCGGTATTTGCGTTGAATAACAAGTATTGTTGACCTAGGATGTTGTAAATGGGCATTCATCAACGTGCGTGGAGTGAAGTTGGCCGTACAGCCATCCTGGTTGGATGTAAGCCTGTGGTGTCGCTCTGCAGCCTCGTTCGACCTGACAAAAATGCTACATATCGGACAAAAATTTTAGGTAGATGAAACACAAGAGAATAGAAGTTCTTGTGCCATGCAAAGATTACCTAGGATTTCCGAGACAAAGATGAGGGTGAAGAGCAAACAGACAAGCGCGGAGAGGAGCGGCCAGATGCTGAGTCAGCGGCTTCGTGGCGCGGCTCAGCGCCCGAGGACGATCTTCGCCATCTCTCGTCGCCATGTCCTGTGCTTTGCAACCATCGCAATTTCTCGAGCTGAAACTAATAGCGTACTCCAAAAATCTGTTCAAGTGGGTCACTCGCAATGAAATCCTGGACACCTCGTGACCAGAGGCTACGAACGTTCGTCAATCGTCTGCAGAGCCAAGCCCTTCTTTCCTGATCCCAGCACCGCCGATGCTTGTTTGTGTCGCCTTCCGGTGTTTGCCGTCCAATTTCTCTCCGCGAACGAATCACATCATCCGCGGAGGGCAGGCATCATCGTAACGGGGGCTACTCCACCGGGGCTGTGGAAGGCGTCGGGGAATGGAGCCCGCGGCGGACCGCAGCGCTCCTGCGTACGGTGGCGGCATGTTCGCGAGCTACGACTTGCCATTAGAGAAGCAATGTGTACTATTGAGAAAGTACGTGGGCGTATAAGAGCAGGTAGACGTTTTCGAGACGGACAGCCAGCAAAGCAGCTACACAGTCACAGCACCTCCACGCTTTACAGCCTTCACTTACTACCACAGAACTCTTCAACGCCATGAAATTCTCCACCGTCTTCACCACGATTGCTGTTGCCGCCGCCGCCCAGGTGGCTGCTGGCATGCGCATCTCTGAGCGCGACACGACCCCCAAGGTCTTCTGCGGTGCGCCAAACTTCTCAAATTCTCGTCCACACAGCTCACATTATTTTCTGCAGGCACCACCGAGGACGCGACGCTCTCCGACTGCAAGACCCTCGTCGAGCCGGACACCTGGAACAGCGTCTGGGTCGCCGGCGCGAACGTCTGCCAGTGCGCGCTCTCCCCCTCTCCTCCGCACGCACCACTGCTCACCGCGCCCGCAGCTACACGAACGGCCTGCACTTCAACCAGGACGCGTACAACGTCGCGTGCCACGGCAACTGCTGCGTGTACTACGCCAACGGCTTCCGCACGACGCCGAACTTCGACAGCGAGAGCATCCGCAGCCGCGCCGCGAGCCTTATGGGCTGTGGCGACACCGCGAAGAACAGCATCAACGCCCTCCAGGTCACGCCCGTCGACGGCTCCGGCGTGTGCCTCAGCGATGGGAACGGCTGTGGCGACTGCTTCGACGGTATGTGCTTGTCTCGTTGGTGGTGAGCGTAGGGTCGCTGACGGACGGACGTGCAGATAGCGACTTCGGCGACAACTGAGGAGGAGGCGACGGTCCTTGAGCCCGGAATAGGCTATAAGAGCGATATGTATAGTATATTGCGTGAAATTTGTCTATGTATGCGTGGTCCGGAGCAGCGGAGAACAATGTATTAGTGTAAATTATGCGAATATTACGTGTGGCATGATTGGTGCATCGTGGTCTCCCAAGACAAGGATATGGCATGCACTGGACCTCTTGTCAGTGCAGGAGCACCCGCCAGCAAATACGCGTGACGCCCTTGGCGGCGGTCTCCATGCACGTCTTCAGCCGCACGGTGGGGCGCGTCGTCCGCGAGAGCGTTCCAGAGGCCGCGCGCCGGTCGTTGTCTAGTACTCTTCGTAACTGGTAGTGTGCATTGCGAGGTATACGCTTTGCGGCCTGCGAGTCACGATGACTTGAGCTGGCGGTGTGGTAGGGAGTCGTAAGTGCTATGATGTTTTGGGTCGCTGGAGGCAGTGACGAGTCCTCCGTGTCCCGAGGCCAGAGAGCGCGGGAGGTGTACTCGAACTCGGGATGCGGGTCGTCCGCAGGGGCGTAGCGGCTGCTGTTCATGAAGGCAGAGAAGTCGGCTTGCACCTCGGTGTCAAACGTGTGCGGCGGGGGACCGACGTCGGGTATTGGCACCTCCCACTGACCCACTGCGTCCCAGTCGCTAGGAGTCTGTGTGAGTGGAGAGAGCGAATGGCTGAAAGTCGCTTACGTCTCGCCCCAGAAGGGGTACTCCATAGCCTCTTTGAGGGTGAGCCTCCAAGTGGGGTCCTTCTCCAACAGCTGATGGCCATGGTCAGGACGGCGTTGACTGAGCAGAACATCGACATACCCCTCCGAGCAACGCCCTCGCTTTCTTTTCCATCGGATGGCCCATCCATTCTACCCAATCGTCAAAATCTGCGTCGAGCAGCCGCTCTTGTACCATCGCAGCCTCGGCCGTGAAAGTGTCGTCCCAGGGATGCTTGAGCACGCCGTCAGCTCCGCCTCACTCTGGACCACCACAAGCATACCTGCCCCACGAGCATCATGAACAGGATGACGCCGAACCCCCAGACGTCCACCGCGAACGCGTACGGGTGCTCGAGATACACCTCGGGCGCGACGTAGTGCAGGCTCCCGCACGCGGTGCGCAGGAAGTGGTAGCGCTCTGCGCCGTCGGCGACGACGCGCCCGTCGCGCGCGAGGTCCCGCGCGAAGCCGAAGTCGGCGAGGACGACGTGCCCCGTGGCGGAGAGCAAGATGTTCTCGGGCTTGATATCGCGGTGCACGATGCCGATGTCGTGCAGCGCCTTGATGGCGAGGAGCTGTAACTCGTGGGTGAGCGAAGGTTCTCTGGGGCGGAGCCTTGAAGTGCTCACCAGCTCGGCGCCGTATGCCTTCGCGAGAGACAGTGGCATCGGACTCCAGCGGTAGATCAGCTGAAGGAGGTCGCCACCGGCGTAGTATTCCTTTGACATTGTCAGCACGCACAATCTCTCCAAGGGACGTGGACCCTCACAGTCACGAGAAAATAGTGCGTGTCCGTATGGAAGCTCCCGTAAAACTCCATGATCCCCTTCACGCCGCCCGTCGCGACGGTGCAGAGCATGCGTTGCTCCTTGAGCAGCAGGCTGTGCTTCGCGGCGCGCTTGTCGACGACCTTGAGCGCGACCGCCTTGCCGCTCGGTGTGTGGACGGCCAGGTGCACCGAGCCGAAGCCGCCTTTGCCGATTCCGCGGACGGGGCGGAAGTGGGATAGCTCGTGCCTCGGAGTGGGTGGGAAGAGAGAGAGGACAGATGAGGAGGTTGCAGTTGAAGAGCTTGGATCAGTGATGTGTGAACAGGAAGCGGGCGACAAGGGTGAGGGCTCTGCAGAGATGTGTGCATCCTGCGAGCAATCAGCACTCGGGCTGCTCCGTCGAGATGAGTCCACCTACTTCTGATAGCACGGTTTCGAGCTGGAGAGGCTGAGACAGCGGACGCTCAGTCACGATGCTTTCCTCAAGCTCTTCTGGCACATCGCAAGGCAGCTCCGGCAGGACGAGTCCCGCAGATACGTCGGCGCCGAGCTTTACAGACGCGTGAGAAATAGCCAGTAGAATGACATCAGTCTGGTGGCATACCTTACAGTCGTCGAGCTGTCCACATTTACCCACAGTCAGGGAGTTCACGGGTCGCACTTCGACTATAACCTGGACAAAAATGAGCAAAAAATGCATATAGGAGATGACAAGAACCGACATACTTCTCCGAGACACTTGTTTTTCTGTCTCCGAGACTTGATCCTCGCGATGAAACCCATCTCGCACACCCGTCTCGTCAGATGAGGTAGGACGTAAGGTGCGTGGACATGGACGTTGACCGGTACAGCGACCGTGGGCTATGCGGACGTAGGACATCGGACCAACACACGAATATAGCTTGGCTGACGTCGTCGGCATAGCATACGGACTCTGTCGAGAGGTGTATTTTCAGCTGCATCGGACTTTGAGAAACGGACTTCGGGCACACCTTGCGCTCCGCGAGTGACCGCAGACAGGCCCGACTTCGGGACGGGCTGAAATTAGGTTGGCCGCAGGATGGCCGACAGCGTCTCGTCGGGCTGCTAGGCGCGAGCACGCATTGCGCATCGCTTGAAGGCGGCCATCGTATTTTATACGACCATACAGCTTGGATTCGAAGGCCCTTGAGCGTGAGGCGTTGAGGCGTGGTCGAAACCAAGGGCCAAAGACCGCACAGCCGCGCTGGAGACGCGCCACGTGATCATGACCAACCTCCGCGGCAAGTTGAAGTTGCAACTTACAACCGCGTTCTCATCACCAGCAGTAGCCTCGTTAGCGTGGCGCATCCTCTACTGGCTCTGCTTCTCTCCGTGACCACAAAGCGTAAGTTTACGTGATAAAAGGAATTAACAGGGAATCCTCCCATACTGAGCTCATCAGTCGACAGGGTATAACCGCTCAGACTTGCTACATTGCGGTCAAGTGCATCAGAATGCCCAAGAGCGTAAGTCACAAGCCGGCTGGGGCGCCATGCGAGGACTGGCTGAAATTCGTGATTCCGTACTCGCTAGGGAACTAGCTCCAGGCGTGGAACTGACCTGGCCGAAGAGTGTGACCGAGACTCTCCCTGTGAGTGCAGTAGTTATAACCAGCAACTTGCCGTGAAAGACTGCACCTATACTAATATTAGCTCAAATAGATGCTCGTAATGCGGGGCAGTTCAGCGCTACGCGCGTATTCTGGTTTTCTTCTACCATGACACTGTTCAAGGACGAAATATCTGCGCTTCCGCCCTTGTACTACGCCCAGCGGCATCCCCCGGGGCACCGCAGAGTGCTGGTCGGAGTGCCCGCAGAGGGTAGGCGCTTCATGCTCTGGTCGCTAGTATTCCTGGGCCGTGAGCGAATCCCGGTCGACTGTCAGCTTGTTGGTGAACCCGGGGACGTGTGGCTCACGGAGACCACCGTCCAGATGCGCACGCTCGCGGGCTGGACGGACTGGGAGCCCCGGCGCACGCCCAGAGGCGGCTTCTCGCACCCATACCTGCCATCCGACTACAAGCTGTCGTTCCTACCATCGGGCAAGGCCTTCGCCTACATGAGGACGCGCAATGACCAGTGGCGGGCGAAGTGGGCGGCGCTCACCCCGAACCGCCTGCGCGCGCACCTCTACGAAATCATGGGCGAAGACGAAGAATCCCTGAGGGCTGCCACGCGAGCTGTCAATGCGACGACGAAGCCAAGCGGGGAGCTTATGGGGTACTATGAGGTCCCCGTTAAGGGAGTCGCGGCTGTTGTGTACGCTATCCTGGCTCGGCGTACTCCCATGTATTCTTCCCCGCCGCAACACACGTCCGTACACATATCACGTTCGCCGACGCCGACTCCAGCGCTAGAGGAACCCGTGAGTCCCCCAGAGCCGAGAGTAAGTAGGGGCCTTTCATTTCTGCCCAAAGCCTCCATTCCCACGCATTAACTGACATTTCTTATAATGGCAGAGACATACCAGACCGCTCGATCTGAGTACAACTGCCTACGCCAACAGGAGTCAATACTCAGTACCATACACCATTCCCGTCGCGGGCATGTATGCCTGTTACGACCCACGGTGCCTCGATCACCACGGGCACGCCGCATGTCCGAGCCATGCGCAGAGCAGCCAGGCGGAGCGGGACCAGCAACTCACAGGCCATCCTGGAACACCCGAACCTGCGCAGTCGTGGGCGACAGACACTCCGCCGTATACACAAACGTGTCCCCCTCCGACGTCGGTCTGGACGCAGCCCCCGCAGCCCTTCGCGCCTCAGTCATCTGTCTCGAGCTGGCCCTCGATATCGACCCTGACGCAATCCATGCAACCCATGCAGCCACTCACCCCTCAGCCGTCAGCTTCCAGCTGGGAATCGACGGACTCCCTCATGTACCCCCCTACGCCTCCGCCCGGGCCGCAGGAGATATTACACGAAGTCGAGCCGTCGCCGCGACCACCGACGCCCGATGTACCGGCACTTGATGCGCCGACGCCCAACGCACTGACATCTGGTGCACCGACGCCTGAGCCCAGCCGGGCTGTGCACGCAGCTGCCCCAGAGCCGCCTTTCACGCTCGTGAACCAACTACTCGGCGTCATCGGTAACCTGCAGTCGCGCGTAGCGGAACTGGAACAGCGACTGGCGGAGCAGCCACCTCCTGCACGCGACGGCAGCAGTCTCCCCGTGGCAGCGCCGCCAGCAGCAGTGCGTCCTGCAGCAGCACCTGCGGCTGAAGAGCCTCCCGCAGCACCTCCCGCAGTCGTGTGCCGCTATGCACCCACTCCTTTCGTGGACCACACCCAGGTTGTCGAGCGCGACGAGTTCACAGACGCGTCTTCCAGTCCTGAGCCGGAGAGTCCGATCGCGCACGACGTTGACAGCGACGCCAGCGAGTACGACGGGTCCGAGGAGGAAAGTGACGAGGAGATGCTGCCGATTACAGACGGCTCTCCTCCAAACAATCTTCCTGCGGCGCAGGCACTCGAGCGTGAGGCGGTCGCGGGCGCTCTGCCTCCCGTGGAGCCAGTCCCGGCTGCGTGCGCCATCGACGATAGTCCCTCTAGCGTGCTTGAGCGCGCCAGACTGCCGAGTGCCCCGCGGACGCAGCCTGGTTTTTGGACATGGATGACCCAGTACTGGCAGAGCTAGGGCTGTTCAACTGCCGTGTCGAGCTCGCGGGTTTTCGCCTCGGCTGCTTTCACTCATGTCTCGGTACGTGCCTATGATTCATTCCGATCAGACTATGAGGCATTCTGACGATACTCGCGTTGCAAGTGCTCGCGTGATAACTACATGGACAATTGTAACAAGGTGTAGACTGCGGAGGCAAACTCTTATTCTGCTTTGCTCATTATTAGGGCGCGCGAGTCTGCTTTCCTCGGTCAAAGCTCAACATACCTACACTGCCCTTTTGGTGGCAATTCGGATTATCTCTGTACTTCTAGATTATGCCCGCAGTAATTTTCCCGCACAGGGATTCTTGCCAACAAGTCTGCAAATGTTTTGTGTGCGCGCAGCCTATGCCAAAGGGTTGCCTGTTCAGTCAGATTTGCTTAGTAATCAGCGGTCCTCCAGGATCCCGCGCGGCGCGGCGACTTGCAACTTGCAACTACATACATTTCTCATCAACAACGTCCAAGAGTAGCGTCAGTCAGCGCTCAGTGCGCCGGAATGCCCAAGAGCGTAAGTAACGAGCCGATTGGAGTACTTATCATGCGAGGATTGGCTGAGCCTCGTATGTTCTAGGAACTTAGTTCCAGGCATGGGACTGACCGGGCCGAAGAGTGTGCCCTAGACTCTCCCTGTGAGTGCAGCAGTGGTATAACCAGCAACTTGTTGTGAGGGGCTGCACTTATCCTAAAATTGGCTCCCATAGATGCTCGCAATGCGGAGCAGTCAGGCGCCACGCGCATATTTTGGTTCTCTTCTCTCCTCACACTGCCCAAGCGCGACATAGATGCGATTCCGCCCTTGTACTACGCCGAGCGCCGTCCCGAGCGCCGTCACCCGCGCCGCACACCGACGGCCACAGAGAGAAAGCACTGCACACTGTGGTCATTAGTATTCCTGGGTCGCGAGCGTATTCCGGACGGCTGCCAGCTCGTCGGCGAGCCCGGGGACGTGTGGCTCACGGAGACCTCTGTCCAGATTCGCACACTCGCGGGCTGGACAGACTGGGAGGCCCGGCGCACGTCCAAAGGCGGCTTTTCGCACCCATACCTGCCGTCCGACTTCAAGCTGTCGTTTGTACATACGGCCCAGGCATTCGCCTACAGGCGCACCCCCGACTGGCGGACAAAATGGGGGGAGTGCACCCCGGACACCCTGCGCACCCACCTCCATGGTATCATGGGCGAAGACGAGGAGTCTCTCAATGCTGCCACGCGAGCTGTCAATGCGGTGACAAAGCCGAGCGGGAAGCTCATGGGGTACTGGGAGGTCGGCGCCGAGGGAGTCGCGGCTATTGTGTATTCTATCCTCTCTCGACCCACTCCCTTGCACTCTGACCCGCCCCAACGAGAGCCCGTGCACATGTCACATTGGTCAACACCGACCCCGATGTTGGAGGAACCCAGGACTCCTCCCGAGCCGGAAGTAAGTAAACACGCTTCATTTCTACCCATAGCCTCCGCTTACAAGCCATATCTGACACTGTCCATAATAACAGAGACAAACCGATCCGCTAGATTCGAGCTCGACTGGCTACGCCAACAGCAGCAGTCAGTACTCAGTGCCATACGCTGTTCCAATGTGGGACATGTATACCTGTTATGACCCGCGGTGCTTCGGAAACCACGGGCACGCCGCGGGTCCGAGCCATATGCACAGCAACCCCGCGGGATGGGGCCAGCAACTTGCGGGTCCTTCATGGTATCCTCAGATACCACAACCTGGACAGTCGCGGCCGATAGGCACTTTTCCGGCTCCCCAAACATGCCCCTTTCAGGCACAAACTCTGGTCTGGAGGGAACCCCTGCGGCCAGACAAGCCTCAGAGATCCCGGGCCTCGAGGAAGAAATCGACATCGACCCGGACGCAGCCTATGCAGTCGCTTACCCCTCCACCGTCGACTTCCAGCTGCACATCTACGGACACCCTTATGTACCCCTCTACGCCTGTGCTTGCATTGCAGGAGATATCACACGAGGTCGAGCCGTCGCCACGAGCGCAGACATCCGACGCACCAGCAACTGGTACACCGACACTCGACGTACTGGTACTAACGCTTGAGGCTAGTGCAGTTGTACACGCAGCTGCGCAACAGGCCCCGTTCGCGCTCGTGGACCAGCTACTCGGCGTCATCGATGACCTGCAGTCCCGCGTTACTATGCTGAAGGAACAACTGGCGGAGCGACCAACAAATGCGCGCGACGTTAACAGTCTCTCCGAGGGAGGTACACCGGCAGCAAAACTCTCTACAGCAGCACCTCCGGCATTAGAAAATCCGGCAGCGCAGCCCGCAGTCGTGCACCATAGTCCTTTCGTGGGCGATACCCAGATTGCGGAGCGCGGCGAGTTCACAGACGCGTCTTCCCGTCCTGGGCCGGCGAGCCCAATCGCACACGACATCGACAGCGACGCCAGGGAGTACGACAGTGCCGAAGCGAAGAGTGATCAGGAAACGGCTCGAGTGGCAGACGGCGTTCCTCCAAACACTCTTTCTACGGAGGAGCGTGGCGCGACCGCGACGGCGCTGCGTCCCGTGGAGTCAGACCCGGTTGCGCATACCCTCGACCATAGTCCTGCTAGCGTGCACGAGCACGCTGCGCCGACCAGTGCCCCGCAGACACAGCGTGGATTTTGGACATGGATGACCCAGTACTGGCAGAGCTAAGGCTGTTCTGCCGTGTCGAGCGCGCAGTTCTTCAGTACCTCGGCTGCTTTCCATCATGTCCTGGTACGTGCTTTGAATGCCACTCGCATACAGCTTATGGGCATTCTGACGACACTGGCGTAGCAGGCGCTGCAGTGAAATCCACATAGATAATCTCAACGAGGCGGATTAGATTGCGGAGGCAATTTCTTGTTCTGCTTTGCTGACAGGCGCGAGGGCATAGTGTGGGCACGGTATGCTTTGACCGAGGAAGCAATATTGCTTCCTCAGTCCAAGCATACCGTGCCCACACTACACCTCTTGGACGGCAGACGGGCCACTTCTATACTTCTTGATTATATTTACAGTAATTCGATCGTTGTAGAATTCCATTCAACGAGTCTGCGAATATTTTGTGTGCAGCAGCCTATGACGAAGGGTTGCCTGTTCAGTCCGTTTTGCTTAGTAATCAGCAGGCGTTGAGTCCTGGCTGCAAACGGACAATCGCAACGCATCTTGCCTCTGACCTCTTTCACAGCGCGAACATGGATGGACCTTCGACCTCAGCATCTGCCCTCAAAGAGGAGATAGCCCGTTTAACAGGTGAGTCGAAGGATTCACTTGCGTCAACGGTGAAGGCACGCGTCGTCTTCACGGAACCCATCTTGGGGCGGGCCACATCTGCAGGCGTTGACGTGATACTGATGTTTTTCCAGGAGCAATCAACCGACACAAGACTACGGACTACCGCCCTCGACCACCACCGACATATCAACCAGGAGCCCGCCCGCGAAACAACGTCTATGTGAATCCCAACTACAAGCCCCCAAGTAAGCCTGCCGTCACCCCAAGCGTTCCTCCCCGTCAGCCTCCCAAGCCGGTTTCAACTGAGAAGCGAGAAGTCGTCATCGGCGGTGTGGCATTCCAGTCGTCAGGCCGATCACTCGTCCGCAAAGAATGTGCGTCTTCAGCGTGGCTCGTCACGCTGTGTCTGAGCATGACTAACCACGCGTTCCCGCAGTGGCCGACTCAAAGCCCAAAGCACCACCAGCAAAGCCTCCAGCTCCCAATGGCTCCTTCGCTGGAGCGAAAGCAAACGCCTTCCACCAGGCAAGCAAGTACAAGCCCAAGCCCCGCCGTGGCCGACCGACCAACCGCAACATGACCTTGAATAATACTCGCCGACCATTCCCAGGGTGGGTCTATCGCTCTGTCGCCGCGAATACGTGTCTGAAATCTCTCACAAGTGCCCGACGTCGCAAGTACGTGGACAGGCCTTGTCCGCAATTCACGACAACAGGTGGGTATAGTCTTTCCTGGTATCTGTTCGCTCACATTTCGCCTGTGCAGGAGCATGCACCCGGGGCCTGACTTGTCCGTACCAACACGACCCATCCAAGATCGCGATCTGCTGGCCGTTCCTGCAAGGGAACTGCCCGCACACTGCGTCGACCTGCCCGCTCTCGCACGACCCGACGCCGGAGCGCACTCCGCTGTGCGTGCACTTCGCGAACCAGGGCCGCTGCACGCGCGCCAACTGTCCGTTCCCGCACGTGCGTGTCGGGGCCCGCGAGGGCGTGTGCCGCGACTTCGCTGTGCTCGGCTACTGTGAGAAGGGCCTCGACTGCGCGCAGCAGCACGTCCGCGAGTGTCCCGACTTTGCTGAGAAGGGCATCTGCACGACCAAGGGCTGCAAGCTCCCGCACGTCATCCGTGCGAACCGCAACCGGCCGCGCCCCGCCGCCCAGGACGCCGCGGCGAAGACCCCTCCCTCGGACCCGGCTGTTTCTTCGTCTGGGGCCGACCCTGGTTCTGGTGATGCTGGTCCTCGGGCGCCCACAGCCGAAGATGCACAGCTAGGTGACGAGTACATTTCTTTGACCTTCCTTGAAAGCGACCCTGAAGAGGACGAGGACGAGGAGGATGACGATGATGAGTCGGGCGGCGATGAACGCGCCGCAGACGAGGATGGGGAAGACGAGTCTTCCCAGCACGGCTCTCCTGGCGAAGAGTAGTGTTATCGCGCAATCTCAAGATGTACGATATAATACGAGTATAGTTTGTGTTAGACACGAGAATGAAACAGTTTCGCTTGTAACTACGGTCTTTGCGCGTGAAGCCTACGAAGCGTTCAGGTTGGCAGGTACGTGCCATCGTGCGGTACCTGCGCTACCGACCTCACCAGCTCAAAGGAAGAGTCTCAGTCTCAGCTTCTGTCGACAGTGGGCCCTTCGCAGGTGTTCTTTCAAGTTGCTGGGGTTGTGATGCATCATCACCCACTGAGCAGACGAGAGCTTCCGCTGGTCAAAAGGCACGCATAGTCTCATATTGTCCCGGGTGAGCATAGTGCAAGCGTGCAATAGGGCGGTGGTTTTACATGCATACGACGACGATAGGAGGGAATGCGAGAACAAAGCATGACGAAACGACCCGACAAAGCAGCTTATGCCTCGGTCAGCTCGCGCAACCGGCGGACGGTACTGTGAGCGCAGAGTCAGCATAGGCTGAAAAGCAACGTTCGGCGTGACGCACCTCCGGACGGTGGCAGCAGCGGTGGTGGTGACAGTCCAGGCACCGCCAGCGACGGTCTTGTGGCAAGCCTTGCACTTCCAGATGCCGACGGCCTGGCGCTTGACGGAGTCCTGTTGCAGCCCTCAGTACGCTGTCTTTCGTGTCTCTGCACTGCGAAAGACTTGCCTTGCCGCAGAAAGTGCAGGTGTAGCGTGCGTGCTGGGTGATTTCCATCTAGAGGGACGGGGAAACTCAGGCTTTGCAGACGACTCGCACAACACGACTACGCACCTTCTTCACCTGCTTACGGAGCGAGGCACCGTAACGCTACAACCAGAGTCCACAGTCAGCTCACCCGTTCCTCTTGCTAGCACACGAAACCGCCCCGCGACCCTCCTTCCCCGCCGAACATCGAGAAAGTCTACTCACAGTACCGTACTTGCCGGTGACGCCAACCTTGCGGGTACGTTTTGTCTGTCATCGTGAAACACACCGTCAGCACTTCTCCAGGAAAACAAGCGCGGCGTATTCACCATTTTGAAAGTGTGCTTGAGGTCGTCGGCGGCGGCGTGCTGGACTTGCTAGGGTTTCCTGCGGGCACTGATGCCACCTTCCGAATCGGTCATAAACTGTACAGTTCGCAGCCACGCCGCCCAGCTTACGTAAGCGCCCGCCCATGCGCTTGCCGCTTGCGGTCACCTTCGTGGCGCCCGAGCGCCCGCCCGCCCAATAGTGTTGCCACGGCTCGGCTCAGCTTGGCTATGGCTCGGCTTTTGATGGCTCTGCCATTTTGGGACGAGCCGAGCCGAGCCGAGCCACAGCCAGCCAATAGAGCCGTGGCTTGAACCCTCTGCGGCAGGCTTTGGGTGACTGAGCGTTCCCTTGCGTCTGAAAAGGTTGGCACTAAGTGAAAAACCAATATACAACCCTGTTCGAGTATTTCCGACCGAGTGGGCTCCGCAAAAATGTGTCCCAGCTCGAGATACTCCAGCAGCGGTCGCGGCGGGCGCCTGTCAGCACAGCCTGGCGCCCAAGCTGGTCGCGGAGCGGTGTGTTGCACATAGAGCTCGCGCGGGGTGTTCCATGGGGCTCATAGGGTTCTGGATCGATGAAGTAGTATCTACGCACTTGTTTGCGGCCCCCAAAAATACCTCTGCAGTGTAGGGTTGCGACGCACTTACATTTCGCGCGTTCTGTAACGGCTTGAGCCGTTCGAGCCGCGGCTTGAGCGGCTTTTCGGTGACTGGCTCGGCTCGGCTCGAAAACCGGCTCGGCTGGCTGGCTCAGCCGCTTTCAAGCCAAGCCGTGGCAACACTACCGCCCAACGCTGGCCACACGACCTCGCAGACACTTTGAACAAATTCTGCCTCGATTCGATGACCCGTGTATAAAACACTTGAAAGATTACTCAATTACCGCTTGATTTATGACACCGCTTGAGCATATGGAAAAGAATTGCGCGACCATCTGGCAATATTCTGCGTAGTTGCTGCCCTCACCTGAAATGCTCATGAAATCCCCGTCGTCGGGCTACGGAATGTCCAGGTGATATACAGGCTTGCTTGGCTCTCTCAGGCACTAGACTCGTAGATTGGTGGGTCACCCGCTGATATATGTTCCTCGTCCGGTGTTGTAGTTGCCGTCGCCACTGAGGTGGGCACGGATATCGCGGCGGTCACAAGCCGTCCCGGCTGATTTAGTAGCTCTCGAGTGTGTTCACGAGGCAGGCTACAAGCTAGTTTAGCAGCATCGCCACGTCGATCCTACGCCGAAACACGCAGTCATGCACGCGCGCTGACCAAATGTCATCCGCCTATACATACGCCACTGTCTTGTGCGGGCTGCAATCACCGCTGGTGGACGCCACTGCTACCTAGAGTCTCCCTCGTAGCGGCATCGTGTGCCCGCTGGTAGACGTCCCAGGGATGTCTTTGAATATCATATCGAGCGGCGGGCCCCCCTACTGGGGAACCTGGGTACTTTGCGGGACAGCGGGACCTGCTACGCCGACTATGGTCCAGCGCAAGACCGTCTACGGAGTATGGGAGTCCGTCCAGCGGGGACTTTAGTCTCAGGCTGATGTGTAACAGAGAAATATGATCAAGGCATCCGCTGTATATTGGGCTTGCCGAGCCTTTACTCGAGGAAGCGACGTACGGCGCCGGCGAGCTCGTTGTCCACGTCCGCGAGCGTGCTCTCCTTTCGTGCGACCTCCATGAAGACCTCACCATCGACCACATTTCCGTCTTGGTCGACGCCCAATCCACGCTTCGAGATATGCCAATGTTGCGGGTTCTGGCTCCGCGAGAATACCTCCTGAACGTCAAACTCGCTGCGAAAGCAAGGTCAAAGACGTGACACACGGCGCATACAGAGTCACACATACCTTTGCAGCTCCTCCCTACCGTTGAACAAATGCTCGGATTTCGAGGAGAAACCAGAGGGCGACGAGAAGGTGTAGCCACCAGTGTAGATGATATGCTTGCTCTGCGGTTCCAAGATCTTCGTGACTGGCGTGGGTACGTCGTCTGTTCGCCTGGGAGCCAAGAAATTCAGCAGCTGGTGGTAAGATAATGTGTATTAGCTGCTCACACTGCGTCCTCTTTCATGATGGCTTCAAGCCTTGAGAAGAAGCCGGGCAGCTCGTCCCCTACGGGAAGTAAATCCAAGGAATCGCCTTCGCGGACCATGACGCCAAACGTCAAATGCCCTTGCTGCATAACATATTAGCTTGAGTAGCCAGGAAGCGGCTAAATATACGAACTGTGGCATGATGGACTCTGCATCGAGTTGTCCTGTGAGGCTCGTCTTCGGCTCCAAGGTGAACGGTGGTTGAAAGGAAATCTGGCGGTGGTGGAGCTGGCGGGGGTCGAGGCTCTTCTGAGTCTGGCTCAGGAAGTACTGTTGAGTCTGATGCTTCTCGCAGGGCTGCAAGACCATCTGGTTGGAAGCTGTGAGCGATTCGAGGAGTTTTCTCTTGTGTGTGATCGTCGCCTTCGCTTTCGCGAACCTCGTCTGCACTTTCTATGCTGGGCGACATGCTGATGGGTGAGGCAGGTAGAGGAATCATCTCCGGCTTGATCGGTGACGGCACTCGAGATGTCGAGCCTGCGAACTCTGACGACATCGCCTCTCGCAGAGACTCTGCGTCCACTTCGACTTCAGGCCTCGAGGGGATCGCGAGCGTGTCCTGCGCCTTCGTCTCCTGTGGTAGCGGAGGGTCCTGCGTGTGCTGTTCTGTAGCTGCGAGCGATGGTGACGGAGGTGCGGTCGGTTTCGTAGATGAGGGCTTGGAGAATGTCAAGCCGTTCCACATCCATTTGAGGCTTCGCACGTCCATGCTCATGTTACCGAAGGGGTTCGTTGCCCTGATCGTGTCGTTGAGGTTCTTCGCGTTGAAGGCACGAGACACGGTGAGATCTGGCAAAGGCTTCTCCACTGCGCTCGGCGACTTGGAGTCAGCGGCTGGACTGGGCGATGCAGGCGGTGGGGGTATACGAGAGAGTATGTGGCTGATTAGTACGCTTGGGTATCCAGATTCTATGAGTTTGGTCGAGGGAACAACGTAAGGCGGGACTAGCAGGAATGTAATAAATGACTCGAGGTGTTCCGCGGAAAACGCATCGAGGACGGGAGCCAGTGTACGATGGAGTGGATGCAATGGGACCCCTGGTAAAGGAGATGAGGCACGCGCCCTGAGCAGAGGCGTAGCGGACTCACCTAGATGCTTAGCGAAGTCCATATCCTCTTCAAGATCCCAGCTCCATGCCCACACGGTGAAGAACCGCTCAAGCTGAACCTCCAACGCCTCCTGTCCCAGTGAGGTGAGGACGGTTGCAAAGGAACCGTGCGTGAGCTGCACAGATGTTGGCCTCACTAGTCCCGGGTGCACAACGTTGAGCACGCACTTTGAACTGTTCATATCCTCGCAAAACGCGAGAACGCAGCGCCAAGTCGTTGACAGAGGAGTCGTGATAGTCGTATACGACCTCTTGCGTGGCAGGAGCCTTCGCGCTGCTCTTCCCTTTGCCTTTCGACGGAGGCGGTCGCGGAGACTTTGCGAGTTCAATGCACTACCAGGTGCCCCATTTAATCACACTTCACCTACGCTTTATGATACGAGCCATGCAGAAGAGTGAAGGTACTTACTGCGTGGATCCAGAAGTCAGGCTCGGGGGAAACCATGACCATACGCCTCGTCTGGGAATGCGTATTCTCGCAGATATCTGAGGAGCTGAACATCCTGCAGATAGGACGTACATGGCTGAGTCGTAAGGTTTCATTATCCTGGTACATACCCTGTGAAGTTCACCAGGGCCTTCGCCAAACCTACTTGTCTCAGGATCTTGTCCCGGGAGACGGCTCGTTCCCTCGCGGTGTAGAACAAGATCTGCGCCTGCTCCTCCGCATCTTCGTCGTCTCCGACTACGGGTCCAATGGGTTTTAGAGAAGGGTTATATATAGTGAGATAGAGCAGTCCGGGTGGAACTCTGCTCATCCTCAGTCACTGCTGGAGAGCGGGTGGTGGTGGTCATTTACGGACACGCAAATGGGCGTCTGCGGACCCCGCACACGGCTGGGGAGCGCCCGGAGGCGGAGAGAGCAACGACAACAAATGCAAGAAATAATTAGCGTACAGGATTGGGGTGTCCAATATACAGCGGCTCTACTCTACAGATCATTACGAAGGACATCCCATACTCTACAACAGTCTAAGCTACAGCGTCCGAAGCCGACTTCGTGGCATCGTCCGCCCCTGGCTCCGTCTCCATGGGCAGATCCTCCTGCGACAGGCTGCGCGAGTTCGACTGCGACGTCCACGGCGCTGGGTTGTTCTCATCGGGCCAGTTCCTAGAGATAGAGTCATCGCTATCAAACTCGATGTCTTGCTCTACGTCTTGGTCAAACTCAGCCCGTACAGAGGACGGGGAGCCACGTGAAGTAGGGTCAGGGAAGTCGAACTGTGCCGCAGATAATGGCAACGCAGCAAGCGTGCTGGGGACCAACGGGTCGAGCTGAGATTCCTCGAACGAAGGGGGCTCGAGGTCGTCCAGCGGGGGCGGAGTCGAGGCGGGTGAAGTTGTGTTGTCCCAATCCACGCTCGGCCTCCATGATCGCGTAATATCCGCGAGAGACGGGGTTATAGAACGCTTGGGGAACGCTAAGCCATCGTCGTCATCTGCGGGCGGTGTGGGGAGCCCAGAATCGTCCAGCTTCATCTCCGGGAGTGCGCTGTCAGTTTGCGGAACGGGCGACTGTTGAGCCGACGCTCGGGCAGCTTCGATGATTTCGTGAGTTTTGCCCCCCAATGGTCGAGAGGCGCGCCTTCGGTAGAAAAGAAGGTACGCATTTTGGTTCTGTAGCGGTTTGTCAGAGATATGTGCAGGTAGGACGCAGGCGAAAACATACCACTGCAGCCTCTGGTCGCGCTGGAGTCACATAGGAGTCGTCAAAGTGATACCACTGCTGGTCTGCGTTGTTCAGGGCGTACGCGCGGTAATGGCCACCTCCCAAGCCTCCAAGATGCTCGTCGACTGCGAAGAGGTCGTAGAGCAGCGGCTCTTCGGTGTCGTTCAGGCCAAGCTCTTTCAGATCCACGCCTTGCTCAACGAGTCGCGCAGCGACCCTTCGCTCACCGACCATAGACGTCAGATCAAGACCATTCATCGGGAAGTCCACAAAGGTGTCGATCTTGTCGCGGAGCACGCGGCTGTTGCTGAACCGCTTGAGGTGCACTACAAGCACGTCGGGCACACTCCAGAGGTCGAAGCGCTTTGTAGCCTGCTGATGCTTCTTGCAGCGCGGGCAGTACCAGAGGTCGTCCTCGCCGAGCTGCTCTTCCTTCGTAAACTCGTCCAAGCAGTCCTGAAGCGTGATGCCGCGGCTCTTCTTCTGCGACGCTGCCTCGCGAGAGGCCTTGATGTCAGGGTGAGTGAACTCCTCCCAGAGCTGCCACTTCGCGTGCTCGAACTTGGGTTGCTCGCCGAAGTAGTACGCCTTGGTGTGTTCGTCGAACTCACAGAAAATCGTGTCGCCTTCGTGTAGGACAGGCTTGCCTGTCTCCGCGGCCGCCTCCGCCCGCAAGTCCATGTTCTCGGTCTTAGAGCCGCCGAAGCTGCCATAGCTTACGGCAAACTGAGACGAGCCAGGGTTGGCCAGCATCTGGAAGAGACCCTTCTTGAAACCGACCCTTCGTGGGCCATCGTCTTCGTCTGTGTCCATTGCATTGGAGTCTTGCTCCTCGACGACAATGTTCTTCTGATCGACAATGTCGCCCTCCTCGGGGACTGCTTCCTGGACTGTGACGATCTCCCCATTCTCCTTGATTTCCGTGATAGTCTCGACTGTGGGACCGTTGGACAAGGGTATCGGTACTTCTTCCATGGATACCGAAGTTGAGCGCGGCTCCCACTGCTGAAGATCGCGGACGTTCTCGGTCCACCTGCAAAGGCGGTCCACAATGAGATCGTAGACAGCGTCTTTACTCTTTGCTTCCTCAGGAGTGACGACAATCAAGAAGGGGTAGCCGAAGTAGCTGTGGGTAGTGTTGCCATAGGTGACGCGAGACCGTGACGGCGTATCGCACAAGACGACCGGTACGATGAGTGGATCTTCCTCGGACTTCTTGTACGTGCGGGCTTGCTGCGCGTTGCAGGGCAGCTCGAAGCACACTATGATGTCGTTATCCGCCATGTCGCCACAGATCGTGTTGTCGTCCAGATTTTTATAGAAACGATGATTGAAAATCTCCAGTGTGATCAGCTGTGCGAACATTAGTGACGTCTCCAGAAAATGGAAAATGTGCCTCACGTTCTCCGGGTTGACATCGAACCACCGTCCAAAGAGATTTCGCAGATCCTTGAAGCTGGAATCTCGATTTATCTCGACGTGAACCTGGCGGGCGGTAAGCTGACGGCGCATGAGATCTGAAGAAAAGGGGGCGAACCTGCAGATGCGGCTTCTCGAGATCCCAAGGTACGTAGTACACCGAGTGCTTCCAGTTCTTCTGGATCGGCAGTGGAAGGGTGAGGTACATGAACGGATCGAACGTGATCGACACCTGCGGAAAATCGCTGAGATCGAACAGCAGAGAACGGCGAGGCTCGACTCACCTTCTCGCACTCGGGGCAGACCAGGGTACTCTGATACTGTCCCTGGAAGAGATCGACAATCACGCTGTCGTTCCGCTTGAGGTAGCCATCCCAGGACTGCCGGGCCAGTGACACGAGCTCCTTGTCGCCTCCACCCTCCCAGTCGGGCTTCTCGATGTACGGCTTCTTAATGATACGATTGAGATCTTCGTGCAGACCATCGAGGAGGAAGGCGACCAACTCTTGCGAGTCGTGCTGCTGGTAGCCGCTGAACTGTGGCGCGAACTTGGCAAGAACTGCCTTAAACTCTCTAGGGGAGTACGAGCTGGCAGAAGATGTCGGCGCCCAGATCTTCCTCAGGAGTGCACCGAACGCCTGAGCAATCTGGCCGTGCATACCGAGAGGGTTGTCTGGGTTCAACTCCTTCTCAAAGACGCCAGCTATAGCCGATTTAACGCCAAGATATGACAGATAAAATGTGGAACATACTCAGGAAGTAGTCTGCGAGCTCGGGAGTGTGTACAAGACACTGTATTGCAGAGTTCATGAAGCAGGTGTTGCCCCTGGCCGCTATCAGCAGCCCACAATCGAAGAAGCATCCAGGTACACTCACATGTTTCCGAGACCCAGAGTTCCAGGCGCGATAGTGCTGACCTTGGGGGCCGGTCGGGGATCTTTGGTTTCTCCTGCAGTGTCCTTCGAGGAAGCCGTGGCACCCCTGAGAGCCGATAGAGGCAGCGGTTTCTTGACTTGCATTTGCGAGAAGAAATCGCTGCCTGATTGGAACAGCGGCGAAGGCTGAAGGCCCGTAGGCTCGGTACGCTGGGAGGAGCTAAGGGCAGTTTCCGCGTGAGACTTGTCTTCCACGAGCCACTGGCCGTCCTGCTGAATCTCCACGGCGAACGCATCTTGATCTTCGTGGGTGGAATCCGCCAGGGTGGACGTATCGTCGTCCTCCAGCCGCTCCCGCTCGGTGGCGTCTGTTTGGTTGAATTCTGACAGCCGAATGTATCTAGAGCCAGACTGCCGATTACCGAGGCACCAGACCCTAAACTCAGCAGCGGTCGTGTCTGGCGATACGGCCTCCAGGAGCCTCTTGCGCACAGCACTCAGAGTGTCCGTGGATGATACCACGACCTCTGCGGGTGCGCTGGGAGTGAGGGCGCCGGCATTGTCAGGCGTGACAAGGTGCACGAACAGCTTCGGAGGAAATAGTTCCAGAGAGACATGTTGTGTCATAAGACCGCGCTTGATGACTTTGCGCGGTATCGGCGCGTTGGGTTGCCCATACCTACGTGCACGGACTCGGGTCAGTAGATTGCACACAGAGGGAGCATATATGCGTATGATAGGACGCACCATGAGACGAGCAGGTCCCAGGCTTCCTGCGGGATGAACTCAACGTCGACTCCTTCGGTTGGCGTGCGAGTGGTGAGGTTTCCCTTCACATCTACGATGTGGCCATTATCCACGGGACCGAGGTCCTTCTCCTCCACAGCGCCCTCTTTGTCGACGATGCCCTGGCACGCCTTCTCCCACCGACTGTACCACCCGCGGGACACCACGTACCACGTCTCGCCGACGACCATGTCGCGTTTCGCGAGCGCAGTGATCTTCTCGTACTTCTCCCGCGGCGTCAGCGGGCTCGCGCTCGATGATGAGGGCTCTGGCGGGTTCGTGGTGGTGGCCTCGCCGCTGGCCTCGCCCTGCTCGGCCATGTAGGCATCGATCTCTTCGTTCACTTTCGTGTCCTCCGCAGGCGGCGTCGGCAGATCGGCTGGGCGTGGCGTGTCATGAGCCTCGAGGCTGGGGTCCTGGGACATGGAGCGTTTTGGTGAGGATGAGGAGGATGCGGACTCCAAGGAAAGTGAGCGTAGACGTTTACGGTTGTTATTGAAGTCCTGGGGTGTCAACGAAGGTGAGTTTGTGGGCGACGGGTTCAGCATAGCATGCGTAAGTCGTAAAGTGAGGACAGGCAGAACCCGAAGCTGATCATTATCAATGGACCAATAGCAATCAGCCGCAGACGCTGGGACTGATCCTTACTCTGGCGCCAAGGCCTTTGTTACTCATTGTAATGAGAGTAAGAACTCGTAACAACAGCAGTAAGCAGCTCTTGTAGTCGCTCGAACATTTTTCTCGTTCCTTCGCGTCTCGTCCATGCCACGCGTTCTCGCGCTGCGCTCCCGTCCTTACACCAGGGCCACCGCCGGAAACTGTCGTAATATTTAGGCCCCTGTGTGTACACGTCCATGGTCCTATTGGCCAGCCCGACAGTCCCTTCCGCCGCAGCCATCTTGTACGCGACACAGGGGGCCAATTCTCAGGCACTGGAGGACATGTGCACCTGCTGACACTCCCCGCCGATCCGACTCTAGCCTCGGCCGTCTTCCAGTCTCGTCCGCAAAGCACTCTCAGTCACTTCTTGCAGCTTCGTGGCCAGGCATGTACACGCGCGTGGGCTCGACTAGCCTGTCCAATCTAGACGCAGGGTTTCCCAGAGCTTGTGCCGTCATCAGTCGACCACTCGGCCTGCGTGGGTTCGCAGCTCCGCATATAAGAGACACGGAATTTGCGGAACCTAGTGCCTCCAAACACGTTAGACACGCGACGCCTGAAGGTCGTCTTCTGATCACTGCTGCACCCCTAGGACGACGATCAGCCGTCGGCCAGCCCTTATAACCCTCCTGACCGTACCTGCGGACCGGCAGAGCCCTGTCCTCTCTTTCGACCACCATCCAGTCTGCGACGATGTCTGTGCAGTGTAAGCCGGCGCCGTCAAGTTCCCCGATGAGTCCTCGCCCTGATGAGCTCTGATCAGCGAAGCACTTCCTCAACAAAGCGGAGACTCTGGTTGTAGAGTCCCTTCAGGGGCTGTGTGCTCTTAACCCCAAGCTGGGTCTCGATACCACCAATAAGGGTGCGCAGACACAGCCGAAGACCATGTGTTACGTGCTTATAACATGCTATAGTCCTCTACAACTCGGTGCACGATCGCTCGAAGGTCGCCATCATCTGCGGAGGTGGCGCAGGCCATGAGCCCGCTCACGCTGGATATGTCGGTGAGTGGCGTGTCCTACGCGATCAGGGACAAGCACGACTGAATACGCGCTACAGGCGACGGCATGCTTGCTGGTCAGTCAACCTCGCTTGGCAGATACGAATCGCAGGACTGATCTCGCGTTCGTCCCCAGCTGCTGTCTGTGGCAATGTATTCGCGTCCCCCAACCCCGCTCAGGTGCTCCGCGGCATCAACCTCGTGGATAGTGATGCAGGGACGGTCATCATCGTAAAGTGCGTGGAAATACTTCGTTTGACTTCTTGGATCCGCTGAACCCAATCTATCAGGAACTACACTGGCGACATCTTGAACTTTGGTCTCGCGAAGGAACAGTACGCAGCCCTGCACCCAAGCAAGGCTGACAAGGTCAAATTCGTCATCATTGGCGACGACGTTGCTGTGGGGAGGAGTCAGGGCAAGATCGTCGGTCGCAGGTGCGTCACCTACGTATGAGCGTGGGGTCTGGCTCTCATGCGCAGCCCACAGAGGCCTTGCCGGAACCGTCCTTGTCTACAAGATCGTCGGCGCACTTGCACGCCAGGGCGCGAGCCTGAACGAGGTCTACACCACGGCCGAGTACCTCGCGACGCGGCTCGCGACGATCGGCGTCGGGCTCGAGCACTGCCACGTCCCGGGCACGGCGGCGGGCGAGTCGCACCTGGGCCCGACGGAGATCGAGATCGGGATGGGCATCCACAACGAGCCGGGCGCGCGCCGGCTGTCGCCCGTGCCGCCGCTCGGCGAGCTCGTCCCGCAGCTCATCGAGAACCTGACGTCGACGAGCGACGCCGACCGCGCGTTCGTGCCCTTCACGGGCCGCGGCGACCGCGTCGTGCTCCTCGTGAACAACCTCGGCGGCACCAGCGAGCTCGAGATGGGCGCGGTCGTCACCGAGGCGAAGAAGGACCTCGCGAAGCGCGGCTTCAAGGTCGAGCGCGTCATCGCGGGCACGCTCATGGTACGTCTGCCGCCCGTGTCCGCGTGCCGACTGTTCCTGACACAGCGTGTGCAGACGAGCCTGAACATGCCCGGCTTCTCGCTCACGCTGCTCCTGCTCCCCGACTCCTCGGACAGGAACGCGCCCGACACCGCGAAGCTGCTGTCGCTCCTGGACGAGCCCGCCGCCGTCCCCGGCTGGAAGTGGACTGTCGGCGCGGCGCCCTCGGACAACATCATCACGCCGCAGGCCGCGACCTCGTCCACGACACGCGACACCTCCGCGCGCATCAAGGTCGCAGACGCGAAGGCGTTCACCGAGGCGATCCTGCGCGCGACGGACGCGCTCATCAAGGAGGAGCCCGAGATCACGCGGATGGACAACATCGCCGGCGACGGCGACTGCGGTCTTACGCTGAAGGCCGGTGCAGAAGGTATGCGCCCTGTCGGACCCTCTTCGGCGCAGATCTGACTGACTCGCGTCTTCCCAGCTGTCCAGGCAGACATCAAGAGCGGCAAGATCAACGCCGACGACGTCGTCGGCTCGATGGTCGCGATCTCAAAGGTCGCAGAGGAACAGATGGGCGGCACGAGCGGTGCAATCTACTCGTGCGTGCAGCCTCCCCCCGCGCCCGCCGCGTACTAATCCGCCCCAGCATCTTCTTCTCCGCGCTCGCGCAGTCCCTGCAAGCGACCGCGCCGCGCGGCGGCACAGCCGACGCCGCGCTCTGGTCCGCGTCGCTGACGGGCGCGCTCGCGCGGCTGTACACGTACACGCGCGCGCGCGCGCCGTCGCGCACGCTCGTCGACCCGCTGCAGGCGTTCGTCGAGGCGCTCGCGCGCGGCCGCGGCGCGGACTTCGCCGGCGCCGTGCAGGCCGCGGGCGCCGCGGCCCTCGCGACGCGCGACCTCGAGGCGAAGGCCGGGCGCAGCGCGTACGTCGAGGGCGACCGCCTCCGCGCGGAGAAGGTGCCCGACCCCGGCGCGTGGGGCGTCAAGGCGATCGTCGAGGGCCTCCTCGGCCGCGCCGCGTAGGCTGCGCGGGCACGGAAACACGGAAATGCTCGGAAATGGCAGCGGACGGACGGTATGATGTATTTGTAGGCGTGTACGCACCCCGGACGGAACAATCGACATCAATGCGCTTGGATGTCTGCTGTTGTTGCAAGCGGCGACGCTGCCCCGGACGCCGTCCAGACTCCCGGCGGCGCGTTGCAAGCGCGTTCGGACGTCAGCCCCGAGGATACTCCCCAGGCCCCAGGGCGCCGCGGCCGTCGACGGCGAGGCCCGTCTGCGCGCCATCGCAGATCGACGGCTGCCCGCCGGCGCGGGGCTCGCACGCGAGGTCATGCGACCCGCCAGCCCGCGCCGCGCGCGGCAACACCCTGCGCTGCCCTGTTTTTCTTTCGCGTTTGATGCCCGCGGCTTTGCCTGGCGAGCCTGCCGCCCTGGCCGCTTTTCTGGCGGAACCTGGCGGAACAGCGAGAGGGTGGGGGACGGCTCCCAGGAGGCCGGCACGGCACGCGCAGGCACGCGCGGGCGAGCGGCAGGGCCGCGTTGCCGCGGCGCAGTGCGCGTGCCGCACGTCTATCAGGGCGCCACAAAGCCGTCGGGTGCTGCGTGGTGACGCGGGCCCTGTGCCGCGCGAGTGTGCCATTAATGAGGCCCGTCGCTGTCGAGCTAGCATGCTCGTTGGGCGGGCGCGAGAGTGTTGCGAGTGCGATAAACCGTTTGCGTGCACCGGGCCGTGGTGCTCCAAGAAGGGCGTGCATCTGCCAAAAATTGACTTCGTTTCGCGCATCTGCTATTGCTTCAATGCTGACAACTTCAAGCTAAGCTACCGCCCTCCCCTTACAGCCACCCCGTATCTACGCGCCCCTACACCAAACACGCACTCAATCAGCTCTCCCGCAACTCTACCGTAATTGCCCCACACTGACAGCCCCCATCCCCGGCCCCAGATCCGGCAGCACGCCCTTACGTACGCTGGGCCCAGCGATGCCGTCACGCGAAGCACACGTCGGGCCCTCCAGACCTATCTCGCCCATCGCAGATAGTCGCAGATAGTCGCAGATGCGCTCTGCGTATCCGCGCTTCGAATTCTCAGCCTGTCCCGCTGCTTCCCACCGCGCCCCACCGACGAGCCTCCCCGCACGAAATCACGCGGCAGCGTCGCGAGCTTCGCAGGCGAAGGCGCGAAGCCTGCACTGCGGCCGCGTATGACGCAAACGACGCACGCCTCGCGCTTCGCGATGACGTCCTGCGACATATTGGCCCCGTCGACGGGGCCGGTGCGCGTGCGTCGTCGACCGCCCGCCGCGCGCCGTCGCCAGTCGGTCGCCAGGCGCAAAGCGCTGCGTCATCGCGCCCCGCCGCCGCATGGCGGGCGAGGCTAAACCCGCGTCCGGGGTGCCCTGAAACGCCCCGCGCGCACGCCAAGGGCTCGAGGCCCCCGTCGCAGCGTGATATCGCATGCATGACACAGCGGGGCGCGCGGCCGCGACGACAGCACCTGCCATATGCGGCGGCGCACCGCAGAAAAGCGCAAGACAGGCGGCAGGGCCGCATCGATGGGCGGGGCCCGCAAAGCTGTGCCGCCCCGTGGGTCGTGGGGAGCGGGGCGCACGCGGGGAAGGCGAACGCACCCTGCTGCGAAGCTTCCATCAGCACGCATCAGCCCGCGCCAGCGCGGGCAATTATGCGTGAGTCGTTCGCGCAGCGCGCCCGCGTGCTCCCTGGCGCGTTCTGAGACAGGCGCGGCCCTGGCGCGATGCTCGCGGCCGCGACTCGCAAACTGGATGAGGCTGCTGTGTCAGGGTGTTCGGTGGGGAGGGGGGACGGGGAGGGCGAGCGGGGGCGCTCGGACCCGCGTGCGCCGCACGTCGCGCAGATGGCAGATGGCTCGCGGGCAGCCCGGCGAGGGGCTGGATGCGCCACCAAGGGGGCGTGACCTCGCGCGCGCGCATAGGCAGGCGGACGGACGTCGATAGGCGGGGCACGTCGCGCAAGCTCAGCGTGTGTGGGATCCCGCTGCTGCATCGCGGGCCCGGTCAACAAGCTCTAACTGACAGCGTGGGCCGCGCCAGTCATGTGCGCCGCGCGTGACGCCGCCGCAGGCGCGGCGAGTGCCCAATGCGGGCACGCCCCGGGGGATGCGCGCAGCCGCGATAGGCTGCCGCGCCCCCGTGCAATGTTCGCGCGCCCTTCGACCGAGCTTCGACGCAGGGCTGCCCGCCAGGGATGATCCTGCGCTGATCGCAGGCATCGCGCAAGCGAGATTGCAACAGACGGACGGCAGAAGCAGCGCTGGACCAGCACACGCGGGCAGCCCATCTCCGGCCCCCCTTTCGGTGTGGCGACGAGCCGCACGCGAAAGTAAGTTGCATTGCACGCCGGGCCCTGCCGCGCCTGGCGACCCTGCGCGGCGTGATACGCTCTGATGCGCCGCGGCGGCCGTCGCACGCGCAGCGGCGCGCGGCCCTGCGCGTGCGAGCGCGGCGGGGCGGCGGGTGGGCAGTGCGGCGACAGGCGTCGACGTCCGCGAAGGGCGCGAAGGCGTGCATTGCGCGGGGGCTGCCGCTTCCCCAGACGGGGCGTGCGTCGCGGTTTCTCCGCGCGGGGCAGATTGGCGCGTGCGCCGCGGGGGCCATCAGAGGCTGTCTGCGCGCCGCATCACGCCTGTCGCAGCGTCCAGGTGGGCACGAAAACAGATGCGGATGGCGCGTGATATCGGGGGCTCCAGAGTGCGCCCGGGCTGCACGAGGACCCCTGACATTGGGCCCAGATGCCTGCCCGGAATCCGGACGTTTTTGGCGGGATCTTGGGCCTAAGGCCTGATTTTGTCCGGACGTTTTGGCGCGAGCTTTGGTCAAGGCCAGGCGGATAGTCCGGACGCCGATGGGTGCGAGGAGACGGAGGCCTGTCTAATGTCCGGACGTCATGTACTGCGAAAATTCAGCAATGGGCGCCGAGACTACATGTTGCAGTGAACTGGTCGTTTTGTGAGATCGCGGCGGTGAAGTGGAAGCGAGGTAAGTGTTCGTTGCTTACAAGGATAAGAAAACTTAGATTATCTTATCAGGAAATAAGTCTTACTTCGTTGCATGCCTGGCACGGAATCCGGACGTTTTGGCGACCGAGGACCTGAGGCCTGATTTAGTCCGGACGTTTTCGACCTAAATTTGCCCTTCCTGTCCGGACGTTTTTGGCGAAATTCCTGCCGCGCCGGACAGGCATCTGGCCCAAATGTCAGGGGTCCTGCTGCACGCTGCGTCCGTCGCGGGCTCCAGCGAGCCGAGACACGCTGGGCGCGCGGGTGCTGCACGCGGCGCGCTGTGTGCAGCGCCCGCTCGCCCTCGGAGCTCGGCGCGGGCCTGCGCGGGCGTGCCTCCTGTGCAGAAATAAGCATTAGCCAGCGACATGTGCCTGAGCTACGCACGCGCGTGCGGGGTCGCCATGAATTGCGATCGCCCGGTCCTCCACAGAAAACGCGAAGTCTGTGTGCGCAAGGCGGGGGCGTTTGAAAAAACGCGCCGCAGAGGCTGCGCCAAATCGCGGCGCGGACGCATTCAGGACGCAGAAAAATTGCGGTGGCGCGCCACTGAGCAGGCCAAGCCCACGGCCTCCTGAGCAGCTGCGCGCAGATCCCCCGCGTGCGGGGCAGGGGCGACCAGGGGCGCCGCGCGGGTCCGTCGTCCCCTTCGCCACCTGGCCCGTGCGCAAGTGCGGCTGCACACGCCGTGGCCCTCGGGGGACGCAACGCGCGGACGCTGAGCGCTGAGCTCCGGCGGCGCCGCGTGCACCGTTGCCAGGCACGGCGGCGCCACGCGCAGGCTCAAGTGCCGGGCGCGGAGCAACAAGTGCGCGGACCTCGACCGGCGGTGTGGGCTGCTGTGTGCGCACCCGGGAAAGGCAGGTTGATAGGCCGCGCCCGTGGGGAAGACGCACCGCCTGGCGGGGCACACACCCCTTCTGATCGAGTGCGAGGAGGACTTTTCGCGTTGGCTTTGCGCTCGCGCCACATGCGCCGTGCGAACTGCCTGCCGCTTTCGGGCGCTGCATTAACGGGTGTGGATCTGCGATCGGGGCACCCCCGCGCGGAGAGCGATCGATCGCGCTGCGCGAAGCCACATGGCGCGCCCTCTGCAGCAGCCGCACGCTTTGCAGCGCGCACTGCACCCCGCCGCGCCCGTGCGTGGGACAGGCAGAGGCCCGTGGGAGGCCCCGGAGGTTCGTGCACATCGCAGCACCGCGAGCCTGGAGGCGTTCGCGGGCGAGGGCCCGGAGCCGACGCACCGGGGCGATCGAGGCTAGCGGGGGGCGCCTGCGGAGGCGCGCGCAGGCCTGGCGGCGCCTGGCGCGGGCGGGGGGCTGCGCCCACGCACGGATGATGCTCCGCCGCGCCGGCGCGAAAATTTTGGCGGCGACGGTTGCGGGCGCGGCCTGCGCCTCGGCGCGCGACCGCACGGGCACGGATGAGAGCCGGGGAATGGACGCGGCGGAGGCGACGCGTCGCGCGGGGCGTTGCGCTGCGGCCGGGGCTTGCGCCTGGGGCGGCGAGCGAGGCGAGCGTCCGGGCTGCACCTGGCGATCTTCGCGGGGACGGCGGCGGGAGCTGTTGGGCTGCTCGCAGAGGCGGAGGACGAGCCGGGGATGTGGTAGCTCCGCACCGATCTGCTCTGGCAGCTCGCGCGCGCTGGTGGACGCCCTCTGGATAAGGTGCCGTGATGTCGCTTGGCTGCATGGTGTGTTCGCACGCCCGGGGGCTGCTCGTCGTCGGTCGCCCCTGCGGAGCCCTGCGGCTGCACATATTCGTTGCTGTGGGCGTCGCCAGGCTTGTGGTCGTCGTGGCCGCGCGCGTGCTCACCGTTTTTGCGGGGCTGGTCTCGCTGTGCCTGGATATGAATTCGATCTGATGGGGGGCAAGAAGAACCGCATGGTCAGACCCTCGGAGGGTTCGACGTTTACCCTCGCGAGAGCTTTCTTTTTATTCATTTCTTGCGGGCACACCACGTATAAAGGGCTGCCCCCGCCCCCGCCTGCCTTCTTCGCGGTCTTCCCCACATCGCTTCCCCACCCATCGTCTCCCGCCCTCGAGTCGAGCCAAGCTATCATGGCTGGTGGTCCCGCTGCATCTGGCCCTGGCCTCGGTGCCAACGCGCCCAAGAACAAGTTCGCCGGCATCCTCATGGTCTCCTTCGCTGCCTTCGCCGGTATCCTCTTTGGCTACGACACCGGCACCATCTCGGGTATCACAGCCATGAAGGACTGGCTTCGTCTCTTCGGCTCGCCCACCACCGACCTCGTCAACCACCCCACCGGCTATGCCATCACGTCCTCGCAGCAGTCCCTCGTCACCTCCATCCTCTCCGCCGGCACCTTCTTTGGTAAGTCCACCACAGTTGCCTTTCTCGGCCACGGGCGCTGACCCCCGCTTCCATCGCCAGGCGCACTCGGCGGTGCATACATCGCGGACTGGCTTGGCCGTCGCGGCGGTGTCTTCCTCGCCACCTCCGTCTTCGCCTGCGGCGTCGCCCTCCAGACCGGCTGCCACCAGTGGGCCGCCTTCATCGTCGGCCGTGTCCTCGCGGGTCTCGGCGTCGGCCTCGTCTCGATCCTCATCCCCATGTACCAGTCCGAGTGCTCGCCCAAGTGGATCCGCGGTGCCGTCGTCTCCGGCTACCAGTGGGCGATCACCATCGGCCTCCTCCTCGCCTC
The DNA here is from genome assembly GCA_019973155.2 of Phanerochaete sordida. Lineage (NCBI taxonomy): Eukaryota > Fungi > Basidiomycota > Agaricomycetes > Polyporales > Phanerochaetaceae > Phanerochaete > Phanerochaete sordida. Next base: position 115,690 of record BPQB01000020.1, on the reverse strand, counting down.
CGTCATCAACAACGCCACCAAGGACCGCGACGACCACTCGGCGTGGCGCATCCCCACCGGCATCCAGCTCATCTGGGCCTTCATCCTCACCGTCGGCATGTTCTATCTCCCTGAGGTGCGCAGCTGCCGTTCACTGCTCCGAGCGTCTCTCTAACCTTGCACCCGCAGTCGCCTCGCTTCTTGATCAAGAAGGGCCGCGACGAGGCCGCCGCCAAGGCGCTCTCCCGCCTCACGTCCCTCGAGCCCACCGACCCCGAGGTCGAGGTCGAGCTCAACGACATCCGCGCCAACCTCAAGGAGGAGCAGGAGCTCGGCGAGTCCAGCTACGCCGACTGCTTCAAGGCCAGCCACAACAAGATCGCCCTCCGTACCCTCTCCGGCATCTTCATCCAGGCATGGCAGCAGCTCACCGGTATCAACTTCATCTTCTACTGTAAGTCCCCCTTTGTACCTGCGCTTGCGCTGCAATGCTGACGACGCCCGCAGACGGCACGGCCTTCTTCGCCAACTCGGGCATCAAGGACCCCTTCCTGACCCAGGTCGCGACCAACATCGTCAACGTCTTCATGACCCTCCCCGGCATGTGGGGTATCGAGCGCTTCGGCCGTCGCCCGCTGCTCATCTGGGGCGCCGTCGTGATGTGCATCTGCGAGTTCCTCGTCGCGATCATCGGCGTCACCATCTCCGTGCACAACACCGCGGGCCAGAAGGCGCTCGTCGCGCTCGTCTGCATCTACATCGCCGCGTTCGCCGCGACCTGGGGCCCGATCGCCTGGGTCGTCGTCGGCGAGATCTTCCCGCTCAACGTCCGCGCCAAGGCGATGTCGCTCGCCGTCGCGAGCAACTGGCTCTGGAACTTCGGCATCGGCTACGCGACGCCGTACCTCGTCAACACCGGCCCCGGCAACGCGGGCCTCCAGTCCAAGGTGTTCTTCATCTGGGGCACGACCTGCGCGTGCTGCGTCGTCTTTGCCTTCTTCTGCATCCCCGAGGTACGCACCGCTCTCTCACACATTACCATCCAGGTGCTGACGATCCTTTGCAGACGAAGGGCCTCTCGCTCGAGCAGGTCGACATCCTCTACCAGAACTCGACGCCCGTCACCTCGACGCGCTACCGCCGCGAGCTCATCGCCAACGACATCCACGCGTCGGACGTGCCCGCGACGGGCAAGCACCTGCACGTCGACGAGAAGGACGAGTCCGAAAAGGTCTAGGCCCGCCCCCGCCCCGCCCCCGCGTTCCCCTCTGCCCCGCGTTCCACGCTGCCCCGCCCTCGCGCATTTGTACGATTAGTTAATACCACACCACGCACGGAGCCCGCCCGCCCTTGTTGTCCCCCGGGAGTAATGTACGGCATGTAGCAATGACCCCTCTTCATGACCATCGATGCATTGATACATAATGTAATCTCATACTATCGCATTGCAACGCGTGTGCACTTGCAAGGACCCCCGTCGGGTGTGTTGTGAACCTTCAATCGTATAAATGCCAAGGGCAAACATCATGAGCTTGGCTGAGTGAGCGTGCGCGACCGTAAACACACGGTCAGTCGGACGAGGCATGCATGTGTTTACACCGGACAAGCGACGCTTTGCACGCTTTCAGACCCGCTTTGCCCGCACGCACACTGCGCCCGCGGCCTCTGCATTACACAAATCGACTACAAAGCAGCACGTAAAGCCTCGCCCAACTCCCTACACACATTTCCCCGAAGATGCACCCCGCGCCCGACCGCAGATCGCGCCGTGCGACCCCGAGCTTCCACGTCCGCATCGCACCATCGCACCACCCAGCACCAGCACGAACGCATCGAGCCCCGCCGGTCACGCCCCCCCCCCCCCCCAAGAAATTTTTCGCGCCGCGCCACCGCAGATCCGCTGTCGGCCTCGCGGGGAGAGAAGGCGCGGCGCACGATCTGCGGGGCGTCGCACGAGAGATGCGCGCGAGATAGACGTTGCCGAAGGCGAAGGGACAGACGTAAGGGTGACGTCGCGGAGGGCTTCGCGAAGGCCGCTCGCGATCTGCAGTAATCTGCTGCAATCTGCGGTGGGGGGAATGTGACGGGAAGAGGGGCGATCGGGATCGCCGCGAAGCTGCGAGTGTGCGAGCGTCGCATAGCGAGAGCTGGTGAGGCAGGGAGTGTATTGCGCGTGCATGCTACCGAGGAATGTGCGGCGGGGCGCGCGTGGGGCGCGCTGGGGACGTCGGCCGCGCCTGTGGGTGTGGTCACATGAGGGGTGCGGCCGATGGACGCGAGCCCAGGGCGCGGCGCGGCGCCGTAGTCTGGTTCGAGGGGTGTGCAGATCCTCGAAAAAGGCGGCAGCGGCGTCCTGAGGAAAGGCTTGGCCGTCAGCTAGGGTCCACGCGCGATGGACAAAGACCGCTCACACTCATGACGTCCGCCGCGTCACTTCTTCCCCCGCTTCCTCCTCCTCGCCGCGCCATTCTGCGGTGGCGCAGGCGCAGGCACCGCGACCTCGAGTGACCCGCCCGCCGCCTCGCCCGCCGCGCCGGCGCCGCCCTCGATCTTGTCGCGCGCCTCGATGAAGAACATCACGTCGCGCAGCTGGTCCTCGAGCTCGCCGACCCGCGCGCGCAGCGCCGCCTGCTCGCGCTCCGCCGCCTCCGCGCGCTCCCGCGCCGCCGCGAGGTTCTTCAGGAGCCCCTCGCCGACCGCGCGCTCGCCCTTGAGCTCCTTCTCGAGCGAGCGCGCGAGCTCCCACGCCTTCTCTGCGCGCCGCTCCGCCTTCGCGCGTGCGCGCTCGGCCTCGGCGACGCGCTCCTCGGCCTCCTGGCGGCGGCGCGCCTCCTCGTCGCGCGCGCGTGCGCGGCCCGCGTCGGCGTCGGCGCTGAGCCGCTCGACGATGGTGCGGAGCTCGCTGACCTGCGCGCGCATCTCGGCCGTCTGCGCCTCGTAGTACGTGCGCTGCGAGTCGAGCTGCGACGTGAGCAGGTACGAGTACTCGATGCCGATCGCCTCGATCTTCTCTGCGCTCAGCGCGTCTGCGGCGCTCGGCCCGCCGCCGTCGCGGCTGCTCCCGCTCATCGTCATGGACGACGCCGCGGAGGGCAGCTCGACGAGCTTGCCGTCGGCTTTGTTTTGGATCAGCCGGTGCACGTAGCCGTCGCCGGCGTAGTCCCACACTCGCTGCGTCTCGAGTTCCAGTGCGTAGAGGTGAGTGGTGTGTTCGTAGTGCGCCCGCGCATGTGCTCGTCCATATCGTCCACAGCCGATGTTGCCGCAGATCAGACAGATCCAGAGGTTTGATGTCGAGGGCGAGTCGTCTGGACAGTCGAAACATCGCGAGGACTGTGTTGCGGTGAACGGGATGGGCACATTAGAGCGCGATGTGTTGGGAGAGGTGGGATGCGAGGACATTAGTGTTTGAGAATAGCGACAAACTGGACAGCTTCAATCTCTATGAGCACCAGTATCATCTCGAAGGTTGTGTGGGGTACGTACCGACTGTCACCCCACTTGCTCAAACACGAACAGTGGAATGTATGCGAACAAGGTACAGTGACCAAGCCTGTCACTGCGGAATCCATGCGCTCCAAGCACACTGGACATGTTGGAAGTTCGTACGCGCCGTCTGGGACGGATGTGAGCTTTGTGATGGTCTGCCCGACAAAGTCTTCAGACGCGATGTCCACGGAGAGGATTCGGACGACATGGCATATTTCAGCCTACAGAAGCATGTTCAGTAAAAATGTCAAGTAAATTGAGCGATTTAGCGCACCTCCATCGAGTTGAATTGCTTGCCATTGTATGCTTCAGCGAATTCTGCTGCGTCCTCTGCCTTGCGAAACTTGATGATCACAATAGAACGATTTGGAGCCGAGTCCCTGCACAGTGTGGGTCAGCTATGAGCAGACGGCAAAAGAGCATAACTTACCGAATCATCCGTAGGTGGGCCATGCCATCGGCAGCAGGAGCCACGAACGACAGGAAGTCTGAAGGTGTCATCCAAGCAGGGACGGCAAGGACTCCGAGGGTCACACCATCCCACTCGGGACTGGTAGACACGGCGTCTTGCGAAGCCGAGGTGGACGGGCCCGCCGCATCTGCAGCAGAGTCCTGTGGAGGTTCTCGGTAGATGTGGACGATGCCTTCAGGTAGATTAGTCGAGCCCGACTTTGTCCTTGCTGCAGTAAACTTTCCCGTGGCCGGACCACCTGGGTGTAACATTTTGTCAGCAACTATGCGATAGATTTCTGACCTGGAGGCGAGCGAGGGTCCTTCACAAGAACCATGCTGCAGACTAGGCCGTCATAGTCTGGACTCAACGCAAGGCTCCAGGGCCAGAGAAAAGGTAGGTGCGGACGTACCACGAGAATTCTGCCCCTTCTCTTTCTTGGACGCATTTCGCGTCAATCCGCTGACCTCCATGTCGTCAAAGTCTACCCAATCAACGCGGAGAGGTCCGAGGCGATAGTCTTTGTAGGCAGAGGGTTCTGCAGTCTTCTCTGAATCTTCAGGCTGTGCTTGGTCTCTGGGAAGATGGAAGGTGTATCTCCGGCCGGTCTGCTTCGGTGGGTGAGCGGGCAGAGACTGGAATATCGAGGATGGTATGAAAGCGTCTGAGCCGAGAGCTGCGCGCTGGTAAGACGAAGAAGCGGGTATCGTCTGCGCGGGTTTCGAGACTTGCAGCCGTATGTGGTAGCCTCCGCGCATCGTTCAGAGCGCGAGCATCGCTGGCCGGGACGAGGAGAGGAATGGCAGAAGCAGTGCAGGCGCGTTGGGCGATGACCTCAACGGACCGGCGCGGGCAGGCGCCAAGCATGTTGCCCAGAGCGCTCATGGCCATGGCCTCACCACGACCCGCGTCGTCCAAGCTCTCGCTGACCGCGCCGCTCACGCGAAACTCGCTCAATACAATTCGAGACGCGCTCGGGGAGCACTATGCGTCGCAGTCCGAGGCCCGCGACGCCAGCGAGATGCACGCAGCGGTCCTCGCGCCGTTCTGCAACGTCAACGACCAGCCCGGGATCCTGCTCGAGGTGCGGGGGAAGCTGAGGACACACTCGGGCGAGGTGAGGTGCGAAGACCCCGTTCAGCGTCGCAGAGGGTTCAACATTGACCCCAATTCATCGGCGGTGGTATTAGCTTTCCAGGTGGTAGGGTAGACGAGGTACGGCACAACGTGTCTCAATGCAATCGCGCATGCCGCTGAGCCCGGCGCGTAACCTGCCACACAGACGGATGCCACTTTGCTCGCGGCGGCCCTCAGAGAGACGCAGGAGGAAGTGGGCGTGCGCCCCGAGCAAGTAGAGATCCTCGGCCGCTTTGGCCCACCCCAGCTGTCCCTCGGCGGACTTCGCGTGTGGCCGTACGTGGTGAGTGCCCGTGCCAGCATGCTCAGATGGCGCGCCGTAACAATGCCGCGACGTGCAGGGCTTCGTCCACTCGTCCGCACCCGCTCGTAATGAAGCCGGAAACACCGAGGACACAAGCATGAGCGGAGCAGCGGATACCCCGCTCCCGAATCTTAACATGGCGGATCTGCGACTTTCGCAACGGGAGGTCGCACATGCGTTCCATCTGCCGCTGTCCGACCTCGTGTCGGCGCCCCGTCTTCACCAGTCCCTCTTCCGGGGGCTTAGTCCGTACTATGCCATCGATGTTTCTGACATCATCACTGCTCATGGGAGTGGACAAGTCGTGAGTAGTGATGGTCAGGTACCATGGGAAAGCGATCCCGCAGGCCGGGATGAGATCGGTGGCGGTAGAGAAGGCCGACTGGAGGTTTGGGGGTTGACGGGATGGTATCTGAATGTGCTTATGCGTATACTCGGCGTGTACGCACCCCTAGATCCTCACCCACCTCCGTGATAACGTTTCATACACCTCATTTGCCTCTCTATACCCATAATTCTATGACGCAGTAGAGTTCTACATTGACCCAGCGAGCGGGCGGCGGTTTGTCATGACGATAGGTTCGTACCTCATGCAGTTTAGCACCGTTCGGTGTAGCTCGCGCGTTCCGACGTGAGGGAGTTCCGCTGGGAGAATGTTCTATCACGACAATTTCCAGGGCGCGATGAACGGCAGGCTACGGCAGGGGGGCGGCAAGAGATAGCCATTCGCGACGGCGCCTAGGTGTACTCGGTTTAGAAGCCACGCTCGCAAACGGGGCTGTACAGAGGGAGACATCTGTCCACGGGTGCACACAGCATCCACTATCAATAGATTGTGTCGATCGTGGCATGAGCTTGCACTCACAAGCCCGTTTGCCAATTTCTACTAGCGTAAAACGACCACGTTTCCTGCAGGCCACTTGCCACTCCGCCAGTGGCGTATGCTGGGCGTTCCGCGCCCCGTAGGAAGCCCTGTGCGGTTCGTCAGGGTTCGTCCTGCGGTGTCAACGCGAATCTATACCGAAGCACCCGTTAGTCGGGTTAGACTATCGCGATATGAGAACCTAATATGCGCACACGGTGTCAGCTGCCAGCTGCCCCTGGGCGGGCACGCCGCACGGAGAGCATTGGCGTTGTGGCACGCGCGCCGCTGCAGCATTCTATTGCGGTTTGCGGCCTCTGCGTCCCGCCGGCTGTCTTCGTTCGCGTAAACCTGCACCCGTCCGGTGCTCCTGCATGGCCGGTGTGGCAGCTGGGACCGCTTCGACGGGCAGCTGAGTTCGTTCCGCCTGCGAACCGTCTTCAGGGACCGTCACGGCCCCCTCCGACGCGTCGTCGGCGGGAACGCGGGTCGTCGGGCCCTGCGATCGGAGGGCAGTTGACATTTTGGAAATACGCTTGGATCGTCGCGCGTCCCATATCGTAAACAGAATGGCTTCGGAAGCAGCGACCAATATCGCGACGGACAGGGCGAAGAGCGCTTTCTGCGTGGTTCGTAGCGGCAATTTCAAACAGTCATGAAGATAGACAGGGTCAGCTGTGGCAGCTCGGGCAAAATGAACGAGCTCTTACCCATTCCTGCTTCCAATGAAGCCTGTCTGCGGCCCACCACGTTGCGACACCGGAGCCGATGACGCTGAGCAGCGCGTTGAGGACCGCCGTGACTGCGCGGCGGTCGTTCAGCTCCCGGCTTGCTTCTTGGCTAGCGTCGGGTTTGGCAGCGATATGTGGGAAGTTCTTCTCCGGAGAAGTGCGTGTGCCGGCGAGCAGAGCCACCATGGTATAGTTCGCTGGCTCTAACGGGGGGCTGCGCCGCGACAGCGCGTCGCGCCCGTCGGGTGACCGCGCCCATGCAGCGACAGACGAGATAAGAGAATAGCGTATTAGTGGCGGTGCAGCGGCGGTGCTACCGCCATCCTCAGGTGCCGCAGATGGGGCAGGTGGTGGTGTCGACTGGGCCGCCTCCTCGAGTGTCACGGCGAGCTTATTTGACAGGGTTTCGGGCAGAATGGGGAGCAGAGGGAGCAGCGTGTCCACCAAATGTGGCTCAAGTGAAACATTGAAGTCTCCGATGGTGCTCATCGCCGTGTGCGTCGAGTTCGTCGTTGAGGTCGGGGTCGAGCACAGACAGCGCCGAATTGAAGCGCCGCGCCGCCTCGGGAATCGGGAATTGATTTGAATTTGATCACCTTCACTCACAACGGCCTCGACAAGAACTCATCGCCCTCGCCGACGCGGTGTGCACCGTCTGTCTGTGCTTTGTACTGCTTGGAACATTCGCTCACTGCTTCATCGCTATCTATCACCGCCGTTTGACCGCTGTGAACCCATCCCTGATTTTTCACAGATCTGCTTTGCCCCGCGATGGCTGCTGCCAACACCGAAATCCATGATGCTAGCTCAAAGCTAGATGTGAGCGTGGAGAGCTCAATTCAGAGCGTGATAAATGTCCTCGACGGACAGGCAAAATTACTTGCTGCTGATGAGGAGCTCAGGTCAGCACTCTCGCGTCTTCCTCCGAGCCCACGCTGACAGTCGCAGAGCCGACGTCGGTTCGGCACAGCCTGACGTCTGGTCCCCGCTGAGGCGCATGTGGACGCTGCTGTCTATGGCACACTCCGCCATGGTGTCCGAGGACGACGATGACGCGCACGAGGCAGTCCTGCGAAATTTCACCGTTAGCCTAGCGCGCTTCACGCGCAACCTTGTCGCTGCCGTCACCGCCAACCAAGAGCGAGCTTTGTCAGCAACGGTTCCTTTCTATGCCACACGCTCTTCGACTGAACCTACCGCTCTCCGAACAACAGTGAGAACGAGCCCGACGTTCGGGCGCTCCTGCGGCACTACACCTCCTACACAGTGCTTCAAAACCCAAAATGTTAATGCTCTTCCTTTGTTCCAAATGAGACAGCTCGCTGATGTATAGCATGTGCATTCCCACAGCCCTGGATGCAACGCGGATGCTGATACAAGCGCTGTGCAATCTGGTGACAGGCAACGAAATCCTGTTGAGCCGCTTGTGGGAACTGTATCTGGAGCTTCCAGAAGAGCAGTTAATTTTGCTGTACGCGTTCCCTCTGTGATCCACGAAAACGAACGCTAACATCCTTCTAGACGTTTATTTGGGGTAGAGGACACGGCCACAACGACTGCGGCGTTCGTGCTCGTTCTGAATTGCCTCCACGACAGCAAACATAGGACGTAAGTGCTTATCCCTTGACCGCAAAAACTTTCAGCTTCTCTTGCCACATACCACGAGCTCGCCTACTGGTGTGGCGCATTCGATTGGAAGCTTACTCAATTACTCTCACAGGAGCCTTCTCACGGATTCTACCAACGGACCTCGGTTGTGTATCTCACTACTGGATCGTATCGCGTCTGTATTCGAAGCGGAGCAAGAGACAAATAGCAGCCCTGCTTTCGAGATTGGGTACGTGGCTTCTCAAGGTTTACGTGTAGACAGTCCGTTATTTGGCACTCGACACGTCAACCACGCGCAGTCAGGGTCTTCGTAGTGCGCGGGCCGTGCTGACGTTGTTTCTCTCTCGCGTCTGTCGCACAGGTACCGTATCTTCACTAAGATCGTTGAAACCAACGCGATACCTGCTGCGTACTCGCGAATTGCCGTGTGAGTACTCTGCTCTCCGTCGCCCAAAGCGCCGCTAACCAGCAGATTCTCCTTTTCTGTGGGGCCAATTCACTCATTACGGACACTGCCTCCCTCCGGCGGACCATTCCGGTTGCCTTCCCGTGGACATCGGCTATGCCACCAGCGAGGGCGAAGTCGTGTCGCCGCACCAGACGACCCTTCTGAAGCTGCTCGACTCCTATCTGCAGCCGTCCCAGCCCCGGGAACTTGCGCCAGACAGCAACGAACTCAGGGTCCTCTGCGCCTTCTTGACGCGCGAATTTTTCGTGCTCTCCGCGTACACGTGCCGCGCAATTTCGCGCGCCCTGGGGCCTGCCGACGCTAGTGCGACGCAGCCCCATGATGCCCGGGACGACGACGCGCTGCGGGACGCAACCGCAGGGGCCCCACCGGACGCGCCTGCCCCTGCATCCCCCGGCCCGCTGCAGGAGCTCGATTTGCTGCTGCCGAAGGTCTGCGAGGCCCTCGTGCTGGTAACCCAATGCCTCACGTCCCTCGCATTGGCTTCCGAGGAGCACTACGCGCAGGCCGCCCCGCTCGCGCGGGCGCCGCAGCCGCACGGCGAGCGGCTTGCCGACGCTGTGGCCAGCGCGACGTCGCCCGCGGGCGCCCAGGGCTTCGTGGAGTGCCTCGTTGGTGTGTGCCTCGCGTCGCTGATCCCTTCCCTGATCCGTGCTGATATGGGTGCCGTAACGCGCAGAAACGCTCCGTGAGCTTGACCGCTTTTTGCCGCGCATCACGCTGGGCAAAGTCGCGCCAGGCGCGGTGCCCGTCGACCGGCTACCCGAGGGCGTGCGCGGCCTGCGGGAGGCGCAGACCGCACACGGCGGTGGGGCCGCGGGCACGCGCACGGACAACCCGAAGGGCTTCCAGTTCCTCAAGCGGGATCTTGTGCGGCTTCTGGGGATACTTGTCTCGGACCGCAGGGCGACGCAAGACCGCGTGCGCGCGTGCGGCGGTGTACAGGTCGTCATGAACATGTGTGTCATCGACGAACGCAATCCCTGTGAGTGCCCTTGCTGTCTGTTGATTGTAATCGCAATGCGAATACGGGGTGCGATCTCACGCCGGCGGTCAGCCAAACCTTGTTGGGCCTTCCTCTTTGAACCCCCAAGTCGTCGCTTGCACGGTGATAGGATCCGAATGCTGACGGGTGCCTTACAGTCCTCCGGGAACATGCAATTTTTACCCTAAGAAATCTGCTGCACGGGAACAAAGAGAATCAGGCGCTGGTCGAGGAGATCAAGCCCGTTGGAGAATGGGACGATAACGGGATGCTGCAAGGACGGGGTCACGCTGTACAGCGATAGGTGACAAGCATATGGCCACTCCGAGAGTGAAAACGAGCCGCAAGCGGCATTGTGATACAAACGTAACACGAGCAATGTACAGCGCACAGTACGGAGGATTAGTCTTCGTCCTCCTCGTCGAAATCAATAGCGCGCTTTCTGCGCGACCCTGCACCGGCGCGCCTGACACCCCACTCCTCTTCGTCCTCTTCGCTTTCCACGTCCATGGCTTCGCCCGCAGCCGGCTTGTCAGTCTCACCTGCCGCGGCATCAGACCCTGTGGTACGCTCCTGCTGCCTGCGTTTCCGCTCCTCCGCCTCGATCTTGGCTTCGAGCTTATCCAAGTCGTCTTCCTCTTCGTGATGCCGCGCCCGCCGCTTCTTCGGGCGCCGGCCCTCACCCTCGTCGGACTCGGCAAAGTCTGCGTCCTCCTCGGAGTCCGCGACGAGGAAGTCGTCGTTCTGGTACTCGCCGGGGCCGCGCCGGCCCGCCTCCTCGCCGTCGTCCGCCTTGCGCCGCTTGGCCTTGCGCGCGCTCGGGCCCGCGCCGCCGCCGTACTCGTCGTCGGACGCGCCGGCGGGAGCGAAGCCGTCGTCGTCGTCGTCGTCGGACCACATGTCGTCGCCGGAGCGCTTGCGCGGGTAGTTCGTGCGGCGGCGGCGCGCGCCGCCGAGGCCGTCGTCGTCGCCCTTGGGCTTGCGCGTCTTGCGGGACGCCTGCCGGAGCAGCTCCCGCTGCTCGCGCTCGGGGTCCATCGTCGGGTCCGGCGCCATGCGCAGCCGCGCGACCTTGGTGTGCTTCTGCCCGACTGCGCGCACGAGCATCCGGTGCGTCTCCGACTGCATGCCGGTCGGGCGCAGCGACATGGTGCCGGTGATCATGGCTTCGCACTGCAGAATCTCTGCACGCTTGTGCTGCGCGACGAGATAGGTGAGACCCTGAGCCTTGATGCCTGCCTTGGAGTCGACTGCGGGGGCCTGCGACGCCTGCTGCGAAGATTGTGTGCTGCCACCGATGGCTTGCCGTGGGACGGCACCGGAGGTATCGATCGTTTGGGTGATGTCGAAGAGTTCTTTGCCTAGCTTAAGGCTTAATGAGCCGTCAGACCATCTGATGATGCGGCTGTTAGACTGTCGGTGCTACGAAGAGTCATACACCTAGGGTTAGTGGGAAGAAATAGACGCGAAGGGCAGCCAGAGCTCACGTCCTGCCCATGTTCGTCCTTAACCCAACGCCACCTCATAGTGTTTTCGACTCTCAGTTTGATGGACATGTCTTTTTCACGTGAAGACTCTCCGACATGCGCAGCTTCCTCCTCTTGTTCTGGGCCTATGTAGGTGTCGGGGTGGAATGGTTTGGAGTCCACCTTGATGAAATTTGGGATGCGGATAACCCAGTGCTAGACAGACGAACATGAGCAGGCGTGACAGAGGTGCAATGAAGCCATATCTGAGCTAATTGTCCTTGGACGAGAGGGAAGGCTCACCTTGCCATCGGAACTCCTGGGGACCGGGATGTTTGGAATTTGCGCGCTGGCTTCCAAGACCTCTTCTTCCACGATGTCTTGTTCGGGCTCGTCCTCCTCGGCATATTCTAGTGCCTCACGGTGTCTGCGGTCAGGCGAGGAGATGCCGTCCGCGTGTTCAGACGAGGCCGGCGTTATGGCTCTGCAGGATGGGTCACTTAATTGAGTAACCAAAGGAGGACGATGTGGAACTTTAGATTACGGACTCTTGGTGGTGAATGACTTCATCAGCAGGCTTATCGTCGCCGAAAAGGTCGTCCATGTCCGCGTCTGGCTGGGGGCTCATTGGCTCGTCCTTGCCGGCGGGCGTGTCTAGATCGCGGTCGGATTCCTGCTGGCCGTCGTAGTTGGAAGCCTCTTCCTTGACCTCAGGGTCATTGGTCAGTACGTCGTCGAATATGTCCGCCGCCGACATGGTTTGCAAGGACGGTGAGGGGCCGAGGAGAGCGTGTGGGCAGGACGTTGCGCGCGAACCAGCTCAGCGCGCGGAGGAATTGTCACGGTCACGCGCGGTCACAGCACCTGTCACGATGTTTGGTACGGGCTCAGGCAGTGCGGTGTGATCATCTCGACCGCCCTCCACCCTCGATGTCTGCATCTCCGCGAGCATATCTCGCATTCTTTCTAGGGAGAAACTGCAGCACTGCTTGTACGCCTCATCGCTCCCATGTCCGAAGAACCTCGTGGCAGCGTTACGGCGGCCCCGCATTGGTATCTTGCATCGGAGGAGGCTGTTCTGCGCTTCAATAGCGACGTAACCTCCAACTTTCCAGAAGTCTCTGGCCATGTTGTGCCTCGAGGTCTAATTGCGTAGACCCACCAGCTGGGCTCCCGTCACGGCGGCAAATCGTCCACTCCCCCTGCGTATCGATTGAAGCTTTGCCTGTTCCCTGCCGGGCGTGTGTGGCTAGCGGCGTCTTGGCCTCACAGCTGGGCATATCCCACCGAGCTCTGGTACCAGTGAACCTTGCACAGCCCGGCGCGCGAATGACATGCGAGGACTTCGCCCGCCCGTGGACGGCGCACTGCACAGCCCCGCGCCCCGGTGGTACCGCCGCGTACCCTCGAGGTACGTACCGCTCGCGTCTGGTATCGATTCGCGTGCTGACTGAATTTCAGCGTTGGCCCTGTGCGGTATCAGCGGCGGCTGGATCACAGATTGCGGCTGCTGCGGGATACCAACGCTTGTGACTCCGTGAGTCGCCCGCGGAAGATCACACTGGCCCGAGCGGGCGACGACGAATAAGGTTCTGCTGCCTGGCTGGAGAGAATCGCCCAAATATGTGCGGGTGCATGTACGCCTGGTTCCCGCGCGCTGCCCTGCGGCTTGTGTAAGTTTGCCCTACCTTCCCCCCGTTTTTGGCAGGACCACAAGCGCCTCCCCGTCACTGGCAGTGCCCCGCCGTACTTAAGGTCACCATCTCGCCTCGCCTTCCCTTCCAACATCCCACATCCCCTCTTCACCAACTGACTCACTCCCGCAGCCCCGCCCGCTTCCAGCCCCCTCGTCCTCTGCTCGGCTACGACATGGACCGCGACCAGCACACACACCACCATGAGAGTCCGTCGTTCACGGACACGCTCGTCAATGGGCCGTGGCCGACGGAGATGACCGACGCGTCATTCCCGGACCCGGCGGGTGGCTTTGAGGCCTCGTGGAGTATGGTACGGCCCATCCGCTGTCGTTGTCCGACCTCGTGCTCACCGTCGAAATTGCGCAGCTCGACTTCCATCCCGACGCCACAGAGCAGCGCAGCCCATCGGCATCGCAGGGCTCGAGCGACAGTGCAGTATACATGTCGCGCTCCCAGAATGCACTGGGTCTTGATATTCCTCTCGCGTCTGTCAACTACCTGCCAACACCATTCTCCTACAATCTCGGCTACCCTGATCAGTACCACATGAACTCGCCATCCCCGGCTGCCTTACGGTCGCCTTTGCCGCAGATCATCACCAGCGATCTGCACTCGTCGTCGCAGGGCTCCAGCCTTGGTTCCGCTCTCCACTCGCCATCTGACCCGTTTCTGACTGCCACGAGCTCTCACTATCCGCAGTCGGCTGGCACATCGACCCCATCTTCCACCGGACACAGCTCACTACCTGTAACCCCCGCTCCGCTGCCGAACTCGTCGCGCCCTCACCTCCAAATCCCGACGCCGACAGGCATGTATTCGCCTGGCTCGCCATACATCGGCATGCACAGCAACGCGTCCTCGCCCACCAAGTCTCCGCTCCTGCGCGGCAGCCCGTCGACGTCGCCGATGCTCATTCACCACACGCCCGCCCACTTTACGGTGCCAGTTCAGCGCGCGCCCGCCCAGCAGGTGCTCGACATCGCGAACACCTGGCCCGACGCGCAGTACCTGGTGCCACAGCGGATCTACCGGCCGAACACGCAGAGCGACCGCAGGCGGTACGTCGAGGAGGTCGACCTCGAGGCCCCCATCATGTTCTACATGGTGCACCCCGAGGGGCTGGGCATCAACTGCAAGGATGCCATGAACTCGCGCTTCTCGCGCCTCCACGGCCGGGACGACCAGATGTTCCAGAACCGGGGACCCTCAGTATCCATCCGTATTAACGTTCGTCCCCTTTTCTGTCTGCCCTCACAGCATCGTCGCTGACGCCAGTGGCAGTGGCCGGGCTATACGCCATGGAGCCGCCAGATCCCCACGCGCGACTTCCGTAGCCCTCCCGGGCCCATCACCCGCGCCAAGCTCGCGAAGAACGTCGCGAAGACGGTGCAGCGGTTCCTGGAGGTGGATATCATCTCATCTGAATATCATGTGCTGTTGCTGACGGCGGTGCTGCACAGGAGAAGAAAGACAAGACCATGGAGGACGAGGCTGAGGCCAAGTACAAGGTCAACCACATCACCATCGACCAGATCGAGATCGTCGGCCTCCAGCACGTCTCGATGGGCAGCTGGCAGGCGCACCTCCGCCTGCGTTCCCGCACGTGAGGGCCCTGCCCCTCGCCTTGGTCACCAACAGGCACATCGGCACCCCTCCGCACTCCTCGCGGTCCCGTCGCCCCCTCCGCACACGCCCCCATCATCGTCGACACCGCCCTCTACGCCACTGCCCACCCATCTCATCCTGCCCACACAGCCCACCAGGACGCGCCCTGCCCGAGTGCCCCGCCCTGATCGCCGCACTGGACCCTGGCGTATGCTGTGTCGCGGCGCACTCGTGTCTGTCCATGGACGTCTTCTCCTCCAGCGGGCAGTGCATGTCGGCCAGCACGACTGCTGCCCGGCCATATTTTTTCTGGTACCCGTCCTGCTTTTCTTTTCTTTTCTGGCTTGCTCGTGACGTGACGTTTGTAATGACCTTTTCCCTTGGTTTGTTGTATCTGTGTCTCGATATGTCCTCGTTTCCCTCGCGCTCTGCCTCCATATGCTCTCTGCCCTTCTTGCCGTGATATACCGCTGTACAACTGCTCACCCCCAACTCCGTGCTCGCTCGCTCTCTGCTTGGCTCGCGCTGATATCCCCCCCTCGCTGCTTGCGACGCCCTTACGTTAGTAATACCCCTCGGACCGCGTACCCGCTGTGCCCCGCCGTTATTCTGTAGCTTCCCAAGCCGCCGCGCCTCGCGCCCGGCAGCAATATACATAACCTCCCACGGATCCCATGCAGCGGCACCGCCCGCGCCCCCGCAAGCGCCGCAGCGGTGCACGAGCAGCACCGCCCGGGTCAGCATCCAGGTAAGATTGTCCACCCGCGCGTGCGACGGAACGTCCAGCAGAACCGCGACGATCCGCCGGAACGAGCGCAGCGCAGGCCGTGGGCCCGCGGGGCCGCGTATGGCTGCAGCACGCCCCCGCAGACCGCGCACGCTGACGCACGCCCGCCCCGCCGAGCACGGCTCCGACGAGCGAGGAGCCCCTGCGCGTGCTGCAGGCCTGACTCCCCACGCCCGCCGCGAGGCCGCGATCGGCCAGCTGATTGCGCGGGGGAGGCCTCAGGCTGCGCTGCGCGAGGCCTGCCGCCCGGCTGCACCTCTGAGCTTGAGCTTACTGGCTGCCCGCGCCGGATGCGGCAGGCGTGCCCCCAGTCGCGCACGCAGGCTGATGCTGGCTGATGAGATGCGCGATGCGTCTGCGAGGGGCGCTGCGGACCAGCGCGTTTCGCAGCGATCGTCCACTGCGGGACGCGCCGAGCGCACCTTCGCGCGCAGGAAGGGGGCCCTCGGGGGGAGGAACGGAGACGGGGGCTCGCCACGGCGCAGGGGGCAGCGGCCGCCTCGCTCGCGCACCCGGGCCCTTTTGCTCGCGCGCGCGGGGCGTGCGTGCGTGCGGCGGGCGCGCAGGGGCTGTCCCGTGCCGCGCCCGGCACCGCGCGGCGGGGGCAGTGGGTACAGCCGCGTCGCAGAAGTCGCGGCTGGATATCCACTGTCAGTGGCGCACCGCCAGTGTTAGATTGCTGCGTGCGCGGCCGCGGCGCGCGCGTGGGAGCGCACATGGCCAGCAGGGGACGCGCCGCGGGAGACGCAGATCGAGCGGCGCGCGCGTGGGAGGGGCGCAGGGGGCCCGCGCGGCGTGGGCACGGCAGCTGTCAGCGGCGGGCCTCGAGGGCGCGGCTGCGCGTGCGCGTCCGCGGGAACACGCCGCGATGGAGGCGCGCTGCGGGGCCCTGCGGTTGATAACCGGCGCGAAAGGGGCGGGCTCAGGCCCTCGAGGGGCGCGGCGTGGCACCGCGGTGTGCTTAGCGGCGTCGCGCGGACGTGCGTTACGGCAGCAGGGTCTGCGATGGAGGGGGCCACTCGGCGCGGGCGTGTCCAGGCCGCCGAATGGCCAGTGGCTTGCCACTGCTGCTCGGCGTCGCCCGCGTGTTCAGGCTGGGCCCGGCGGCGTCGCAATCCGCCGGGGCCATCTGCGCCACGGCAGTCCTGGGCTTTGGTGTTGTGCTGATGCACGCTCGCGATTGGGCAGGCGCGGGCGCGGGCGCGGCCGAGAGCTGGCCCCCCCCGCTGACGAGGGCCGGTGCACGCCTGGGCTGGAGCAGAGCCTCGATGCGATAGGACCTCGACATGGGCGATATGCTGCCGCGCACGAGACCGGGGACGATGACTTAGGGGGGCACAGGGATCAGCGCATCTCATGGCGCCGTCGACAATTAGCACCTCCCGCGGGAATTCTGGGCCTCTGTAGGGCTGCCCCGCGGTCCGGTGCTGGGAGAGTGGAGCGTATATCAGTATAGGTATGTCTGGAACCAGTGCACGGTGGGACAGGCTCGACCTTCGACGCCGCCATCGATGGTTTTAGGCTGCGATGCGAGCCCCTGCGTAGCTACCACCCACGTAATGACACCGTGGGCTTTGATACTCGTTGCCCCGTGCCGTACGCGCAGCCATGTGCCCGCACCGTGCGCCAGCCGCCCGCCTGCCGTGCAAAGCCCCGAGAACAAAGATGTGCGCGTTGGCGACGCCGGGGCGCGGCACGGCGGTGCGAGAACAAGGGCCCGCGAACCTGAACGCCTGCCTAATCGGGCAGCGCGCCCCCTGTGCCAAACTCGGCCGTTCGCTTCACCGCGCCATATCGAGCCGCGGCGAGCTCCCGACGCGTTGTTCTCGCGCGCCCGCAAAGGCGACAAGGCCCGCAGAGACATACGCCGCGCTGCATTGACTCTTGTCTCGCATCCGTGCGTGCACTTGTCCGCAGGCCTCGCTGAAGGCGAGCAGGACGTCCGGCGCAGAAGCCCTCGCGCGAACACCGTATCCGTGCACAACAGGACGCCCCGCGTATAACAGCGCTGCAGCAGCCCGCGGGGCCCCCAACCGCACCCCCGCTCCGCCGCCAGCCCACAGCCCACAGCCCGGTGCCCCGCACAGCCCCCGTGTCCACATATCCTGCACCCGCCGCGCCTCTTACGCAAGACATGCCATCGATGGAGCAGGGCTGCATCGCAGTCGCACTGGTGCAGCGCCAGGTGACGCTCGTGCACGGTACGCGCCCTCCCTCCCTCCCCGCATGCCCGCCCGCTGACGAGCCGCCAGCCGCGCGCACGCACCGGCACAGCGACGCGTTCCTCGACGTGCACACCTACACGCCGCTCGCCCCGCGCGTCTTCCTGCGCGCGGCCGTGCCCGAGGCGCGCATCGCGCCCGCGGACGTCCTCCGCGTGCTCCCCGCGGCCGCGCCCGACGCGGGCGTGCTCGAGCTCGCGCCGCGCGCGTACGCCGAGTTCGTCGCGCTCAGCGCGCGCACGCAGGCGCGGTACGAGCGCCTGTTCTGCGCGATGGCGGAGCACGGCCGCGCGCGGAGGCGGTGAGGGCGCGCGGGGCGGTGTTCTGGCGTATTCGCCGGTTTGCTGTGGGATCGTTCGCGCGGGTGGGATTTGGGTTCGGGGATACCCCGCTGGCGCTCTGCGTGCGGCTGACATGTATCGATAGCTTGTAGACGAGTCCGGCCGTACATTATAGTTGTAGCACTAGTAGCATTATTGTGTTCCGTCCAGGTTCCTGTATGACAGCCTATGCAGCATATGACCATATCAGTCATGCGAGCACAATTACACATCACTGAAGAAGGCGGATTATTCACCCTGCCAAAGAGCTCATTAAGCAAGCTTTGCTGTGACCATCATCCGTTCAAAGTCGGGCAGACTCATCGACTGATCGGGCTGGGTCGAGAACGCGCCGAGCATTTGCACAATCTGGGCCGCGGGCGGTGTCAGCGCGTGCATATAGCCATATGCAGGGGACCGGTGTACTTGCCTCCTCCGCGGTGAGCTTGAGGTTGATCAGCGACGCCATTCGCGTGATGTCCTTGATCATGAGCCGCTGCCTGTCCAGCTCCGCGTCGGGCACGTCCGGGAAGAACATCGCGAACGCGTGCCGCGCCTCGGCTTTCTGCCGAGCCGTCACGCGCCGCGACGGGTCCGCAAGGTCGTCGTCGTCACTGGCGTCGGGTGACAAGGAGGATGTCGTGGCGCTGCGGCCCTTCCTACCCCTGCTGGCGCCGCCGGCCTTGCGTGTGCTGTTTTCACGCACGAAGCCGCCGTCTTGGTACTCGTCGTCCGAGTCTCCCTCCGCAGCGTCGTCCTCCTCGTCATCGGACGCGACGTACTCCTCCTCGGACGGCTCGCTCAGGTCCGCCGCGTCCTCGTCGTCCATCTCGACGTCGCCGTCTTCATCACCGTCGCGCACGCCGACGTCGAGCAGCGCGGCGCAGACCGCGCGCCAGTCCTTGCGGCCGACGAGCAGGTGCGCGTCGTCGTCGTCCTGCGCGCCGCCCTTGTTCTCCCAGCCCGTCGCGGCGTTGCGGAACACCGCGAGCACGTCCTCGTCGTCCGGCTGCAAATCGAGCGCCTGCAGCGCGGACGGTATCGCGGAGAACGGCATCGCGTCCGCGCTCGCGCCGTCCTCGTCCGCGTCCTCGTCCGCGCCGGAGTCCGCGCGCGATGGCTCCGGCAGGAATCCGCCGCCGGACGGGCCTTCGTCCGGCAAGAAGCCGCCCCCGCCAAAGTCGTTGACGAACCCGCCGCCGGACAGGCCGTCGTCGGGTATGAAGCCGCCGGGGGTAGCAGAGGCGGAGGCGTCGAGCTTGCGCCGCTTGTGCACGGGCCCGTCGCCGGTCGGGCGCGGACGCGTCCACGCGCCAAACGCACGGTCTATGCGGCGGCGCACGCGCAGCGGCAGCGCAAGGAAGCTTGGGTCGGCGTCGCTGTCGGACATCTGCTCGTCGTCGTTCACGGTGAAGGTGATTGGTTAGCAAGCGCGGGGGAGGGCGCTTGCGAGGCGTCTTCGTGGCGTGAGAGATCTGCGAGGCGCCCGGTGCACGCCTTTGTCGGTCGTTGTCCATGCGCCGCGCCATGCTGTGGCCCTCGGGACAATCGTCCGTCGTAACCATGTCGCTATATAAACGCCAGAAACTACGAATATTCTATCTCCCATACCACCACCACCATGGAGCATAACCCCACTGAACTCGTCCACATCGACGTTCCCGAACTGACGCGGATCCTGGAGGACCAATTCGAACAGGAAGACGACCCATGGGACCTCGTCAAGGAGCAACCGCCTCTTCACGAGATGCCCGCCCCCAGCGGGGCCGCGCACGAGTGGCCGGTCGAGTGGCTCAACGTCTGCAACTGGCTCTACGAATGCAGCCCGATGGTCCCGCAGCGCGTGTGGACGCCGCCCGGGGGCGTGCCGCGCGGCGACGGCCTGAAGGCCTTCGTCCCCTTCGGACGCGTCGTGGGCTTTGGCGAGTACGCCCGGTATGGCGTGCACGTCAGCGACCTCGACCGGAACGACGAGCACCCCGGCTCGTTCGCCTTCCTCGAGAACCCGCTCGGGAGCGAGCTCATGGGCCGCACGCAGAGCCACTTCACCCTGCACCTGCAGGTAAGCATCTTCTATGTTATATCTGGCTGATAGCTGACGAATACGCGCAGTGGCCCGGCTTCGAACACGAAGAGAGGATAAGCAGCGGCTCCCCAGGCACCGCGCGTGTCTTGCGGCTCTCCATCGCGGCCGAGACGCGCAACTTCCTGTGGGCCGCATACAAGAAGATGGCCGTACGTGTCTCGCCTCCTTCCCGCGCTCACGCACTCACTACATTTCCACAGCAATCCGACCTGTCAACGCACCTGAACGCCTGGCACCCCGCCCGCGTCCCGTGGACGCGCCTCCGCATCCTCGGGCTCGCACAGCTCGCCGACGGCCACTGGCAGCCCGTGCTCTACCTGTCGACGGAGTACGCCGAGCTGCCTGCGCCCGCGGAGTACGAGGCGCTGCGCGCGACGATGCATGCGCAGCTGGTTGCGCTGTGTGCGGCCGAGGGCCGGTCGCAAGAGTTGGCGGCTCTCCTTGGCAATATGCATCTCAAAGGCGCGTCTGAGGAGCTGGCTGCTATCCTCGGAGGCATGCGTCTTGGAGGCGCGCACGAGTAGGAGGGAGATGAAAAGGACGTCGACAGCAATCAGTGAACGACGATGATTTATCTGGTCTCCGATTCTCAGCCATTTTCCCCAGTCGATAGTTTCCTTCCATTCAGCATGCAATGTGTTTACATTACGCCGTGCCGGTATGTCTGCCTCTGAGCGAGGATCGCGAATGATCATTAGTACGTCGTAAGTAATAGTCTAACGTCCACCACCAAGAGCCTTCATACGAGCCTCCGCCGCCCGAGCGCGCCTCTCCCGCTCGACCTTGGCCCTCATCTCCGGCGTGAGCCCCATCACGCTCTCGCCCGCGCCCGCTGCGCCGCCGAGCTTCCGCGGGCCCTCCGCAGGCTCCCTCCTGCGCACCTCAGGCTTCGGGGGCTCAGCCGCAGGCAGCTCGGCCTCCCGCTCCTTCTGCGCGGCCTCGCGCTCGCGGATCTTGTCCTTGAGCCCGCGCCGGCGCACCTTCTTCTTCCCCTCGCGCTCCTCCTCCATCGCGCGGCTCAGCGCACTCGGCACGCGCGCCCCGCCCTCGCCCGCCCCGAGCCAGTCCCACCACTCCGCGTGCTCCGCCGCGCACCGCCGGAACACGTTCCGCACCCCGCGCGTGCGCGCGTAGTCGTACGCCGTCCGCCGCGTCCCCGGCACCGGCGCGCCGTCCTCGTCGCCCTCGTCGTCCGCCGCGGGCGCCGGCGCGTCCGCGCGCTGCACGGCCAGCGTCGGGTCCGCGCGCGCGTCCTCGAGCAGCCAGCGCACGGCGTCCTCCGCGCCCCGGCGCACCGCGTACACGAGCAGCGTCTCGCCGGGCGCGGCGTCCTCGACGCCCTCGGGCGCGCGCGCGTCGACGCCGCCGGGCCCGAGCGGGTCCCCGCGCGCGAGGAACGCGCGGAGCGCGTCGAGGCGGCCCTTCGCGACCATCTCGAGCGCGCGCGCCCAGCGCTCCGCGAGCGCGCGCTGCGCGTCGAGCTGCGCGGCCTCCTCCGCGGTCAGCTTGGGCTTCTCGGGCCTGCGCGGCGGCTGCGCGGGCGCCGGGGCCGGTGCGGGCTTGGGCTTCGGGAGCGAGGCGAGGTAGGCGTCGTCCTGCTCGCGCAGCGCGTCCTCGGTCAGATGCGAGATCTTGACGCGCGTCAGCTCCTGCAGGCAGCGCAGCAGCTCGGACTGCGTGGGCCGGCGTGTCGGGAAGGGGAACGTCCGCAGCCGGTCGTCGCCTGCAGGGGTGTCAGAGTTAGGCTACTTTGCGGCAATGTGTGGCGTACCCTTCTCGAGGATGGCGCCCTCGTAATCCAAAAATATCCTGCGGTTTGATACGCTCGCTCGGATGAAGATGCGCTCGCAGTCGTGAAGCTCATCGGCCCAATCCGTCAAGAGATTCCGGATATCCTGATGATGAATTTAGTCTCAGTGCACGTACAGCGGCGCAGTCAGCGATGGCTCTCACGTCTCGCAGAGCTTGTTCACCGTAGCGTCGAAGCTGGGCGCCTGCACTGATGGCCTTGCGGCCTGAGCTATCGTTTAGGCCTTGTGAGCCACCCTGCTTCCTACGGGCTGTGGAATCATGCTTAGAGACTGCGGCGCTGCGCGTAGCCATTCAAGCTCACTCGTGTAACGGTGGAAGGTCTTGTGCAGCAGTACCTCCGTATCGGGCTTCGGCTTCTTCTGCTTCCCCTTCTTCGTGGTCCCGCTGTCTTCCTCGCCCTCCGGCCGCGACACGCGGATGACGGCGCCAGCAAAGTGACCACCCGCGGTCATGAACAGCGCCCACTTTCTGCCTTCTTCGCCCCCACCGCTTTGCATGTCCTTCAGCTCTTGAAGGTAGCGCTGCCCCGCATCCTCGCCTCGGTAGGAGATGAGGTCAGACGGGAAGAGCACCTTGTATATACCGAGCTGGGTGGCTGGTGGGGAGTGGAACCAGGCCAAGGGTGCGTTTGGGACGCTACGGGTGGAGGTCTCATCGTCTCCGTCTCCGTCTTCGCGGATTGTGTGCAAGCGCTTGGTTTTGCGCACTAGTGTGGAGACGGCGTCGTCGTCGGACTCATCGTTGTCATCAGAAGACGACGCAGAGCCAGAGAGCGAGTCTTCCAGACCTGAGAGAAAGTATGAGCAGAAGCATAAGACGTTCTAGGGTTGGACACACCGTCTGCCAGTTGTGCGAACTGGACTTCAGAAACAGCGTTTCCGCCCGATACGCGCATCTTTACATTGTAGCGATGCCAGTCGGAACGGAAGTGCGTGCGCTGCTCGTCCACATCTGCGAAGGTCGCGCCAAGGCAGATGTTACATGCGCGAGCTCCTGCGGGTGCGAGGGGTGCAGGAGAGGGTGAACTTGGGCGCGAGGGCTCTTCTAATACAGGGGGTGCTGCCGCAGGGAGGTTTCCAATGCTTCGCGGTACGAGGGTGTCGAGTAGAGGCTGGGGGATAGAGAATACATGATACTGCTCGTAGCGGGCCATTGCGAGTTTTGCTTGAGAATACAGTGAGGTGGTATAGGTTGTTCTATGGTGGATGCTGGGTATAACTTATGCGTGAGCTAACGCTACAGGTGGTGGTGGTGGCGAGTCTTTATGAGAATACACTGGACGGCGCGGATCCGGAAGGCGATGTCGATGACTCGCGGAGGTGACTCGTTATGAGATGACTGGCTGATGGAGGCAGCAAACGGAGTAGTATTTGTCAGCAAGCAGCGTGGGGGCACGAGTCGTCGGCGTTGTCCAGAACGTTGAGCAGAGCGGAAAAGACGACGTCAAGCACTCTGACGACATTGGGCGAGAAATTGGGCGGAAATAATGGCCATGTGGCTCTCGCGTGGCATCGCCGTCACGTGGGACGCGTCGAGCGCGTAGACGCGCTGTTCAGGTTCTCCCTTTTACGACGACCATGCCGCCCGCTCGCACCGCACGCTCCCGCCCCGCCGACGCCGCGCCCGTCGACGTCGACTCCGACAGCGCCGGAGACACCGAAAACGACGAGGAACCGACCCCCAAGCCGCAGCGTATCGCGCGCAAGCGCATCAGCGAAGCCTTCGACGCCAGCTTCACCTCCGACTCCGGCAGGGCGCCCCTCAAATCCGTCAATATTAACGACGATGCCGCCGAGAAACGACGTCGGCGGAAGAGCACACGCCCCGTGATCCCGCTCGATGACAACGAGGCGGGGCCATCGAGCGAGGACCCCAGGGCCGCCGCGCACGCCAGGCAGAAGCAGCAGCTCCTGTCTGTCGCAGAGGCACCCGCGATCGACGTTCCCCTCGATGTCATGAACTCGAATTTCGAAGAATGGATGAAGATGGCTACAGACAACGTACGTGCCTGTCCCTCCAGTCGCCGCGGATATCAGTCAGCAGCACTCGCTTGGGCCGTTGTCCTCCCCACGGCGCGTAGTGCGCTTAGGAGAGCTGCTCTGTGGTTAGCTGGACAGTCTTTCCACTCATCAACAGCCCTAGCAAGTGCTGCCGCGTGACATGCTGCTGCAAACTGGTCGTTCTTCCCAGTTGCCACACTGACGCATATGTCTGCAGAAAATCAACGCGGCGAACTCCTGGAACTTCGCCCTGATTGATTATTTCCACGACATGTCCCTATTGCGTAACAACACAGACAACTCCATCAATTTCCAGAGAGCCTCTTGCACACTGGACGGCTGCGTCAAGATTTGGACGAGCCGTGTCGACAGCGTTGGCACTGAGACCGGGAAGCTTCTTAGTAACCTGGCAAACGAGGGTCGCATTGGTGCTGACGACGATGACGACGATGACGATGGTGAGGGTGGGGAGGGTGGTCAGGCGAAGAAGCGCAAGACGCACCGTCCAGCGTCGACGCTTGCGAAGGACATCTCTCAGCTGCGGAACAAGAAGCTCGACCTCGAGTTCCACGTGGATCCTTTGTTCAGGAAGACCTGTGCCGACTTCGACGAGGGTGGTGCCCAGGGTCTGCTCATGAATCACCTTGCCCTCGGTGTCGGCTCGGACGGCAGTCTGAGGGTCGTTTTCGACGCCAGTGACTCTGTCAGCAAGGATGACGAGGAGGAGCTGGAAATGGAGGAACCACCTGCTGAAGTCGACTTGTCAGACCTTAGACGTGAGTTCAAAACAGCTGCTGTGCTTGTCCGAGTTCTGACTCTTCGGCAGAGCAATTCCTGTCCAACCTCGAGGACTTTGAGGAGAAGACGATTTGCCACTCGCTCGAGGACTTCTCTTTCTCGAAAGACAAGTGGGCAGTCGACGATTCCGCCAATCTCTTCCGCAACGGGCCCGCCTTGGAGCAGGATGACGACGACGACGACTTCGGGCCGGAGCTCGCAGGCTTCAACGACGACCTCAACGACGGCGCCCCAGCAGACATGGAGGGTGCGGCACCCGTGGAGGACTTCTTCGTCGGCGACCAGGCCGTCAACGACGACTACGTACACGACGACCCGCCGAGCCCCAGCGTTGGCTCCGAGGGCGCCATGGCAGATGAGGCGCGCGAGCATGGTGCTGGTGGTGGCGGATTTGTGCAATTCGACCCGCGCAAGGCGCCCAACGAGCGCGACCTCGTCCTCGCGATGACCGACAACGGAGAGGGCGGCATGATGTACGACTATTTCGACAGGTCCGTGCTTGGCAAGAACTGGGCTGGCCCAGAGCACTGGAAGTTGCGCAAGGTCGTCCGGAGACGTCAGTGTCTCTATTACAACAGCGTGCACTAGTGCTAACGGGTTTTCCTGCAGCCGACGCCGCCGAGGCTGCGCCCAAGAAGCAGCGCGAGAAGAAGGAGCCGATGAAGATCAACTTCACGGAGGAGCTGACTGAGAATCCTAAGGAGATTGCGAAGAAGCTCTTCGTGGCGCCGTCGAGAGGCGCCGCGCTCACGCTGCCTGGGCCGTCGCTGGCCAAGAAGCGGACGCGCAAGGGTAAGGAGAAAGAGAAGGAAGAGAAGCGCTTCGACAACACCCTTCCCGACGACATGCACTTCTCGAGCAAGCAGCTCGTGACTCTCTTCCTCAAGCCGAAGTTCTCCGTGAGCTCTTCAGATCCCGGTTTTGTTTCGAAATACTAAGATTTGCGCAGCTCCGTATGCGCGGCCAACGCGGGAGGGCGGACGATCGCCCTGAGGGCGAGGTTGACGAGAACTTCTGGGCACAGGCTGCTGCTGAGCAGGCCGCCGGTCGCTCAGAGTCTGACGAGATCGACGCCAGTATGTGTACACTAGCATCGGCTCTCCGCGCTCTTTCTCATCAGCCTCTCAGCGCAAAATGGCGGTGCGATCCCGTTCAATACCCAGTTTTTCCACGACGACGAGTACGACGACGCGCCCGGCTTCGACGATGTCTTTGACGGCGGCGACGTCATCACTGCGATGCCCGAACCCGGCGAACAAGACTTGCTCGCGACGGCACCGCAGAAGAGACGGGTGCGGCCAGAGACCGTCAACTACGCCAAGCGCGCGAAACGGGTGGATGTCAGGAAGCTCAAGGATAACATTTGGAGGGGCTTGGACATTGTCGTGAAAGAGGAGAATGAGGACGAGGATGCAATGGTGGGCTCTACTTTGACTCTCGCAAGTTTTATGACTGAGATGTGATTTGCTCAGGACACCGACGAGAGGCCAGCAACAGACCCGACAGAGCCGAGGGTGTTCGAGAGTGTCATTTCGGGTCTGCAACAGTCGTATCCGAAAGAGAAGCTAGACGATATCAGCACCAGCTTCTGCTTCATCTGCCTTCTGCACCTTGCCAACGAACGCGGCCTCAAGCTTGAGAATGGTGAGACCGAGGATACGATCATTCCAGATGAGGAGGATACCAAGAAAGTCGGGAATCTTTGGGACCTGAAGGTATGCCTACGCTTTGTCTCTTCCTCCGGCGCCAGACTAACATGTCTCGTGCAGGTATATCGCGACCCCGACGCGACACCCTCAGCATAGTCCCCGCACTCGTACCGGACTTCTTGGCTGTATTCTTCTTGAGATATCCTATTTGTTGTTCAATTTCTCCTTCCCTTTGGCTACCAAATCTCTTGTATTGTCCGTGAACTACTGTAGTTGTGACATAAATCGTTTACGATACAATCGAGGACATATTTCCGCTTGCCCACGATATGTCGGCGCCTGCGGCGGCCGCGGACGTGCTGAAGTAATGCGGTGGCGCTAAACTCTGGAACCGCATTCGCCATCGTCTCCCATGCAGACCTGACTCTGACCGCCACACTTGACGCGTACCATGGGCTTGAGGCGGTGGATAAGGTATGCACGACTTCCACCTCACTGGAAATATTCGTTTGACGGCGAGAACGCAGCAAATACACGCGGGCGATACCGCCCATGTCCCCCATGGACCTACGCGGCGCGCCGTCCGCTGAGTTCACTGTGCGTAGCCCCTCTGGTCGTACACGCCATGTACCAGCTCACTGATGTACAGTCATGCCAATAGCTCAAGGCGGTTGTCCTCGGTCTCATCATCGGCTGCCTGCTGTGCTTCACGAACCTCTACTTTGGGCTGCAGACGGGATGGATCAGCATGTGCGTCTCTTATATTCTTAGCTGCTTCTACCGCCTGACTGCCCTTGCAGGATGTCGCTGCAGTCCGCCTTGATAGGCTTCCTCATGTCCAAATTCTTCCCCAAGCCCATCACGGCGCAAGAGAACATCGTAATCCAGACGACCGCTGCGGCGACCGGCACCGTACGTGCGGTCATTCTGGGGTCTCATTCGCGCTATAACCATTAGTCCTGTATCTACACAGATGCCTCTCGCTGCAGGATTCGTCGGCATATTGCCTGCTCTTGGCCTGTTGGACGAAGACCGAGACGGCGTGCCCGCGATACACCTCTCTTGGTGGTCGGCCATAGCGTGGTCGCTAGCTGTTGCGTTCTTCGGGTGAGCGGCCCATCGCTCCGCTTCCGCTGTTCCGTCCTGACCCCGCTCCCGCTCAGCGTGTTTCTATCGCCGCCACTTCGCAAGCGAGTGGTACGTACGGATGTATGCTATCAACAGGGTCACACCTCTGACGCCCGCACAGATCATCGAAGAGCAACTCGCGTTCCCCTCCGGCACCGCGACGGCGCAGCTTATCTCGGTCCTGCATGACCTGCCTCCGCCAGATACCACCGTGACTAGGCGTAGAGGTTACAGCGAACTTGACCATGACGAAGCCAGACGGGAACCGATCGCAGATCCGGAAACATCTGAGGAAGGCGGCTTGCTTGAAGAAACCGAGACCATTGAAGCGAAACCTGAGGGATGGTCTGCGCTCGTCTGGAGCTTTGCCGCGTCGGGCGCGATGACGGTACGTGCAGTCATGCGTCCCATGTGCAGGCGTGCTGAACCCGCTATATAGCTCCTGGCATACTTCTACCCAGTGGTGTTTTCGATTCCATTATTCGGGAGGTATCTTGCTCAAGAGTGGCTATGGACGTTTACGCCGAGTTTGTCGTACATCGGACAAGGTATTATTATGGGTTTCCCGACGACCCTCAGCATGAACCTGGTACGCAGTTTTTCACGTTGATTCAGCATGTTGCTTATCCACGCGCAGGGCATGCTCGTCGGCTGGGGCATCCTCTCTCCCCTCTCCAAAGTCTCCGGCTGGGCTCCTGGGACCGTGGGCGACATGACGACGGGCGCACGCGGCTGGATCCTTTGGGTGTCCCTCGCGATCATGTGCGCAGACAGCCTTGTCTCGCTCATTCCCGTAATCTACGAGATCGCCGTCGAGAAGGTGCTACCGGGAGTGCTGTACTCCAAGCTATCGAGCGACGCACAGGACCACGGCGAGGACCGAGAAGTCGAGAGCGACGACCGGCTCGTGCCCATGAAGTGGGTGTGGTGGGGCCTGGGCGGTAGCATCGTGTTTGGAACTATGCTCGTGTGGGCAGTGTTCGGTCATGAGGGCATCACGCCGTGGGCCACCGTCATTGGGTATATCGTCGGTGCCCTGCTGAGTGTGCTTGGGTAAGTTTCGTGTTCGTCTGTGTTCAAGTTGATCTCATGCCCTCCTTTTTAGTGTACGCGCTCTGGGCGAGACGGATCTAAACCCCGTCAGCGGTTTGGGCAAGATCAGCCAGCTTCTGTTCGCCTGGATACAGCCAGGAAATATTGTGGCGAACATCATCGCTGGCGGTGTCGCCGAAGCAGGTGCTCAGCAGTTAGTAGCAAACATCGTAGCTCGCGAATTATGCTCATCAATATCTATAGGGCCGGCGATTTGATGCAGGACTTGAAGACGGGACATCTTATGCGCGCATCTCCAAGAGCTCAGTTCTATGGACAGCTTATAGGCTCGACCCTGTCTATCATCGTCACCTCGACAGCATACTCGCTCTACCAGAAGGCATATCAGATTCCTGGTCCTTCTTTCCCTGCGCCGACCGCTTATGTGTGGCTGGGTTTGGCTCGTCTTTTGCGTGAGTCTATAAGCCTTGGCTGGTCAAGATCCTGTCTGACAGCCTTTTCACAGGCGACGGCCAGCTGCCCGAGCAGAGCGCGACCTACATGGTCCTCTTTGCAATCATCTTTAGCCTCGTCGCCGCCTTCAAGGTGTACGCCACGCGGCGGGAGCTGCCGTACGCGAAGTGGATCCCGTCGGGCATCGCGTTCGCGATCGGCTTCCTGAATACGCCCTCGTTCTCGCTCGCGCGCCTCATCGGCGGCGTCGCCGAGCACGTCTACTACCGGCGCGCGGGCGGCCGCGAGAAGGGCGGCATCCGCCTCATCATCATCGCGAGCGGCTTCGTGCTCGGCGAGGGTGTCGTCAGTGTCGTCTCGCTCGTCCTGCGCACGTGGGGTATTGGCGCAGCGAGCTGCTGGGGCTGTATACCCGGGCTGTGTGGAGGGTGTCCTGCGTAGCTTTTCTCCACTTTGGGATATCGGTTGTTCATGACTTTAGACACGACATATCATGCTATCTTTTGTTTGACCTGTTGCGCTCCATTCAGCCGAGATGTGGTGCAGCTTGCTATTTAGTCTCGTACCAGACCTTCCTTCGACGAATTTGGCAATCGAATCAGGAAGGTCTGGTCTCCAGCCAACGGCGGAAGGGGGGGTCGACATTTCGACGCGCGAGCGTTCGGCGCCTACCGCGCTTGCTCTCGCTCGTACCCCTCCGCCGCCGCCCTCGTCGCTCCCTAGCCTGCTCTGCTTGTATTAGCCACTCGAATGCGATATATTTCATTCCAGTACAGTCTGTGATGATGCTGTCAACATACTATACCCGCTCCGCCCCTCCACAATCTTCAGAGGCTGCTCTCAACTCCTTCAGCGACCTCGACCGAAATTTCAAAGCTACAAGCACTATAGGGTGTTCCTCGTCACCGCCATACCTCTCTAATGATGGGGAGGCTCTCAAACAGCATCGTATACAGCAGCGGGTTAATGTCACGCAGCTAGCCGGCCCTCTCCAGTCTGATTCCGACGACGACAAAATTGGAGAGCGCATGAGCTCTACCAAGAAGACCCTCGCCATCGTGAAGCTCATGGGAAAGAAGTATCCGCGCTTCAGTCAGCGGAGCTTCATTCTCGAGCTCTGTTCATGTCGGATAACGGAGATCTGAAGGCCGCCACAACCAGCGGGAGCTCAGGGCGAAAATTCCGAAGATTCACGAGAACGTGGTCTTCACGAAATCCGGCGTACTCGGACAGCGCTGCACGGTACGGAGAAGGGAGCGTGGCTGATAGCGCTACGAAGGGGACTTTGCGGCCAAGTGCACGGCGGGGACCGCTTATCCGCGCGTACGCTGGCCGCCAATCGTGCGATTCATAGACGGAGTTTGCTTCGTCCAGGTAAACAGCTTGGAGAAGGGGCTTGAACGAGTCGCAGTGCAGGACTCGCGCGAACCGAGGGCTCTCCACCATCTCTGGACATGCAAAGATGACGCGGAAGTCCCCGCGGGCTGCCCGTTCCAGGACATCTTCACTCTTGAGACCCTCGTAGATGTACACAGAGGGTAGCTTCAGCTTCGTCATTCTAGACAGACCAAGGTAAGTTCAACGCGTTACAGCCACTGCTAAGCACGCACCTCATGGCTCCCTCGATACCTAAGCTCGTGTACGGTGTGATGACCAAGGGGACCGCCGCCTTGTCCACCAGTAGAGGGAAGCACCATATGAGCGACTTTCCCTTACTGATGGGTGTTATAACAGCGATGTCGCCGTCCTGCCCAAGGACGAGGTTCGAGACGTGTCCCTGGAAGTCGCGCATGACCCCGTCTTGAGGTATCCAGCCGGCCTCTCGAGCCAGAGCCGTCCAGGCGTCCAAGGACAGAGGCTCTCGACGACGCACTGCACCGAAATCCTCGTCGGGGAACTTGAAAGGCAGCAGCCTCTTGCGTCCAGACGAGATGCGAAGGCCATACGGCGTATATGATGGCGTTTTGGGGATGGCCTCGTAGCCATTGCGGTACTGCTTCCGCTTCTTCGCGCTGTTGGCTTTCGGTGACGACGTGAGCACAGACTCTGGCTCTCTGCGCTTCGACTGTCGAGGCGTCGATAGTATCGAAACCTTCCTAGCCGCCAGGGTGTGCAAGAGCGGCTCTTCTTCGCTTTCGTTGCTCGATTCTTCTGATACTAGAGGTATGGCGGAGGGAGGCACATTCTCGGACATGTACGACAGATACGGAGGAAAAAGATGTATTAGAGCGGTATAGACATGTGATTATAATGTGTTCAGTCGCCAAGAGTTTATGTCGGTGGTCTAGGATAGCATGGGCGGTGAGGGGTGGGCCAGGGAGCGACGAGGGCGGCGGCGGAGGAGTACGAGCGAGAGCAAGCGCGGTAGGCGCCGAACGCTCGCGCGTCGAAATGTCGACCCCCCCTTCCGCCGTTGGCTGGAGACCAGACCTTCCTGATTCGATTGCCAAATTCGTCGAAGGAAGGTCTGGTACGAGACTACTTGCTATTCTCGCGCCACGAGAAGTTAGCTATGTGTCAGCAAGCGTTCAAGCGTTCATCTTCTCTTTCGTCCTGAAACCTGTCAGCTCTCACTGTACATTTGACTATGCAGTCCTGCAGGTAGTTGTGCTCCTTAGTCTCGGGCTAAAACGCGCCTCAACGTCGTTCAGCGCTGGGTGTGCTAAGTCAGTCCCGCCGTCCCGTAGGGATACTCGCACGCTTTGTTCTTGCTTTCGGTTTTTGAACACTCGAGTCCTCGGTCTGATGCATCGACTCGTGTACATGGCTTCGTATAGAACATGATGAGGAAACAGCTGATACGAACGGAATCCGGGGATGCGTGCGAAGCGCCACACGAAGGGCTGTCCCAGACAGTCCTTGGTCGCCCGTGACTCGCTCACACGAACTTCATCAAAGACCTCCATCTTCACCCTGCTCTTCCAGGCTCTTCCCGCCGCCTCCTGGCCAGTATGTCTGACCTGAGTGCAGGTCAGAAATACCTCCGCTGTGCTGCAATAGCGGCAAATGCGTGAGCACTGCGCTTGCGCTGCTGAGCGCA
This sequence comes from Phanerochaete sordida, assembly GCA_019973155.2. Classification (NCBI taxonomy): domain Eukaryota; kingdom Fungi; phylum Basidiomycota; class Agaricomycetes; order Polyporales; family Phanerochaetaceae; genus Phanerochaete; species Phanerochaete sordida. Next base: position 83,559 of record BPQB01000020.1, on the reverse strand, counting down.
GTCTGACGACCTGCTTGCAGGCTATGGGCCGGAGGCCTCTACAGCTTTCCGCTCTTTTCGCCGGCCCTGGCCGAGCACCACCACTTTACGCAGCCGCAGCTCACGACCATAGCCCTTGCGTGCGTTCCCAATTTCCTGCACACCCGCCTTCGCTCACGAACCCACAGGGGCATGGTCGGACAGTACCCCATAGCCGCGCTCGTGGGCAAGGTCCTCGATACCCGCGGCGCGCGCACCTGCTCGCTCATCGCCGGCGCATGCTTTGCGGCAGGCTTCGGCCTCTTCGCGTACGAGATCGCGGACGTGCCCCCGCGGACGGCGGACACGACGGACGTCTTCCGGCGGATGATTGTCTACTTCGGGCTCATTGGGGTTGGGACGGTCTTCTCGTACGTGTGCTCTACCTCCTCGTGCAGCAGAGCCTAATGTATCGCACAGGTACTTCTCGTTCGTCTTCTCCGCGACGCAGACATTCCCACACTACATTGGCGTCGCGTCCGGCACGAGTATGGCCCTCTTCGGGTGCTCGCCGCTGCTCATGTCTATCCTGGCTGAACATGTCTTCACGAAGGACGGCGTTCTCAACGTGTCGACCTTTCTGGCGTTCCTTGCCGTTGTCACAGGCATAGCCCATCTGTTCGGTGCATGCATCCTGCCGGGAGCCGCTTCCACTTCATCCTTCGCCTCTCATGAAGACGACCGGGACTCCGCAGCGCAACGTATATCCTCTCTCGAGGCAACCTCAAGAGCACAAGGCTCCTCATCAGCTGAGACATCTCCGCTGCTGTCAAGACGTCGTTCCATCTCGCCACCCGAAGCCGACTCACCAAAGAAGGATCCGTCAGTCCAGGTAGCTGTGCTAGCCGGGCACCGCGAAGTGTCACCTCCGCAGCATGGGTCGGCGCTGGATCTCCTACGTGACCCGCATTTCTGGGCTTTGACAGTAGCCATATCACTCGTCCTCGGTTGTGTGCGTACCGCATTCTCTCCGGCTACCAGCTGACTTATTGTGATATGTCTTCTCAAACAGTCTGAGATGGTTATGGCCAACCTCTCCTCAATCTTCCTATCACTTGGCTCGCCGAGTGCATCTACTTTCGCGGTCCTAGCCCAAAAGGCGGCCGGGTCGTCCATCACGACCCAAGTGCAGCTCCTCTCCATCGCGAACATGATGTCGCGGCTAGTCATCGGCCCGCTGGCTGACTTCATCGCGCCCGTGCCCATCTCGTACATGCGGCCCACTGCCGACGACAGCGAGGGCTCGCCGCGAGGGTCGCGTTACGAGCTCGGCGGCGTCGATGAGGAGCGCTCAGCCCTCGCGAGCACGCCGAAGGGCGCGGTGTACTACGCGTTCCCGCGCCGGCATTACCTGTCGCGCATGGCGTTCCTGCTGTGCGCGTGCGCTTTACTCCTGCTGGCGTTCGCGTCGTTCATCGGTGCTGGCGCGCAGGGCGCGAGCATGGGCATGCTGAGCGTCGGCGTCGGCGTCGCGTACGGCACGACTTTCACCATCCTGTGCGTGTCTCTCCTCGGTGTGTGACTGCGCGTGCGACGGCTGACGGCGTGCCCACAGACCTGGAATCCTCAGCGCGATCTATGGTCCAGCGAACCTCGGGCGCAACTTCGGCATCATCTCGTACGCGCCGTTCGTCGGGACAACGGCGTTCTCTTACCTGTACGCCTTCCTTGCGGACCGTGCGATGGGCCCTGCGCAGAACGCGCCCGAGGATGGGCAAGTCTGTCGCGGCGCGCGCTGCTGGCGGACGACGTTCTCCGTGTGCATCGCCGCGCTTGCGCTCTCGAGCGCAATCTCGGCCGTGCTCTGGCGACGGTGGCGGGGGAGGGTATAAATCGAGTCTGGCATGTCTATTCACCTGGAGCCTATATATTGGAGATGTATTACTAGTGTCCGGCCCTATATCCCTTTGTCTTGTCTGTACTGTGGCAATTAGTCTACTAGAGGGAGAATTGTTCCTTGAGCGCGACCATGGTCTCCGGCGGGTTCGCCACCGTGTGGCCAATCGTGCGCGGGTCCGAGAAGATTTCGTAGTCGTTGCCGCCCTGTGTACCAAGTCAGCGGTTATGGTCAGCGCGAGACGGTGACGGACGTGCCTTGTAGGTCTTGTCGCCGAAGAAGTGGATCTCGTCGAAGTGCTCGTCCTCGACATGGCGCAGGCAGTAGGTCTTGTCCCAGCCGTGCGGGAAGACGTCGAACGAGATCTGGCCGCCGATGCTGAACGTGAGGCCGTAGTCGCCAAACTTCTCCCTCAGCACGCGCACGAACTCGGCGCGGACGCCCGCCTTCTTGTCGTACTGCTCGAACTCGATGCGCTCCTGGATGCTGTACAGAGATGAAGGTCAGACGTTGGGCTTTATTGAGAATAAATGACGGCGCACGTCGCGTTACGGCCAATCGGGCTGACGTTGATCATGCCATTGCGGAACTCGATGAACGTGCCCCTGCGCCAAGTCAGCACAACGAAAGCGCACACGTAGATTTCGGGGCACGCACCGCTTGATAGGGATGTCGAGGTCCGCGATATAGTGGAGAATGAAGTTCGCGAGCTTCTTGTACTTCTCCTCGCCGATCCAGCCGATGAAGGACTGCTGCGAGAGCGACTTGCCGAGCTTGTACGCGGTCAGGCCGTTCTCCGCGAAGAAGTAGTCGAACTCGTCGAGGGCTGCGTGTGCTGTGTGAGTCACAGCGAGTGTAGGTGAGAAGAGGAGAGCGCACCGTTGGCACCGTGGGCGGACAGCTGTTCGGAGATCTTGACAAAGTCGGAGCCGCCGACCACGCCGATGACGACCTTCTTGCGGAGGTCGCGCAGGAGCTGCTGCATCTCCGGTGTCACGCCCTAGTAGAACGCGTCGTATCCATGCTCTCAGAGGCGATGCACGGCTGGACGTACTTGGCGGGCGAGCGTAAGCGTGCCATCGACGTCGAAGAGCACGAGGACCTTGGAGGGGCGGTCGGCGAACGGAGAAGACATGGTAGGCTGGGGTGTGTGGAGAGCAAGCGACGGGGTCAAAGAGCAGAGAGAGCGAGGGGGCTGGGCTATATGGCAGTAGGAGGTGGACGTGTGGTGGACGTGGAGGAACGTGGCGTCGGTAGTCGCTTGCACTGGTCAGTCGCGTCGAACGGGCGTTACACGTGGGGTCCTCGGACGCGTCTCGCCGTCAGACCATTCAAAGCTTGTGCCACGGTGACACATAGCGACATACGAACGATGATGGTCTCTAGGGTCGCTCTCAATTGCTCAATGGTTGGAATCCATGCCGTGGAGGCAGTAAACTAACTAATGAGTAGCTTTATTAGGTATGTTAGTGCAACGCCCCGTATGGCGAACTGCGTGATCTTGTCAAATTCGATACCCTCACACTTCAGAGAACCCGTCGTATATGCTTGACGATGAAGAAGTCTTACCTACTGCCGTAATTCTTTTAGGAATTGTAGTGAATTTACTCCGTAAGCTTCTGCCTCTGGGAGACTAGAATTTTGTGGTCTTTATTAAAGGCGTCTAATTAAGCCAGGCGCTTGCGCGTTTAAGCAGACCCGCGTCTCATTTCTCCGCACGCGTCTTGTCTCTCCTCATCCACCTCGTCCGCGACGACCTCCCCTTCCTAACGACTTCTTGACGCACCGTGACGCGTTCAAATGGCTGCGAAGGAAAATCTCCCCCTGAGAGCGTCGGAAGCCGCGACAGAGCCGCCTGCGAAACGCCGCAAGCTCTCCCCGTCGCCCGAGGATGCCAACCACGACGCGCAGACAGCTCCCCCTCCCGCGAGTCAGCCACCCCTGACGCAAAGTCAAAGTCAGAAACAAAAGAAAGGATCGTCTCAGAACGCGAATCAGGCTCAGCCGTCCTTCGCTGACGTGCTGGCGCGTCTGAAAGAGACCACTGCGGAGAGTCGCGGTACGTGTCCTGTCACCCAATTGCCTCTCTGTTTCGACGCGTCATACGCCTGCTTTCTATTCTTTTGGGCTCACATGACTCTTGGCTACGTTTATACTGTGGCCTCTGTTGCGTCGAGTCGCTTGTGTACTCACTGCGGTTTGATTACAAATACAGAAGCCGAAGGAGGCGCGGACCAGTGGGCACGCCCTGCGCTACCGCAAATTGACCCCAAGAACGATGCCGTCAGTGAGTAGAACCGTATGTTATTGTCTCACCGCGCGTTGAGCTCCTTGCAGTCTTCCAACAAATCGACATCGAAGATTCATCAGAACATGGTGGCGGCCCCAGTTTGCGCATGTTCGGTGTTACGCAGGTGAGCATTGCTTTACCGGGGCAATATCTGCACGTCACCGTATTGATTATAACGTCTGATAGGCGGGCAACTCAGTCCTCACGCATGTCACTGACTTCCACCCCTATTTCTATGTCGCCGCACCCCGAGGCTTCCTGGATACGGATGTGAATGCGTTCTGCACATACTTGAATGTGAGCGCAGTTTCCCTTTCTTGCAATTTAGCTCAGTCAATGTCGGCTTGTAGGGAATCGCTGCCGGAGGAGCAGTTCGGAATGTCACCATAGTCAACAAGCGATCCCTTTGGGGTTACAGGGGAGATGCGATGGTGCCATTCATCCGCATTGAAGTGTCCGACCAGCGCAGCCTCCCAAAGATCAGAGATGAGTCAATCACATGTGCCAGACGTGCCTGAAGCTTACTGTTCTGCGATGTTTACGCATTTTCGAGAGGGGCGAGTGTCATTTCAACGATCTTTTCAAGACGGAGAGCGTCACGACCTTCGAATCGAACATTGCTTATGTGCTGCGCTTCATGATTGATGCCAAGGTTCGTCCGATGCCTAATCTCATCGTAATCTCTAGGGCCGAAGTTGACGTTGTGTACAGATTGTGGGTATGAACTGGGTGGAGGTCCCCGCTGGAAAGTACAAGATCTTGCAAGAGAAAGACAAGAAGTCGCACTGTCAGCTCGAGATTGCCGTCAGGTCAGCAACTTTGCACGACTATACAATACGTTGCCTCACAGATTTTTCATAGATGGAACGATATCATCTCGCATCCAGCCGATGGCCCTTATTCGCATATCGCGCCACTACGTATCCTCAGCTTCGATATTGAGTGCGCGGGTCGGAAGGGTATCTTCCCAGAGGCTCAAGTGGATCCTGTCATCCAAATCGCGAGCATGGTTACCAGACAAGGTATCACTTCGCGTGGCTTCAGATCATGCGATATACGCGAGTGCTCACATCACTTCAGGCGAATCTCACCCATTTATCCGGAATGTTTTCACCCTCTCAAGCTGTTCCCACATCGTCGGCTCCCAAGTGCTGTCATTCGATTCGGAAGCTGAGATGTTGAACGCGTGGCGAGACTTTGTCAGCGAGGTCGATGCTGACGTCGTGATTGGATACAACATCGCGGGCTTCGATTTGCCATACCTGATGGACAGAGCGAAGGCAATCAAGGCGAATAACTTGCCATTCCTTGGACGGATGCGCAGTCAGTCTACCATGCGTACACGGAGTCTTTCCACTTACTCTCTCTGTCAGATACCAAGGCGCAGACAAAGGAGACACACTTCTCGTCGAAGGCCTTCGGTCAGCGCGACTCGAAAGAGACAGCCCTGGATGGCCGCTTGCAGATCGATATCCTGCAGTACATGCAGCGCGAGCACAAGCTCCGGTCCTACACTCTCAACTCTGTCTGCGCGCAATTCCTCGGCGAGCAGAAGGAGGACGTGCACCACTCGGTCATCACTGAGCTGCAGAACGGCGGCCCCGAGAGTAGGCGGCGTCTCGCGGTCTACTGTCTGAAGGACGCGTACCTGCCGCAGCGTCTCATGGACAAGCTGATGTGCTTCATCAACTACATCGAGATGGCGCGTGTCACGGGTGTCCCGTTCAACTACCTGCTTTCGCGAGGGCAGTCGATCAAAGTGCTGTCGCAGCTCTTCCGGAAAGCCAACGATGAGGGTTATGTTATTCCGTCGCTCAAGGGCGAAGGTGAGTGTCTCCACCGTCCCCTCCCATACTTCGACTGACAGGTCATAGGAACCGACGAGCAATATGAGGGTGCTACAGTCATCGAGCCTCACAAGGGCTACTACAAGGTTCCCATCGCCACGCTAGATTTCGCCTCCCTATACCCCTCCATCATGATGGCCCACAACTTGTGCTACACAACGCTGCTCGACAAGTCGACCATCGATAGGCTGAACCTTGTGAAGGACGTGGACTATATCCAGACACCCAATAATGGTAAGCTGCCCCCACTGGATCAGGACCTGACAGAGTTGTTAACTATTCACGCGGGCAGACTTCTTCGCCACGTCGAAGAAGCGGAAGGGCTTGCTTCCGACCATTCTAGAAGACCTCATCTCTGCGCGTAAACGCGCCAAAGCTGATCTCAAGAAGGAGTCGGACCCCTTCAAGCGCGCGGTGCTGGACGGTAGGCAGCTTGCCCTGAAGGTAAACCTCATCCCGACTTGCAAAAATATCAGCTACTGAGTCCGTCCTGATTCTTTAGATTAGTGCCAACTCAGTGTACGGTTTCACCGGTGCCACTATTGGCAAGCTGCCCTGCCTGGCGATCTCGTCGAGTACGACGTCGTTCGGTCGGCAGATGATCGAGAAGACCAAGCAGGTTTGTGACGTCTGATCGTTGCGCAGACGTCATATTAAAGTCGTTCGCAGGAGGTCGAAGCAGAGTATTGCATTGCCAACGGACACGCGCACGACGCGGAAGTCATTTATGGTGATACTGACTCCGTCATGGTCAAGTTCGGACCGACAGATCTAGAAACGGTCATGCAGCTCGGTATGTCGTCCTACCTCGATAGATACATCCGGTCGCTTAACGCTACTTTCGCGGAACAGGTGCACAAGCGGCTGAGTTCGTTACCCAGAAGTTCATCAAGCCCATCAAGCTAGAGTTCGAGAAGGTGTACTTCCCATACCTGCTCATCAGCAAGAAGCGGTACGCCGGCCTCTACTGGACACGGCCGGACAAGTACGACAAGATGGACACCAAGGGTATCGAGGTGCGTACGCTTGCTGGACTCATGAGATCGGTCCCTCACACCGTCGTCGCAGACTGTCAGGCGAGACAACTGTCGGCTGGTCTCGACCGTCATCTCGACATGCCTCAATAAGATGCTGATCGACCGGGACGTCGACGGTGCGATTGAGTACACGAAGCAGATCATCTCGGACTTGCTCCAGAACAAGGTCGACATGTCGCAGCTGGTGATCACGAAGGCCTTGGCGAAAGCAGGTGTGTGCTCTGCCCTTTTTCATTTGGATCTGTGGCTCATTGTTATCTTTCGCAGACTACGCCGGAAAGCAGGCCCACGTAGAGCTTGCTGAGCGGATGAGACAGCGTGACGCTGGTTCTGCGCCAAACGTCGGTGACCGTGTCGCCTATGTCATCATCAAGGGTGCAAAGGGTGCAGCGGCCTACGAGAAGTCCGAGGATCCCATCTTCGTCCTGGAAAACAGTATACCCATTGATACGAAGTACTACCTCGAGAACCAGCTGTCAAATCCGCTGATGCGTATCTTCGAACCAATCCTTGGCGAGAAGGCTAACTCACTGCGTAAGTGACGCTCAAACAATGGTTTCCCTTGGCATCTCCTGACTTCGTTTTAGTGTCTGGCGACCACACTCGGACAATTCAGATCGCTACCCCAACAGTAGGCGGCCTCATGAAATTCGCGGTCAAGACCGTGACGTGCATGGGCTGCAAGACGCAGCTGAAGGCGAGCAACAGCGTGCCCAACGGCGCGGTGTGCAACAACTGCCGGCCGCGCATCAACGAGTTCTACCAGAAGCAGGTGGGCAATGTGTCGGACCTGCAGGTCAGGTTCTCGCGCCTCTGGACGCAATGTCAGCGGTGCCAGGGCTCGCTGCACCAGGACGTGCTGTGCTCGAGCAAGGACTGTCCTATCTTCTACATGCGCAAGAAGGCGCAGAAGGACGTCGAAGACGCGACTGCGGTGCTGGAGCGGTTCGACCACGAGATGTGGTAATCATACAGGGACTTTGGCGGTGCACACACATGTAATCTTAGACTTCACAATAATTCATACAGGTCAAACGTCACGGCCTTCAGCGTACGGGAACTACCATCACTTGCGCAGCACTCTCTGCATCGGAGCTCGCTTTCTTCTCCTCAATCTCCTCGCTGCCTTGTCGTTCTGCCGGACTCGAGGGTTCCACAACGGCTGACCTCCTCGTGAACGCGTACGACATGACCAGCCAGAGCGTCCGGCGGCCTTGCCACAGGGGAAGCAGCGTGATGATCAGGGCGGCGGCCCACGCCCACGCGAACGTCCAGACGACCCAGAGGCGGAAGAAGGGCCGGCTGAAGACATACCGCGTGCCATACAGCGGCATCGGCAGGACAATGATGAACGCGAGCGTCACCGCCTTTCGAGGCGTAAGTCACCCAGTCGTACGAAGAAAAGCGCAGAGCTCACGATCGACCAGTACGCAGCAATGAGCGAGGCGCGCTTCATCCGCGCGTCCGTGGCGGCGTCCATCTGCGGCTCCTCGGCCTTCGTCTGCTCGGCCAGCTGCTCGCTTGTGATGCCGGTCACGTCGCTGTCGTCGACGGCGGTAATGGCCCCGAACTTCTCCCACCGGAAGTCTTGCGCGCCGAACAGGACGGTGAGCAGAGGGCTGTAGATGAACGGGGAGAACAGCGAGACGGCGTTGCCGACCACGAGGGGCAGGGGCTCGCCGAGCGTGTCGATGGTGAGCTGTGTTGGTCAGCTAGAGCTGTGGCATGTGTAGAGAGACGGACGCACCGCGCTGTACCAGTGGTGAGTGGAGCCGACCCAGCATCCGATTCCTGTTGCGGTCCCGAGTATTGGAGCTAAGACGACGGCAATCGTGTTTTGCTTTCTCCATAGAAGAGTGCAAGCGATTGGGAAGAAGGCGGGTGCCGTCACAATACCAATCGATGTCTCGAGGGAGCGTGAGGTTGCAGTAATAGGCGAAAATGAATTGCTCACAATAATGAAGTTGACACCAATAGCAGTCTGCGACAGCCCTGCGGCGATGCATGCGCAGACAGTCGCAAAGCCTATGACCACAAAGTGGCTGAGTTTCAGGAGCCGTTTTCCCGTGGCTCTGGGATTGATGTATCCGCGGTAGATGTCGTAGGTCACGACCGAGGCGATGCAGACCAGGTCTGAAGAGAACGCCGACGTGACTGCCATGAAGATCATGAGCAGCACCAGCACCGCACCGCCCTAAAATCGGGATTATCGCTAGCACAAACTACGGGCAGCGAGCGCACGCACCTTCCCGAGCAACGCCTGCGCGGCGTACGGCAGCACGAGGCCCTTGTTGACCTCGTCGACGGACATCAGGCGCGGGAACGTCGGCCACGCCGCGTCCGTCTGGAGCGCGCGCCCGACGAGGCCGAACGTCGTCGCGAGGCAGAACGGGATCGCGAACCAGCACAGGCCGCCGAGGAGGTACCCGCCGAGCGTGTGCGCGGGGTCCGCCGCGATCGCCTTCTGGAAGAGCTGCACGTCGACCGTCGCGGACCAGCCCGTGACGAAGATCACGATGCCGAGCACGAGGCTCTGCACCGAGTGGAAGGAGAGGTACGACCCGCCGGGTGCGCCCGGTGCCGGCGACGACTCGGCCGCGGCGGCGAGCAGCGTGTACATCTTGTCTGGGCTCCCGATGAGCGGGCTCGTCGCGTAGGTCGAGAAGAGCGCAATGAGGATGATGACGTAGATCACGACGGTGTGCATGTAGTCGCTAGCAGGGCGATGTGAGCGGATTGCTGGAAGAAATAAAAGAAGCCCTACACAAGGAACGTAGCCTTGACTGGAGACAGTCAGCAGTGTCGCTTTCAGAGCTGCTTTATTTCACTCACTTCCGCCGGTAACGGTGTAGACGACGACGCCTATGGGAAGCAAGAAACAGCTTGCTATAGGATGCATCCCAGTAATGGAGGAGAAGACCGCGGACCCTGGAGGCGATGAGCCCGAGCAGACGAGTGCAAAGTCATATTTACCTCCGACCAACAAATTCACGCAGTTGAACAGCTGCACCAAGGTCGAGTAGAAAATCTGGATGCAATGCCCGGGAACGCCATATCGGACTGGAACACAAGTGTGTGAGGCGTAGGCGCCGCGCAAGCGAAGCAGTGTCACAAACTCTTCGTCACTGTAGCGGCGTTCAGATGCGGGTATGTCACGGTGGAAAGGCCGGTACGTACGCTCGAGGAAGGTATGCGCCCCGGGTGCCTTGCGCTTGAGCTCGATGGCGGCGACCGAGAACATCAGGATCTGCACACACGCGCCGGCACCTACGCAAATCTGAGCGCAGGCCACACCGGTCGCAGACACACGCCCGCACCATCTAGCACCGCATCAGCACACACCCCCACACACACCGCAACAGGCCACGCACAGAAATACGCGCCCGAGACGCCGTAGGAGAACGTCCACGTGCAGCTCGTGAGGAGCGTGCCCGCGACGGTCCAGCTCGAGACGACGGCGCCCGCGACGAGCCCGGGCCCGACGCTGCGCGCGGCGGTCATGAAGAGCTCGCTGCCCTGCACCTCGCCGCGCGCGCGCGCGAGCGCGCGCACCGTGTGCCACATCGCGCCCGCGAAGAGCAGCCCGAGCCCCGCGCACAGGGCGTAGCCTGCGCCCTGCGGGAGCGCGGGCGGGACTGGCGATGACATTCGTGCTGGTGGGGGCTGGTGGGAGAGGGGTCAGCAAGGGGAGCGGGAGGGGAGTCGGGGCGGCTGCGTGGGTGGAGGCTTCCCGCGAGTATGTAGGCAAGGCTCGAGATAGCGTTGGAGATAAGCTGCGGGCTCCTGTGGGATTCCGGCGGGGAGCAGTCAGAGATAAGTATGCAGGCGGGCGCAGAAGCTGATCCCTGGGCGCGTGTGACCCCCGCAGGAGCACCACTGACGGCAGCATGCGCAGGAGCGTGTAGGGCAAGGGATATGCATTCCGAAACCCGCTCGCTGCACGTACTACAGCGACTCGTGTCTAACAGATCGCGCACCCGCCGGAGAAGTCCGCGTCTGGGGCTGCGCGTCAGTGCCCGGGCATGCGAGGACGCGCGAGGAGGCGCACCGTCGAAGCAGTCACCGCAGCCTGGCAAGGGCGGAAGAAGGCCGTGTGAGCCGCGAGAACGCGGGAGAGCAATGGTGCACTGACCGTTCCCGTCGCTGATGCACACGCCGCGGCCGTCGTCGAAAAAGTCGAGGCCGTTGATGCTGTTCTTCGCCGTGTCTGCGCAGCCGAGCAGGCCCTGCGCGTCCGCACGCGTCTGCGCCTCGTCGGGCGTGTGCCCGACCATGCTCGCGTAGTAGATGCAGCCTGCCAGCCGGTGCCAATCAGCTTGGTTCACGAAGGTGCGCAGAACGGAGGGGGCGACGCACAGTTGCCGTGGCACGCGGTGTTGTACGCGACGCCGCCCACGACGCCGCTGTTGGGGTTCGAGTAGCTGCACGCGCGTCAGCCCTGCGGGGCCCGAGAGTTGAAGAGAGCACACGCACTGGCAGACGTTGCTCGTGCCGGCCCACGCGGCGCTCCACGTCGCGTCGTCGTTGAGGAGCGCCGTGCAGTCGGAGAGCGTCGCGTCGCTCGTCGTGCCGCAGTGCACGCCGATGCCGGCGTAGGCGGCGGGCGCGGCAGCGAGTGCGACGATGAGGGCTTTCGTGGAGAAGAGCATGTTGCTGGAGCTTGAGTGGATGTGGAGGCTTGTGAGGTGCTTGTGAGGGCGGGCTTGTGGAATGGGGGTGAGCGAGGACTGAGAGGGCTTTTATAGCGTCGGCTGTCCGCAGAGCCAGGAGACTTGTGTACGATGCAGTTAAAAAGACCCGGCTCTCTGGCATGCAAGCCAAAGACTACGCACAACAGTCGTATACATGCCCTCGACGTCACCGCAGGGCATGCTCGCCCGAGAGCTGTTGTCACGCGAGGCGCATCGCGTCGCTGCGATCTGATCCATCCTGGGGCTCCCGCACGGAGGAGCACTGTCATCTATTGCGCGCAGAGGCATCTATGACAGCTGGCGCACGGTGCCCAGGCAAGTTTGGGTGGACGCCGCGCTGCGTTGGGCGCGGCTATGTCGGGAGGGTGGAGCGAGGCAATGTCGGCGATCAGGGGCAGCATTTGCGTTGCGCGGCGGACGATGCTCGCTTGGTCCGTTGATCAGAGCCGTTGATCAACGTGTGTGGAGTAGAGCTCGGCTGTCCGTTCGCCAACCTCGTTCGGCCCTAGCCTGCACCGGGGCGCCATTAACCTGATGAATTCTTTGAACACGCGTCAATTCTAGAGGAAACTAGAGCAATAAGTATAATAATTAGTACAGTTATCATAATAAGCGGTCGTACGAGCTAGCATTTTTTAAGGGCGAAGGCTGAGGTGGTGGGCCAGAGGAAGCGAACGCGGAGAGGGTCGGCGCTAAGCTTAGTCAGCGACCTTGTGGCACAGTCTAGCGCCCTGCGCGATCTGCGGTTTGATGAGGCTGCACCGAGCGGCCATGTCCTCAGCCTTGCTACCATCGCAATTTCCCGCGCTGAAACCAGTACAATGCTCCAAAAATCTGTCCAAGTGGGTTATTCCCAGATGATTTTTTGGAGCCATCATGACCAACGCTGCCAACGTTCGTAGAGCCAAGACCATCTTTCCTGATCCCAGCCCGGCAGTGCTCATATGAAGCCATTGCCGACGCCCACCGCCTGATGGCGTCGCCCGCGCGTCGCATTAGCTGGGGCGGGCCGCGGTCATTGTGACGGGGGCTGCTCCACCGCGGCACTGCACAATATCGTCGAGAGGCTCGCAGCGGACCGCAGCGAGCACACCGCGTTATGCTGATGCATGGCAGACAGCGAGGGACTCTGTGCGTGGTACGTACAGAGTACGTGAGCTTATAAAAGCGGGGGGATTTCTCTCAGACGGCTAGCACAGTAGCTACCTCACCTTTTTGCCCCCCAGACTTCTACACTCGTCTCCGAGCTCTTCACCACTAGTATTATGCAGTTCTCCACCATCTTCTTCTTCGTAGCCGTTGCCGCGCTCACGCAGGCGGCTGCCGGCATGCGCATCTCCGAGCGCGACGGCACCGACCCCAAGGTCTTCTGCGGTGCGCCCCGTCCCCGCCAAAGCCTCCCTCCCAACTCACTTTGTGTTGCCCAGGTACTACAGAAGACGCGACGCTCTCCGACTGCCAGGCGCTCGTGCAGCCCGACACCTGGAACGCCGCCTGGGCCGCGGGCTCCAACGTCTGCCAGTACGCCCCCCCCCTCCCCCTCCCTCCCATCCCCACGCAGTAATGCTCACGCCGCGCGCAGCTACACCAACGGCCTGAACTTCAACGAGCCCGCGTACAACGTCGCGTGCCACGGCAACTGCTGCGCGTACTACGCGAACGGCTTCCGCACGCAGGCGAACTTCGACAGCGAGAGCATCCGCGGGCGCGCCGCGAGCCTCCTCGGGTGCGGCGACACGGCCAAGAACAGCATCAACGGGCTCCAGGTCACGCCTGTCGACGGCTCGGGCGTGTGCCTCAGCGACGGGAACGGGTGTGGCGACTGCTTCGATGGTGCGTGCGCCGCCGCTGATTGTGGGGGCGTGGGCTGACCTGGGGGGACGTGTGGTTGTAGATAGCGACTTTGCGTCGGCTTGAGGCGGTGGCTGGTCTTGCGCGGAGTAGGCTGTGGAGATATTTGGACTCGATTTGTATATATTGTACGGCCGCCGTTTGTGTATGCGTAGCCTGCGGACGACGGACATGTAAATTATTCGCACCATCACAGTCTCATGAGGAACACGAGCGCACTCCGGCTACACCTTGGGAAAGCACAAGCGTGCCCGTATGCAAATGGTGCAGTCGATGGCAGCTTCCGTGCACGTCCTGAACTGAGTAGCTTTTCTCGGCGTTTGGTTGAGCTGTCTAACTGGCTGTAGTCGAGAGCAGAGCGCTGCAAGCACGTGGTCGCGTACGATCACCTCAGCGAGTGCCATAGCTGCGGGATTTTTCACGAGAAGGCAGAACGCACAAAGTGGGGTGATCTGGACAGACAGACGAGAAAGCTCCACCGCTAGGGCTGCCTCCTCAACGCCTCAAATGCAGGAGTAAACCCGTCAAGTAGCACCGCAGCGCGATACTTGCATCCTGATTCTGGGGATAGGCAGAAGTGCACTGGCGCCTTGTGATATCCCCGCATCCCAGCTTCTGCGACAAACGTGACGACGAGCGCAGAAGCTAGTCCTTGGGAACCACGCGACCGTCGCCGAAGTAGAGCCAGCGGCAGCATGCACGGAGTGTCATTCAATAAATATGTATTCGCACTTCGCTTGCAGCTAGTAGCGTAGTCTCCGATCGCATCTAACAGATGGAGCAGCCTCCAGAGAAATCGGCATCTGCGGGCACACGTCAGCACACCCGGACACCAGAACCAGCGAACGAGCCCACCGTCGAAACAATCGCCGCAGCCTGTCCAGCGCCACAAAACCACGTGAGCCACCCGCAAAAAAGAAGAGCACAGCAGACTGACCGCTCCCGTCGCTGATGCACACGCCGCGGCCGTCGTCGAAGAAATCGAGGCCGTTCACCGCGTCCTTGTCCGTGTCCGCGCAGCCGAGCAGGCCCTGCGCGTCCGCGCGCGTCTGGCCCTTGTCCGGCGTGTGCCCGACCATGCTCGCGTAGTAGATGCAGCCTGCGCCGCGCTCAGTTTCAGGTGTGTCTAGAGGAGAAGGGAAGGGGGAGGGGAGACGCACAGTTGCCGTGGCACGCGGTGTTGTACGCCTTGCCGTTGATCACGCCGCTGTCCGCGTTCGAGTAGCTGCACGCGCAATCAGCAGGTGCGCAGAGGCAAAGCGAGGAGGAGACGCACTGGCAGACGTTGCTCGTGCCGGCCCACGCGCCGTCCCACGTCGCGTCGTCGTTCAGGAGCGCCTTGCAGTCGGAGAGCGTCGCGTCGTTCGTCGTCCCGCAGTGCACGCCGATACCGGCGTACGCGAGCTGCGCGGCGGCGAGCGCGGCGAGGAGGGGGATTGCGGAGAAGAGCATTGTTTGCGGAGGTTTGGTGGGGGTTGGAGAGGTTTGCAAGTGCGGTTCGGATTCTGGGGAGTGATCGTAGCTCGGAAGTGCTTTTATACACCCGGTATCTCGCTATACCGAGTCCATCTCCAACAAGGTGAGCATGGCATCGAGTGCATAGGCACAAGCCACAGGTCCTCGAAACCCGCCAAGACCCCGCCGCAAAACCCTCGACGTCACCGCAGAGCCCGCCATCGAAGTCTCGTCGACACGCACCGCGAGCCGGCCCACTGCGGTCTGATGCGCCTCTGCGCGTCCGCTTCACGTCGGACGGCGAATCAGCAACGTGAATGCCGTTCGCGAGCAGGCGGGATCACTGTGGGGGTGATGCCGCCTGGCGATGTGGAGCGGGGCAATGCCCGCGATCAGAGCTGCATTGGCCGTCGCTACTTGGAGCGTAGTAAAGCGTGGCTGTGCTGCGCTTGTGTGTGCTATACGCTTGGAGGTGGAGCAAACCAGTGTCCAGCCTCGCCTTTCATTTGCGATCATTCGTGAATTATTGGGGAACCCTGCGGCGGCCGATTTGTCGTCAGAGTCTTGCACGAATCTCATCGTAGCACACATACCGCATGAGTACAGATCTCGACTTGCAGTCAAGCAACCGCTTCAGAAATAGAAAAGTTCGCGACAACAGGAAGGAGGAGGAGGAGGCAAGCGAGGGCGGAGAGAAACGGCCGTGTGCTTAGTCAGCATCCTTGTGGCGCTAGCGCCCATCCAGCGTCCGCTGTTCGTTTCTGCGCTTTGAGGACGTCGCATCACCGCCGCTGTGCACCCGAACGGCGTCCCCGCCGAGCACACATACGCAAAATTTGCGAGGGCGAGCGGACAAGAGACCCCGCGCTCCACCATCCCAGCCACCTCGATGATATTTTTTGGAGCGATCATGACACGGAAATGCAGCCGTTGACAGCAGCCAAGCCCATCGTCCGTGATCCCAGCTCGGCGGGGCAGATCGCTTATGCTCACCGCCGCTCACGGCGTGATGCGCACTCGCACGGTGGCATCAATTGCGGCGGCTGGACGTCGTCGTAACTGGGGGAGCTCCATCATGGCTGTGGGCCTCCGAGGGCGGTTCGGAGCCTCTGCGTTCTGTGAGCTGGTCTAGTACGCAGGCGAGCGCAACCAGAAACTTCATCTTTGACCACTCACTGTGTAGCCAGACATATATAAGACGGCGCGTCGGCGCAAGGCAGCCAACACACCAGCTCCAGCACTCCCAACACCCACCTTCACCGAAGCACCTTCAATCCGACGACGCTCAGCACCATGTACTTCTCTACGCTCCTCTCCGCCCTCGCTCTCACCGCAGCCGCGAGCGCCGCCGCCGGCATGCGCATCTCCTCGCGCGACGACACCGACCCGAAGGTGTTCTGCGGCACGACCGACGACGCGACGCTCTCCGACTGCAAGACGCTCGTCGAGCCCGACACCTGGAGCGCCGCGTGGGCCGCGGGGTCGAACGTCTGCCAGTGCGTGTTCCCCCTCCCCTCCCCCGCGAAATTGCGCGTGCTGACCGGTCCGTGCAGCTACACAAACGGCCTCCAATTCAACCAGGAGGCGTACAACGTCGCGTGCCACGGCAACTGCTGCGCGTACTACGCCAACGGCTTCCGCACGCAGCCGAACTTCGACAGCGACAGCATCCGCAGCCGCGCCGCGAGCCTCCTCGGCTGCGGCGACACGGACAAGGACAGCATCAACGGCCTGCAGGTCACGCCCGTCGACGGCTCCGGCGTGTGCCTCAGCGACGGGAATGGGTGTGGTGACTGTTTCGACGGTGAGTGCCTCCGTGCACTGCTGGTGGGTGAGGGTGAGGTCCTGATGAGACTGCAGATAGCGACTTTGCCTCGGCTTGAGAGGGTGGTGGGCGTGGTGCTCCAGGTGCACGAAGCACGTACTGTTATTCCGGCTATTATTCACCTCTGGACGTTTGCATATGCGATCTGGTCTCGACGTGATCTTCAACGAATGAACGAGCTTATTTATGTGGAAGTGGGTGTTGGCGACACGTTCATCGATATGTAAAGCGCGAAGTAAAGGCTTGGGGAGAGCCAAAGACCACTCTGCAAATGATTCAAAAATTAAGCAAGTGAAAGATAGTGTAGAGATAAATATTCCTGTCCACTCCACGTCGAACACTAATGCGCCGTCCCATTGCCATTCGCCTGCCCCTTGAGCTCCGCGAGGTACTTGTGCGCGCGCCCGAGCATCCAGATCGTGAAGCTGAACTTGAAGTTCGGGTACGCGATCGCGACGTTCTTGTTGAACACGCCCTCGATCGCCTCCTGCGCCCACGACCCGTCGGGCCGCTGCCGCGCCATCACGAGGCGCACCGCACGCTCGATGGGCTCCGCGTGCGGGTACCGCGCGTACATGAGCGCCATCGCCGCCCACGCCGTCTGCACGACCTGGCTCTCCGCGTGCTCGACCCACGTGCGCAGCTCGCACGACTGCAACGCGCGTCAGCGCGCGATGAGCAGGAGAGAGGGAGAGGACGCACCTTGTAGCTCTCGCCCCAGCCGCCGTCGGCGCGCTGCTTGCTGAGCAGGAACTCGCACGCGCGCCGCGCGGCCGCGCTCGTCGCGTACGTCTCGCCGACGAGCGCGAGGCTCTCGAGCGCGAATTGCGTCGCGTACGTGAAGCAGATGCCCCACGAGCCGTACCACCCGCCCTCGGGCCTCTGCGCCGCGTGCAGGAACCGGACCGCGCCCTTCATGACCCGACTGCAAAGCAGGGGTCAGTACGTCTCGCGGGCGGCGCGCGGGCGACTCACTCGATGTCCTGCGTGCGGTAGGCGGGGTAGTGCCGCCGGAAGATCGCGAGCGCGGTGACGACCGACGTCGTGCACTCGGGGTAGCTGTGCTCGATCATGATGTCGCCAAAGACCTCGGCGGGGTTGAGCCACTCGAGCCACGCGGGCCCGCGGATGAGCTCGTAGCTCGCGAAGCCGCCGTCCGCGTTCTGCATCGCGAGCAGGATGTCGACCGCGTCCTGCAGGCGCGCGGCGGACACGCGCTGCGGCGCGCCCGCGACGTGGTGCTGCAGGTACAGCACGGCCTTCAGGCCCTCGCCCGTGCAGTCGCTCACGGTGTACCCCTGCGTGCGCGTCGAGAACGGCCACGCGCCCTTCGTCGGGTGCCGGTACGACGCCGCGAAGTGCCGCGGGTGGTCCTTGATCTGCGCCATGTCGAGCCACGCGAGCGCCTTGAGCAGGCTCGCGCGGTTCTCGGGCTCCTCCGCGAGCCCCGACTCGACGAGCGCCTGCGTGACGAACGCGATGTCCCACAGCTGGCTGCCGTTCGTGCCCGTCATCATCATGCCCTCCGCGCCGATCCACATGAAGTCGTCGCGCGCCGCCATGTGCCGCTTGTACGCCTCGCTCTCGGGCCCGTCGACGAGCGCGCGGACGATGAGGTTCATCATCTTCGACACGGGCCCGAGCGTCTGGTAGCCAGTGTTCTCGTCCTCCTGGACGATGAGCTTGTAGCACTTGTCCAGGGCGGCGCGGCGAACGGGCGGGACGACACAGTTCTCGTATGCGCCAAGAATGAGGTAGGCTGCGTTCAGAACCGTAGTGTGTGGCATGTAGAGGTCCGCTGCAGCGATATTATTCCGTTGAGCCGGCCAGTCGATTTGATAATAGTTGGTGGGGTAAAGCTCCTGTGAGATGGTCAGAACGAGATGCCAGGCTCGTTAGAAGCGGGACTGTACCTCTCTCAGAGCCAAGATAAGGTCATTTTCCTCCGCCTGATAGCGGGTTCCATAGAGGTAGGCCATGGGGATGTAGACAGTGCGAGTGTGGATCCACCATTTATGGGGATGGAACGGCAGCCAGTCGGGGAAGACCCTAAGCACACGTTCAGCAGTGAACATGAACACCTGTATGCGCAACGTACCAGAGCTCGGGTGTTATTGGGTTATTGCCCTCCCAGTCATACACGTTCAGGACTGAGAGCCAGAACTTGCCCCAAGCAGGAGCACCCGTCGCGCCTCCGAGCTTGTGCAGTGTAGCCCGCGCTTTGATGAGAGCTGGGTGATCCGCGGGAGCTCCGAGTATCCGCATAACACAGTAGTTTAGAGCAGTGCCGAACACCGTTGAGGGTCCTTCGACGTGACTTGAAAAGGTGAGGGGGTACGTCGCGACATAGAAGCTCGAAACTCACATTCCCCATCCTCCATCCTCCGGGTGTGCCCTGTTCAGGAGGTAGCGAATCATCTCCAATCGTTCTTCCTGTTTGAATGGCATGCCGGTCACGTAGGAGCCGATGACCAGACCAGGAAGCAGGAACATGGGTCCGCCGTACTCTCCGGGCCAGTGTCCATCGTCGGCTTGCAAATGCTTGTAGAAAGCGAAGCCATTCCGCGCCGCTTCTAATGCGTTGCTAGCTTTCGGGAGAGCGGGCAAATCCTATGGTTGCACGGGCTCAGCGGGCGAATAGGGACAGGGCAGGGCAACGCACAACAGGAAGACCAAGCCAGTATTTGTCTAGCGTCGTCTGGGGCCATCTCTCGCATTCCTCGTCGGTTCTCAGGTAATGCCACGTATGGCGGCCGTCCTCTGTAACCGAGAGTCGCCACCTGGAGTAGTCGGTCAGACGCGTCTTGCCTGTCGCAGGCAGATCGTGAATCGGGTTATAGGCCATTTCTGCGACGGAAGAACGTCGAGCAGCGACTAGGGAGTCGCGGCCGTGTTGGAGGACGTGGACGGTGAGAGAAAGGTTGATATATGCATATTACTCGAGCAAATGGTTCGACGGAGAGACGAAAGTCGGCGTCAAGCGCGTCTCACTTCGATTGACGCGACCACGATCTCGTAACGCAGCTGCCCAATTTCAGCCTTTGACTACGACCACGGCCTCGACGGCAGCGACGGTCACGTAAAGCACGATGTCAGACAGACGAAGGGCAGAAATTGAGGCCAAACGCGCCAAGCTTGCAGAGCTCAAGAAGGCCAAGGAGCTCAGAAAGCAGCAGGAGCTCGAGCGTAGAGCCCAAGGATCTCCCGTATGTGATAGCCCGATGAGACGCGAACACAGCTCATGCGTCCCTGATATAGTCTTCAAGCATTGCCGTTGCTCAACGTGATGTCGATGACCTCGTTTCTGTCCTCATTGGGCCCAGTCGCAGGACGGCGGACCTCGTCGATTCTCCATCTTCTTCGATACCCGGTACACCTCTCCTGCCATCCTCGACTCCCCTGCCTGGCCCGTCCTCATTATCTCAATCCCAATCAGGCCGCGCAAGTAGACAGAGCGATGTAGCTTCTGACCGCCTCAGCTACGGCACGACGGTGGTGACGTCCAATGGCGGCACTGACCATGTCATGGACAGGTGCGCCGTACAATTCCGTGCACGCGATGTTGCAGTGGCTTACTGTTCCAGAGAGATGACCCCACGGATGATACCCGACCTAATTGACATGGAACAGGAGCTTTTCGAACTACCGCAGAAGGTACGGTGGCAGACCTGGCATGCTAGGTAGCAAGCTGAACGACTGTGCAGGAACGCGTGATATACAACAAAGAAGTGCAAACGATGGCTTTCGACGATGAGTCCTCCACCGCGCCCGCGGAAGAGGAGATACGCCAGCGTGTCCTCCGAGAACGCGAGGCAGCGGAGGCAGAGCGTGCCCAGCGCGAGAAGGAACTCGAGGAGGAGAGCGTGCAGCTTGACAAGGAGATTGAGGCAGAGATCCGAGGCAAGGCAGTGCTCTTATGGTCTCCGTCGCTCCGCTGACTCTCTGCAGAGATGACCGATGAGGAGAAAGCTAGCGTCTTCTCCGCACCCGAGTTCCTTGACTTCGTAGAGCACTCCACGAAGATCATTCAGCGGGCACTGAATGACAACTACGACTATGTGCGCGATTACACCATCGGCACAGAGACCGGCGCGTAAGTCTACCGTGAATTACCTCGACGCGTCTCAGCTGACGTGCACAGCGATGACTCGGAGGGCCGGAGGGTCAAGCGATTGTGCGAGTTCTATGACGAACGGTACGGCAAGAACCGGTCTATTACAGACGTAGACTGGTCGCCGAAGGTTCGCCCACCCTACACACTCTGGAAGCGCTCTCACTCAGGGTCTTACAGTACCCGGAACTAAGCTGCGCGTCATACAACAAGAATCCAGCCGCACTGAACGAGCCTGATGGTATTGTTGCGGTCTGGAATATGCACCTTTTGGAGCGCCCGGAGTTTGTATTCCATTCACAGGTACGTTCTACCGCGCTCAAAGAGCGAGTACCTGGCTCAGGCTGCCGCGCAGTCGGATGTTCTTTCAGTGACCTTCTCACCATTCCATTCAAATCTCATCTTCGGCGGTACCTACTCTGGACAAATCCTCCTATGGGATACCCGTTCGAAGCACCTCCCGGTACTGAAGACGCCGTTGTCAGCAGCTGGGCACACGCACCCGGTGTATGCGATGCAGATGGTCGGCACGCAGAACGCGCACAACCTGATCACGAGCAGCACGGATGGCACCGTCTGCAGCTGGCTCGTCGACATGCTCGCGCAACCCCAGGTATGCCCGGACCGATGTCATTACGAATTGTACTCAAAATGTGCGTAGGAAACGCTGGAGCTTGTCCATGCCGGACATAACAAGACGGGAGAAGTCGCTATTACGACGCTCAACTTCCCTGACAATGAGACAACAACGTTCTGGGTCGGCACTGAGGAGGGTAACGTGTACCAAGCCAACAGGTACGACCGTGCCGGCGCCAAGGCCGGCCTGAACCAGTACGATGTCTACAAGGGGCACTCAGGACCGGTCATGGGCCTGCACTTCCACCCGCTGCACGGGCCCGTGGACTTTTCGGACCTGTTCCTGACATGCTCGGTGGATTGGACGGTCAAGCTCTGGCGCTCCAAGTCGCTCGCGAAGCCGTCTACAACCACGAACCATGTCGCGCCGCTCTATTCGTTCGACGAAGCGGACGACTACGTTTACGACGTAAAGTGGCATCCCGCACATCCGGCCGTATTTGGCTCCGTTGATGGCTCGGGCAAGTTTGACCTCTGGAACCTGAACTCGGACACGGAGGTAAGCAGAAGGCTTCTCCCACGCCCCGGGTCCCCGTTCTCACTGCGCGCAGGTTCCGGTCGTGTCGACGACGGTCGGACAAGGACGGGCAATCAACAAGCTGCAGTGGGACCACAAGGACGGCCGGCGCGCCGCGCTCGGAGGCAGCGACGGAAAACTCTACGTTTACGACATTGGGGACATGGCGCTCCCCCGCGAGACAGAGTGGACGGATCTGCAGCGGACGATCGCAGGGATGGCAGGTGGCGGTGGTGGACACACGAACGGCACAGCCGACGGGGGAGACGCGGTGCGGTCGCTGAATGGCCGCTAGGAGTGCGTCGGTCTTGCGCTAGGGACAGGTTAGAAGACGTTTTGTCTGCGCACGTCCTTGGGATCCCCTGTGTGCGGATGCACGTTCCTGGGTGCGTCGGATGGGCCAAATTTGCCCGTCCACGAGGGGTGCCGGTGCTCCTATGGCGGCACTCGCGGGCATACCCCTCCCCTTCTGTGACTCGCCGCTGTAATGTACGCTGTAGAGGGCGGTATATAATGCCTTGGGAGTCAGAGGGTTGAAACAGACTGCAAAACGGACACGGCTTGCTTGCGGTGTCGCGGAACACCGAGCGAAACAGCGTCTTCAGGAGACCCTCTGCGCCTTGCTCCCAATCAGGTGACTTGACTTTTCCCGCAATGTTTCCCCATCTTGCTCTCAGACCACCACCCGCCGTCCTCGTTGCGCCCTTCCGTCGAGCCCAGTCGCTCACTGCCCGTTCAGCCTCTCTTAGACTCTCCACTCCGTCGCTCGTTGCACGCACCATGTCGACGTTCAAGCAGGTGAGCCGGTGCGCTTTCTGGCGGCAACTCTCAGCTACTGACGCCCGCTACGCCCAGGCTCCCCACAAGTACGTGTACCCAGCTGTCGTGTAGACGTGTACTGAACACCGGAGGACGCTACAGCTTGTTGGTGTGAGTAAATGCGAACCGTATTCACAGGCTGTCCAACTGACAGCGTCGCCCTAGCATCCCTGGCCCCATAGAAGTCTCGGACGAGGTGAGTCACCTCGCCTGCCCGTCAAGCGTCGCCCTCGCTCACCACTGCATTGTCCGCCAGGTCCTCTATGCCAACGCTCTCCCTCCGCTCGCACATGCGGGCGCAGAATTCATTCCGCTCATGGGCGACGCCATCCGCATGACAAGGTGCGCACTTCCTCCGCGTCCGGACGCCCGGTCCGCTCACGGCGCCGTGGCACCAGAGAGGTGGTCTTTACCCAGACCGGCCAGCCGTTCCTCATCGCTGGGTCTGGCACCCTCGGCTGGGACCAGGTGCGTCTTCTGCCTGCCATACTATGCGCGCATCCGCCGACACCTTGGCACGCGTAGGTGGCCGCGAACCTGATCGAGCCCGGCGAAGACGCGCTCCTCCTCAACTGCGGCTACTTCGGCGACAGCTTCGCGGACTGGTGCGTGTTGCAGATCTGCTGCTGCGCGTGATGTGCTGATTGTGTGCGTGCCCAGCCTGCGCTCGTACGGCGCGAACGTCCACGAGCTCCGCGCCGACTTCGGCAAGGCCGTCTCGCAGCACGAGCTCGAGGCCGCGCTCAAGGCCAAGAAGTACAAGCTGGTCTGCTTCACCCACGTCGACACCTCGACCGCCGTCCTGTCCGACGCGAAGATGATCGGCGAGGTCGCCAAGCGCCTGGCTCCGGAGTCCCTCGTACGTTCTCATCTGTCCTGACACTTTGTACCTACTTCATAGCTCTCCTAGGTCATCCTGGACGGTGTTTGCTCCGTGGCGAGCGAGGAGATCCGCATGGACGCCTGGAACATTGATGTCGTCGTCTCTGCCAGCCAAAAGGGCCTCGGTGCTCCCCCCGGTATCAGCGTGGTTGTCGCCAGCCAGAAGGCCCTGAAGGTCGCGGAGACGCGCAAGGCGCCGGTCGCTGGCTACTACTCGAGCTGGAAGCGGTGGCTCCCCATCATGCACGCGTACGAGGCCGGCAAGCCCTCGTACTTCGCGACGCCGCCGACGAACCTCATCGTTTCGTACCGCCAGGCGCTGCTTGAGATCACAAAAGACCCGAAGCTCACCCTCGAGGACCGCTTCAAGGCGCACATCCACGCGGCCGACCGCATCCGGAACACCGCCAAGGAGCTCGGCCTCAAGCTTGTCCCCGCCGACGCGCACAACACTGCGAACGGCATGACCGCGGTGGGTCCACAGTGTTGTTCGTGCGTCATTCAATGGCTCAATTATCATCTAGATCTACGTGCCTGAGGGGCTGGCCCCCTCTGACATCGTCTCGCGGATGGCAAAGAAGGGCATCGTGGTCACCGGCGGCATTCACAAGGAGAACAAGGGTTAGTGTCTGCTTGGTTTTTGTGTCGGCTCCGATGTACTGACCGACCTTTGTGGCACAGACAAGTACTTCCGCATCGGGTAAGTCTGCGACCGCATCCTAGTCCTCGGATTCATGCTGACTTGCGGCAAGCCACATGGGTGTCACCGCAGTGAACCCTGAGCGTGGCGACCTGGACAGGGTCATCGCAGGCCTCAAGGAGTCGCTGGCCGAGGCCAAGGCGAGCAAGCAAGCGTAAGAACCCAGCTTTTTGCCAGAATAGTAGACCTTTTTGGAACTCATCGCTGTCCGTTGTATAATACCACATCTCGCCTGACCGCACATCGTGTGCCAAAACCGCACGCGACGATAACGGCTCCCCGCGCGGCCAGTTCGCAGGCCAAAGTCGAAAATCACAAGCTTCCCGCGTGGCGGAGCCCGTCCGCTCCGCTCGGTGGCTCCCGCTCTATTGCCGTCGCTGCCAAACTCTGAGCACGGAAGCGGCCTCCCGCCTCCCCGCCCACGCTGTGAGTGGCCCTCCCCCCACGCCCGCCGCGGACTGCTCGCTGATCGCCTCATTGCCCGCCGCAGCGCCCCGGAAAAAGCCTTGGACCACTCCGTCGGAGCCCCGCCCGGAACTCACCCTAGACTCTTTTCGTTTTCTGTACCAATCTCTGCCTCATCTGTTCAACGGGAATCTGTATCTTTATCTGTACCATCTCCTCGCGCCTGTGTACCCTACCGCACCAGTGTTTCGCAGCCTAGCCGGGACTTTGGTGGACTTTGCCTAATGGATGGATGACTTGTGCTGGATTCAGATTGCATAGCGTGCCAGGGTGTGCGATAACGTATAAAACACAACATATCCTTGTTGTACATCTACAGAAACATTGCGCGTGCTCAAAGCTTTTGGGTCCATCAGTCTTGGGTATGTCTCTCTACGCGACCACCTCCCGGTGCGCGCCCTCACCACCGGCCTTGTCCCACCACGTCATGCCGGATTCTGTCGGCGCGATGTAGCCCGCCCGGATGACGAAGTCGCCAAAGTGCTCGCCCTCGAGCCGCTCCAAAGCGTAGTGCTTGATCATCGGCTTGAGGATCGCGAGGATCTCAGGCTCCGTCACAGCATCTGCAGATATCGGGTGAGCTTCAGGTTCGCGCAAAGCAGAGGAGACACGCTTACCTCGGTAGATCTTGTTCATGCGCTGGCCGTAGTAGCCACCGCCGAGCAGCATCATGTACGAGCCCGGCGCCTTGCCGACGAACGCGATCTCTGCGACGTACGGCCGCGCGCAGCCGTTCGGGCAGCCGGTCATGCGCATGACGATCGAGTCGTTGCGGAGCCCGTTCTCCTCGCAGATCTTCTCCACCTTGCCAACGAGGATCGGCAGATAGCGCTCCGACTCCGCCATCGCGAGCCCGCACGTCGGGAACGCGACGCACGCGCTCGACGACAGCCGCAGGCCGCTGTGGTTCAGGTTGTCGAGCTTGTACTGCGCGAGCAGCGCCTTGATGCGCGGCACGTCCGCGTCCACGATGTCGCTGATGACCAGGTGCTGGTTCGTCGTCAGCCGGAACGTGCCCCGGTGCACCTTCGCGATCTCGCGCAGGCCCGTCTTGAAGTCGCGGTCGGGCTCGTCCTGTACGCGACCGTTCTCGATGAAGCACGAGAAGTGGTGCTTGCCGTCATCGCCGTGGATCCAGCCAAAGTCGTCGATGTTGCGGTCGAAGGTGAAGGGGCGTGCGGGCTGCAGCTTGTAGCCGAGACGCTTCTCGACTTCTGCCTTGAAGTTGTCCAGACCCATGCGGTCGATGGTGTACTTCAGACGTGCGTTCTTGCGGCTGTTCGCATGAACGGGATTAGCTACGCTCATGATGCAGTGTACGGAGGACATACTCTGCACGGTTACCGTTGTCGCGCTGCACCAACATGATCTTCTCCGCGACGTCGTGGCCTTGCTCAACGGTACAGAAGCCGAGCAACGAGCCAGTGCGGGGGTACGTCTTCTTGTTGCCGTGGGTGACACCCATGCCACCACCTGCGGTAACGTTGAAGCCCGCGAGCTCGCCCTTGTCATCGACGATGGCAATGAAGCCGACGTCGTTGGCGAAGACATCGACATCGTTCTGTGGAGGTACAGCAACAGCGACTTTGAACTACGGTGAAAGGTTAGCCGTGGGGTGGGAATACAGGCGGTGCAGCCGTACCTTTCTGGGGAGGTAGAACTCGCCGTACAGAGGCTCGACGTCCTTCACGGCCTCACCCGCGACCAATTTCTTGTCCAGCCAAATCTCGTGGTATGCGGTCGTGCGCGGCATCAGGTGCTCGCTGACACGCTTCGAGAACTCGTACGTCTGCTGGTGAATCTTCGAGATCGTCGGGATTGACGAGCAGATAACGTTCCTGTCAAAAACTTTATCAGCCATGTCCTCAAACTTTACGACGTCCAAGCTTACCGGTTGACATCACCGCATGCAGCCAGAGTGTCGAGTAGGACACGGTTGATATCCTGGATCGCCTTCTTCAGGTGACGCTTGATAACACCGTGGAACTGGAAGGTCTGGCGTGTGGTAATCTTGAGCGAGCCGTTGCCGTGCTCGTCCGCGATCTGGTCCATGGCGAGCCACTGCTCAGGCGTGCAGACACCCCCTGGCATGCGGACGCGGATCATGAACGCGAACGCGGGCTCGACACCCTGCGCCTGGCGCTCGTCGCGGATGTCGCGATCGTCCTGCTGGTAGATACCGTGGAACTTCGTGAGCTGCGTATCGCTCGGCGCGAGCTGGCCCGTCGTGGTGTCCTGCAGGCCCTCGGCGATCGTCCCGCGGAGATACTGCGACGCGACCTTGATGTGCTCGTTCGTGATCGGCTCCGGTTCCGCTTCGTGCACCTCCACCGCGTCGACGCCAAGAACCTTCCAGACGAGCGGCTCCCAAAGCTTGTAGCCCGTCTCGGGGCCGTCTGCATCCTGGTCGTCGCCGAGACCGAGGTCGGCGACACGCTGGCCTCCTGCCTGCGCGAGGCGCGCGTCGAGGTCCTTGCCGGCCTTGTTGTAATAGTGCGCGTCCTCAGCGCGTGGCCAGTAGTGACTATCGCCCATGCCGAAGACGGTGAACTTGAGGTTCGTGAGTGGCTTCTCGCCACGCGCGGCGATCGCGTTCAGCGCCTTGAGCAGCGTACGGCCGTTCTGCGGGAACTCACCCTGTCCCGCGACAGAGGTGACGAACGCGACGTACTCCTCCTTGGCGAGATCCTCGACAGAGATCGAGTCCATTGTCTGCACTGTAGTGGAGAGACCGCGCATCTTGCCACGAGTCGCGAGACGGCGGGCAACCTTCTCGGCCTTGCCACCGTCCGAGGCGTAGAGAACGAGCAGTGGCGGGGCATCGATCGCGGTGAGAAGCTCTGCGTACGACTGCTGCGCGCGCTTGCGGCGGGCCTCCTTGACGTTTTCGCCCAGACTGCTGACGATCTCTGCGGCAAGTTGCGGCTTCGAGCGGACAAGCTGCGAGAGGTGGTTCTGGCGGTCAAGGAATTGCTGGAGGTCGTTCTTAACGGCATCGGAGTCGAGGGTAAATGGCTCCTTGCCCTGCGCATCCTTGCTCGGATCCCAACGGTAGAGCGGCCAGTAGCCGGTGTCGACAGCAAGCTTGGTCTCCTTGAGAAGCGAAAGGGCGGGGTCCTCCTCAGTGTTGTACGGCAGGTACGCGAGGACGACACTAGGGCCATCGTAGCGGTCGGCCTCGATCAAGGCATGCAGGACCTGCGCGTAAGAAGAATAGACCGCGACGCTCGCGACATAGACGTCACCGTGGTTCATCGCGTAGAGGCCGACATCGTGCTTGCGGCGGTGAGGGTCGCTGACGTTACGCGACGAGTATGGCACGGTATCGAGAAGGAGAATGTTGACGTTCAGCTTGGAGGCAATGGCGTGGTGCAGACCAGAGGCACCGATATCGTAGGACCACGCATCCGAGCCGAGAATCCAGCGTGAAAGAGCGGGGAAGTGCGCCTTCAGGGACAAGACACGATCCGCCGCGGAGCCAGAAGCAGCACCGCCCTCGAGTGCAGCGACAATCTCCTGCCCGAGCTGAGTGGCCTTGCTCGGGTCGTCCTTGCTGAGCAGCCACTTGCTGAGAAGGCCGTGCAGCTCCGGGGTGACCGTAGAGTCCGGCAAAAGCTCCTTCACAGCTTCGGTGAGCTCAGCGCGCTGCTCCACCTCACCGCGGACGCGGCCGAGTGCGTACTCGGGAGTTGTCGCGACCTGACCCTGAGAAGCAACGAGGTCAGGAGAGTTGGCGATCTGAAGCCGCTCGCCGAAGAGCTGTGTCAGGATCTTGAGGTACGACGACTCGTGCTTGGGAATGTGAGGAGCGGCGGAGGTCGTAGCCTTCGTCGGACTCGAAGGGTGCCCGACCTGCAGACGCTTGCTAGGCGACTCCGCGGATGCATGCTGGACAAGCTTCAGGATATCGACGGCAGCAACCTCACCCTCCAGCGAGACGCTGTGCACAATCGGGTACTCGTCTCGCTCATTCTGCTGAACGGCGCTGACAACCTCGAGGTAGAGAGGAGTCCACTTCGTCGACCATCTGCGAACTTGCTCGACAACGAAAACGCGGGACACGCCCGGGGGAATGTGGCTGTTGATCTCCGAGGCCGGCAAGGGGTTCAGGAGGGAGACATCGACGAACAGGATGCCGTCAAGGTCGAACTTGAACGACGGCCGTCCGAGCGTGAAGACGACGGTATGTGGTTGCTCTGATCCGTGCTCGGAGAAGGCGCGAATGGAGCGCTTGAGTTGTGCAGAGGTGCTGCTTGCCGCGCTGAGGTACGACTGGTAGAGTGCGGGGACGTACTCGTCTGAAGGGAGCACATGGCCGTTCACGGCGCCCTGGCTGTCCTCGAGCAAGAAAGGCAGGACGCGGTCCCCGTCAATCTCCTCCACAAATCCTTCTACATCCACAAAAACGTGCAGCACCGGCTTCCTCTCTATCCGAGCCAGGCGTGAGGCGAGGAGAGCGTTATCGTGGGCCTGCTGGGCAGTCCGTGAGAACAAGAAGAAGGGGACGCTTGAGCGGAGGACGAGGACGTCCGAGAGATCGTCTTCGACAGCGACATGGAGGACGACTGGTGTTGCAGTAAGTTCAGGGAGGTGGACGAGCAAGCGGTTGAGGAGCTCAGGCTGGCTGTAAGCGGTGTACGCGATGAGGCCCGCAGAAGTGTTTCGCAGGAGGGTGCTACTTGGGTCGGCGCCAGAGGGGAGGCTGAAGATGGGCTTCGTCTCTCGCTGCTCCGAGAGGGCGTTCAGCGTAGACAGGAACTTCGAGGCAGCGGGTAATGGAGGTCGCGAGTCGACGAGAACATCGGACGCGAAGTAGGCAACTCGCGAGACCGCGGCGGCAGAAGATGTGACGACCATGACCTTACTCTATCGCAAAATGAGCATATAGTCAGCACTGTACACTTCGCGCAGCGGCAAGCACGTCGCGCTTTAGCACCCACTTGCACCGACATCTGATGCAAAGCAGATGGCTCGCGGCGCGCGCATAGAACGATGCACACTCACCGTCAGCGACAGGGGGAAGGGTGTTCTCGCTGGTGGATAGCTCGGTAACACCAGGGCACAGATTGGCCGTTAGGAGGGAGGTAGAGTGCAAAGGCGGAGAGAAATACTGATCGCTATTCGGAATTGTACAGACACAGAATTCGGAATTCGGCAGTTTTACATATGGTGTGTAGTAAGGCGAAGTGAAGATCCATGCTAAATTCTCGCAAATGAGGAGTGGATGAGTCTATGACGGCTCTCAAGACGAGCTCGCCATTCCTGCGCCATCTGTTTGCCGTAACCCCGGCTCAGGGTTAGGGGCTCTCAACCCTGTAATTCGCCGTCGCTGGTTGGCTCATCTCCTCCTTTCTCGCCACCAGCTTATTACACTCATTGGCGATCTCACTGTATACTCAATGCTTTCAGATAGCTATACTATGTGTTAACCAGGGCAAAAAACGGCAAAAAAAAAAAAAAAAAAAAAAAAAAAAAGATAGAGGACGGAAGGCTCTGTACAGCGGTACGCCGAGAGAGATGCCGTGATCGGGAGGCATCGTAAAACTGACAAGCGCCGGATGCACGAGAGCCGCACCATGCCCTCACGGTACCTCACGGTTCTCTCGTCCATACAACAGATCGCGTCAATGCCAGCACACCCGGGCATTTGCCTACACGACTCCGGTCCGTGAGGCACCAGCTGTCCTCGTGCGCACGCCGCTTGTCAGTTTTACGATGCCTCCCGATCACGGCATCTCTCTCGGCGTACCGCTGTACAGAGCCTTCCGTCCTCTATCGTTTGCCATCGGAGCAAGGGCCGCGCGTGTCCATAAAACAAGGAGGGTTAGAGAGCATACTCATGCGGCCATGCTCGACCAAGAACCACACATGCAGGTAACAGCGTGTAACGGATCCGCGGAATGGGAGGTCAGCACGGAGACGGAGTACCGCAGCAAAACGGATAGCAAACGCAACCCGAGGCCAGAAGGAAGTGAAAGAATGTAGGTCGCCATTGCAACGCGAGTGCCGCCTCGACTTATGCGCCGACTCGCTCTTCGCGATCGCGAAACAACTCGATGATCCATGGGCTGACATAGCCTCGCGCCTTGATCTGCTCCAGACCGACATCCCTCGCTCCTCTGACCAAGCCCAAGCACATCTGCGGCTTCGGTCACTGATGGCTCACATAAGGTCGGGAATCACGCCACTCACAGGTGACGCGCACCGACACTCGAAGGGCTGGTCTAGTTCCCATTCCGTGCTTGGGTAGAAGAACGTCACTTGCACGTGTGAGATACTTCCACATGAGACCCTAAAGGCCGCACTCACGTTCCTCTTCTGCGTCTATGGCTTTGAGGGCGCGTATATGCCATTCCGACGGATGCTTCGAGGACATGTCGAAGGCTACGTTCGGATCGCACGAGTGATTCACTGCTCGTGTGGTCAGGGTAGATTTCAAGAAGTAGGTCGGACGCATACCGTATACGAAGATCGAGTCGACGGTGATATTATCTTCACTCGACGGACCGCACTGGACGGTATCGTATTTCCTAGGAGACTTCGTTCCTCGGACAGGACCAAGGACATCGCCAGCTTTCCAGCGCTGTAACAGTTCAGAGGAGTCAATCATTATAGCAAATCACGGTAGAACGCACCTTGTTGGTTCGTAAAGAGGCAGAAAACTCCTGCCAGGACGCGTCCCGATGTACGTAGAAGTCGCGGGAAAGGCCCGCGTCGATCATCCGCGATGGCGGCTGATTTTCTACAATATGCATGCGGGTTGCAGTCAGTAAGATAGGGCAGAAGACGGGAATCCCTGGATCATCTTCAGCTATGACAAGTGTCATCTCAAGGTGCGCGCGAGGATTTTGGCGACCATTATTTGAGCGTAACGGCTGATCCTTCGCGAGAAGCGAGCGCTAGCGAATGCACAGTTGAATGCGAGAGCATGCGCTCACCTTGAAGATTGGAAAAGGAAGCCGCGCTCCTCCTGTGATGTAGGCGATATCCTCAAGGTGCTCATGAGGATTGAGCATAACCTCGCACAACTAACCCCCGGCGTAACTCTGACATGTGATAAGCCAGCCATTCGGGATAGCCTGGAAGATCGCACCTCCGCAGACTATCTCGTACCTCCTTCTTCACCTTCAGGGCCGAGGGTACACAAACCACATAATTTACGAAGTGCATTGCGATGCTTCTCGCGGTGTTTGTTTGCTGATGTTTACTGCGCATGCGCGTACCCACCGGGATTGGCTGCATAAACGACACCATTCTGCCTGCAGAGCTGAGCAAAAAGCGGATCAAATAGGTGTGCAAAGACCGGGAATGGAGGTGGCAAGAAATAATATGTTCCATGACCACGCAGCGAAGGCGAGAGCAAAGACGGCGTAGCTTTGCCTGCGGTGCGCGCCCCCGCTCGCGGCGACTGCCGAGGCGCATCAATCGGAGATTGAACTCTAATGTGCGACATCCACGCACTTTGGCGCTGTGAGATTTTGCTTTAGCGCACCGTCAAGACCCCCGCCGTCGCCGCCGTTCCTTCACCCACCCTCGACATTCGCAATGGCTCCCACCAAAAAGTCCAAGGCCGCCAAGTCCACCGAGTCCATTGCGTCTCGTCTTGCGCTGGTCGTCAAGTCCGGCAAGTACAGCCTCGGCTACAAGTCCGCCCTCAAGCACATGCGCAACGGCAAGGGTGAGCACCGTTTCCCTCCTCTGTCTCCGGGGACTGGAGCGTGAGGCTGAGAAGGTCCCTTGTACTGACGAAAATCCTCCTCTCTCCTTGCCCCGTCATCATTGGCTATGGTATTACAGCCAAGCTTGTCTTGATCGCCGGCAACTGCCCCCCTCTCCGCAAGTCTGAGCTTGAGTACTACGCCATGCTCTCTAAGACTTCCGTCCACCACTTTGCTGGTACCAACGTTGCTCTTGGTACCGCCGCCGGAAAGCTCTTCCGTGTCGGGTGCGTACCTTCCACATGTTGATTGATGTATTCCGACTGACGTTTGCTTACAGTGTCATGACCATCCTCGACCAGGGTGACAGCGACCTCCTCACCGTCGCTGAGGCTGCTGCGCAGTAATTGCGTTAGCACTAGGAGCGTCTTATGTAGCCTTGGATGTCTGTATGATATTATTCCCCTACACTATGACAAGCTGCATGAGTTCCTCTTACATCCCCCATCGTGGCGTGCACCAAGGGCTCGACTACTCGTCCAGGTCAAGACATTGTGTGGTATCAGATGCTCGGATGCTCGATGACACTACAATATTACAAGAGTGATGCTGACTGTCCTAATATCGCCTTGGGCCCCTTCTCCGCATAGTCGGCCTTCGTCACAAAGTTCCTGCCGTTTGGCTCATTCACGAATATGATCTGTGGCAGAGACATGCTAAGCGAAGGACTATTGCGGAGCACAGGGCCAGATCTCACCTTTGCGACTATGCTGGACCCCAAGAACGATGCCAGACCGTCACCCTTATCCCGATACTCAGCAAAGTAGTCCGGAATTCTGAGCGTCCGTATGCTCTTCGGCTGCACCTCGTTTTGCTGGTCGATTTGGCTGAGGACAAAGGGTGCCAGACGGGCCTGTAGCGCTGCTCCAAGGCCTGAAAGCAAGGCTGTGAATCGATGACGATGACACACTGTTCACGATGCGTACCCTTGATATGGCTGGTCAGCTCTCCGGTCACGAACAAGCCTTGGTAGATGTACTGCCGCGCGTCCACTTCCGTGAGAGATACGGCGTGTCCGACAGCAGTCTGTAGCGACCTGATGCTCTCTTCAGAGCTGTTCCTTGGTAAGCCTGGAATCGCCTTCAAGAGGCTGGGGTCGAAGAGCGGCTCGCAGAAGCGGTGGCGCTCCTTGCCGAGCGTGAGCTGCTTGTCACGAAACTGCACCGTGACGAGGTCGAGGGCCTCAATCTCCTTCGCGCGCGCGAGCTCGGCCGCGGACGCCTTCGCGTTTTGCTTCTTCTTCATCCCGCTCTCGATGACGGCCTTCTCTTTACCCGCAACGACGACGGCCGCGATGTCCGTGACGCCCTCCTCCTCGATGTCTGCCGCCTCGCCCTCCGCGAGCACCTTCACGAGGCCTTCGCGCCATACCTGCCGCGCAACCTCGACGAGCGTCGCGCGCAGCTCGTCCGGCGCGAGCTGGGCGTCTGGCGGGGACAGTGTGTTGACGACGGACGGGTTCGAGAGCAGGAGGTGCGCGAGGTATTGCTCGCAGTCAGAGATGCCGTAACCAACCGTCTGATGCGCGTCCTGCACGACGAAGCTCTCGTATATGGGCGTGACGTCCGTGTGCTCGTGGCCGATGTCAATGACCACGCCGTTCGGTTCTGTGCCGGATACCGTGACGGCGAAGAATTGAGCCATCGGTCGTTCGATGATGGAGAGACCAGCGACGTTGAAGCGTTCGAAGAACATACGGCATATACCCTCGTATGTGTCGCGCGAGAGCCCCGGTGCGAACGATAGAAGCACGGGGGACTCCATTAGGCCCCGTCGTAGACCAAGCTGATTGAATAGGACATGTTTCCTGTAAAGCGTTCTAAGTACGTCTTGTATATGCATAAAAGGCAAGCTGAACACGCACCAGACTGCCTCTGCCTGTGTCCAGTCCTTCAGGTCTCCATCAGCGAATGGCCAGAACACGTCAACTTCCTGCCCAGCGGCCAAGGCTTCGTCGAGCTGCGCCCCAACGAGGTAGTCGGTCACCTTTGCTGTAGAGGTTAAGTCGGGAACTGCGGATGTGGAAGGCTCCGCGTCCATTGGCTCATCGTGCGAGGCACCATTCACGCCTCTACGCAGGCCGACGCGTGCAGGCAGTTCCTGTTGGAACGTGAACGGTGAGCAGCTCTCTGTTTGGAAAGGCCACGAACGTACCACGGATGGTGTCTTGAGTAGCTCATGAAGACCTACACCTGCCCGTACGAGTGTGCGGCTGGTGTCGAGGATGACGATGGACGACTCGCGAAATGAGGACATCGCGGTGGTCCAGAAATGCGAAATGCGAACAGGCGCCC
This sequence comes from Phanerochaete sordida, assembly GCA_019973155.2. Lineage (NCBI taxonomy): Eukaryota > Fungi > Basidiomycota > Agaricomycetes > Polyporales > Phanerochaetaceae > Phanerochaete > Phanerochaete sordida. The sequence continues at coordinate 48,566 of BPQB01000020.1, read as the reverse complement.
AGCATACGCGGGCGCGTGCCAATCAACTCGCGCCTGAACTCTTCCTCACTCAGCTTGACTCCTCTGCATCCTCTCATGGCTCCCGCTCAGCGCAGAGGCCCCTCAGGCAAGGGCGGCGCGCACAAGGCCGAAAACAACAGGATATATGCGCATCCGTTGCCGCTGGTGTTCGTCCAGCCGGACGACACACGGCATGTCTCGACACACCGCGTCCTCGGCCTTTTTGGCATCAGCGGCGTCCGCGTAGAGAACCCGCACTGCGAGGGCACGCTGGACCCCGCGACACGCTCGGTGTGGGTTACGGACCGAAAGGACGCGATGATCCTCTGGCAGCGCGGCTTCTTTGGCAAAGGCGATCTCTCGCGCAGTGAGCCGTCCTGGTATACCCGACAGGTGAATGCGCGGAAGGCAGCGGGAAAATGTACGTTCCTCCACAGCGTTCCTGTGCCTTCTTTTGACTCATGTCTCTAAGACATGACCTCGGAAGAGATTCGCGAGAAGCGTCGCAAGGAGAGACAGCAGTTCAAGATTGACCGTGCACGCGCAATGGCAGAGGCTGCGGCGGAGGCGGAGAGAGCTTTCGCTGAGGGTCGCGAGGCCGCCACTATCGCCATTCCGTCGGGAGCTACATGGAAGCCTCAGCCGGGTTCCTCTGCGGACATTGCACTTCCCTCGGAAGCTGCAGAGCCAGAGGACCACGAGGACGACCCGGTAGAAGAGGAGCCGCTGGAAGACGTCGAGCACCTGCAGCTCACCCTTCAAGAGGCCTTCTTCCTTCTCTGGAACCTTGACTGCTTGACAATCATTGATCCTTCATCCGTATGTGTCACGTACATATATTTCACTCGCCTTCTGACCTGCGATACCCTCAGGACGAGCCCCTGGATCTTCAGCGCATCTGGTTCGCGTTCCAGCAGGCGCACTGGCCGCCAGGCATACCTCCGAGCCTCAGCTCCGTCTACGAGAGCCGTTTCGATAATCCCTTCCTGGTACATTATGTAGCGTACCACCATTACCGAGCACTCGGCTGGGTCGTGAAAGGTGGTATAAAGTTCTGCGTGGACTACCTGCTGTACAAGCGGGGCCCTGTCTTCTCACATGCTGAGTGAGTAGTGATCTTACTGTGTGGCAGCGCTTTGCTCACGAGTTGTCCAGGTTCGCAGTGGTCGTCCTGCCGGTTTACGAAGACCCAGAGGAACAGAAAACGTCGCCGTTCAACCTCACCAACGCTGAGCCGTTCTCATGGACATGGCTGAGCACCGTCAATCGAGTGAACAGCCAAGTCCAAAAGGTGCATATAACCTCGTCACCTCGATTCACATGTACTGAACCGCCCGCGCAGACTCTGATTTTGACGTATGTCACTATACCCGCTCGCTCGAGGATAGACCCGCAAATCCTCGAGTCACCTGCCGCGCTAGCACACTACAGCGTGCGCGATGTCGTGCTCCGTCGTTTCATCCCCGCACGCATGCGCGATTAGCCGTCCCTCCAAGCAAGAGCAGATTGGGACGCGAATGTGTCAGTCAGCTGCATTCAAAGCGCGACGCAATAAGTACATGGTGGCGACAGCCAACCTCCACCGCCCGCCAACACCTGCCACCTCCCTCGGTTACCGAATCTGTGTGCGTTACGCGTTCAGCGGCGCGCCGCCCGGTAGGGGCGCGATAGTGCTCGAGGCGTGCAGAGACCTGCGAGCCTTGTCGAGAATCAGAGCGGAAGGATGCAGAAGGATGCCGCTCGGAAAGGCGGAGACCGTGGACGTAGAACAAAGGGTATAGCGGAGAGGAGGAATCTATACTGCGCCCTTGATTTGCACTTTGCGGTACTTCTCTTCGAATATCTGGACTAGCGTCGCGTGTGCGGCCTTACAATCCAGAATCTTCTCCTCGTCTGCACTGTTCGGATTTTTGAAGAGGGTTCCCGCACGGTGCTGGTCCAGGAACTCTTTCGCTTGTGTAGCGTTGTCGAATGCAAGCTCTGTCGAGATGAAAGATAGCCGGAGAGTCATATATCTTTGAAGACGCAAGGAGGATTAGGCCTGGCACAGGTAGCAGAGGGTGAGGGACATACGCCTTGCTCATGATAATCAGAGCCCTTGCCCGCTCGCGGTCGATGAAGTGGTCCATGATGTAAGCCCCCATATTCGGGGCGTTAAGGTAGAGGTCGAACAGAGCATGATAATTCCCCGTAGACATCGCACGCTGCACTGCGAGCGCGTGTCGCACATACGGACTCGCTTTCATCTGTGGCGTTAGCTGACCTACATAGAGATTCAAATCTGCACGCAGCATTCGTCAGTGACGTTACTGCCAAGCGAAGCACAGGCGAGTACCGCTTCGATTGCGCCCATGAATAAGCATCAGGATCCGGTATGCAGTGAATTCCTCCGCTTTTCCCTGGATCCCGAGGTCGTACAGGTTTTTGAGCATCGCCTGACACTGGTTGTACTCAACCATGTCACCCTAAGTCAGGCGTGAAGAGGAGCAATTCGGCCAGCACTAATATGACGTACGACTTCGAGGGCCATGCGTGCATGTATCTCGTACACCATCACGGTGAACTCGTTCTTGATCCGCTGGACCTGATTATTCACAAAACCCCAGATCAAGCCCGTCCGAGACAAAAGTGTGCGGCTCACGCACCGTGAGGTCCTGTCGCAAGCTCTTGAATTGCGAACATATCCAATTGTACTGCGCCTTTTCTCGCCATCTTTTCTTCAGCTCGGTCAGTGTTTTCTGAAGAACATCATATGGTCGTATCTGTTCGGGTCTCGGTTCCTGGGCAGACGCAGGTGAGGATCGTCTGTAACTATCATGCAGAGATGTCAGCCACGCACTGATGTTAATCGCAGGTAGTCCTTGAAGATCTCTTGGTTTGTGCCGACGATTGTGTAGCGGTCCCAATTAGGCACGTTCTACACGAAACGCGGTTACACCGTGGAGGGCAAAGGGCAACATACGCGAGCATACCGGATCAGCTTCTGGGTCGTCTGCGTACGGAGTGCCCGACCGCGAAGGCTCAAATGATGAGTATGCGCGGCCATGGGCGTGCGCGATGTGGCCACCGTGCGCGTTCTTCTGCCGCTCGATCTCGTGCTCGCGCTGGAAACGTTGCGCTCTGCGATGCAGCGCGGCTTGGTCGCTCGGGTCTAGCGCGGCTGGCGCAGCACTCTTCGTTATCTGGGACTGCTTCTTCTTTTTCTTTTCGTGTGTGCCAGTGCTGTGGTCATGCCTGGGCGGCGGGTGTGAGCATCTGGGGCAGGCCACAGAGATGAGACTTGGGGACTCACATCTTTCGCTTGAGGCCATTCGTAGCGAGACCCACAGGTACTTTTGGCGTAAGGCTATCACCACGACATGAGCGGGATGTGGCCAGGGGCGGGGAGATCAACAAACCTTTGGAGTTGCACGCCGTCCCAGTCGGTAGTCCACAGCGTACGGTTAACAAACGCATCAGATATCACCTGCCTTAGTTCGGCCTGTGCTTCTTCCTTGTTAGAATCCGTCATTTGCCCCAGACATTTTGCGACCCAGTCTCTGTAGTACCACAGCTTGGTGAGCGGATGCAGTCGGCACCAGACAGTCATGCTCACTTGAGCTGCTGCGGCCAGCTCTCGGAGGACATCTTGCAGCGGCGATTCACAAGTTACGACAGTGCAGCCAAGAGTGTAAAGTTTGTATACGAAGGATGTTATGGGCACCTTGCTTGGTGGTGAGGACAGTGAGGGTGCTGATGAGAGAGCAAGACCCTTCTCGAGCGGCTGGACAGTGGCATACACTTCGAGAAGGCGTTTCCCACCCTTGCAAGCGCCAGTCCGCGCCACGAAGTTCAAGTGCTCAAGCTTCAAGAGTTGCAAAGCTGACCGACACCGAGGCCAAAACGCCATATTTGCTGCAGCGCAGCGAGGTGAGCAACGCTACAGTGGAATAGAGGTATATATCTGGTATGCATTATTTGAGGAAGTTCTATACGACAAGTCCAGGCAGAGCTTCGGGACCTGTGCGCGCGCTATACCCACTCCGACGAAGGCCGTATTCTCGGAGCAAACCTCGACGGTCCACTGTTGTGGTTCACACAGGCTTGACGTCCGCGACTTCAATGGTGAAAGGCTGAGAAGACTATCTACAACATGGACTAATGTTTCTTCAAGTCAGTTGGAGGAGTGTAGACTGTAGGTTAAGCCGTGAGCAAAATTGCGACTCAGGACGCAAGAAGGTCACGAACCAATCTTCCTGCTCTTGATGTACGACCACTTGTGGCGCTTCACGTACAGCGAGATCGCGGTCAGGGCGGAGAAGAGGATGACCGCCTTGAGACCAATCTTCTTGCGCTCATCGTGTTCGGGCTCCGACGCCCAGTTCAAGAAGGTAACCACGTCCTTCGCCATTTGGGATGTCGTGGCGGGGGTACCATCGTCGTACTCGACGAGTCCATCGAAGAGGACACGTGCCATGGAGATGGCATTGCCAGGGAAGTACGGGTTGTAGTTCATGCCATCACGGATCTCGAAGCCCGCCGGAGGGTCGCAGTAGCCGGTCAGGAGCGCGTAGATGTAGTCCTGCAAGGACAGTTAGCGCAAGCATGGACGTTTAAAACGCTTAGACACGTACGGGACCGCCGTGACGGGCCTTGACGATGAGACTCAGGTCCGGGGGAAGCGCACCACCATTGCCGGCACGGGCAGCCTCTTCATTGGGGTACGGGGGCGGCATGTAATCCGCAAGCTTGCCCGGGCGCTGGAACATCTCGCCCTGGTCGTTCGGGCCGTCCTCGTACTCAACTTCCTCCGCCATGGCCTTGGCCTCGTCGGCAGTGTGCGACACACCGACCATGTTACGCCAAGCGATGCGGTCGAGGGAGTGACACGCGGCGCAGACTTCCCGGTAGACCTGGTAGCCGCGGCGGATGCTGCAGCGCGTGGTTCGCATCAGCTGTCGACCGTCAGACGAGCGGGCAGGGCGTACCTGGCATGGTCAAAGGTATCAAGCAGGCCCTTGTGCGACCAGGGGTAGGAAGGCGAGTGGAGACCCTCTTCCGCAGGAGAGTTGGCGTGAACTTCGCCGATGAACGGCAGTGAGCCGTACAGATGCGCGTACCAAGCCACGGAGCCGACGGCCGCGACGGTAGCACCTGCCAAGGTCGCGCGGGAGTTCAGGAACGACTGTGTGCGCCGGGGCGGGTCAAAGATATTCGCTACAGAGCGCGACAGTGCGGCATACCTCGAACGCGGACGACGCAGAGGACTTGGTGGACGCATGACGAACACGCTGTTATTGCGCATAAGCGTCAGGACGCGGACGGACATGGCGGCGGACGCACCAAGCCATTGCGGGCGACGTTCGCGGCGACGGTCGAGCGAGCACCGAGAGTGCTGCTAACGTTCTTCAATGCCCCCGCAGGGAGCCTGGAGAGCATTTTGGCGGTGAGGGGAGGTGGATTTTGGTTGTAAAGGACGAGGAGGGGGTGACCGTCACGACTGTGACGAGCCCGACTGGCGGAAGAACACGGAGCGCTTCGCCAATCGCAACGCTCGCTTTAGCAGCCCTCAGACATCCTCCACCTTACCACGACATTCCTCTCTACCTGTCTTCTCTATGTCCAACTTTCTTTGCTCTCTCCCTCGGCGCGTCTGGTACAGCTCAAAACTCCCAGTCATTCTCCCTCGACGCGGTCTACTCTGTCTGTGCGACATGTGGGACCGCCGGCGGCAACGCAGACCCTAACCTTTCGTCTCTTCCATGGCTCGAGACTGGTGGTGTACGCATCTGGCCAGACCTGAACAAATCATCCCGGAAAGTCTAGACAAAGGCACGCATATTAAACAATCCTAGAGAGATACACTAGAGAACAGGCATGGGGAGTACTATTATAATCCTAGGAAAGCCAGAGGCCAGTGAATATCCAGGACGACGGTCTAGCACCGCAAGACATGGAGGGGAATTATAGCGTCTTTGACCGTGGTATATGTGTAGCAGCGTCCGCGTTCAGAAGAGACAATCACAGCAAATTTCTAGGGAGGCGCAGAGTCAGTGAGGTCGCACGACGAGAGGGGAGCAGAGCCGAACACACCTTCTGCGCAGCAGCAGAGCAAAGCACCCGTCAGACACGCACAGCAGCCTCCGCTATCGCCACCCTTCTGGGGCGGTGGTTGTTGTCTGGGGAGTAAGGGGCTCGTTGAGGGGACGGACATGATGCCTCGGAGACGGGGATGCTTACACGTAGACTGTCTGAGGCGGTGGCTGAGGCTGGTAGTATCCCTGAGGCGGGGGAGCACCGTAGGCCTGCTGTGGTTGCTGCGGGTAGTAGCCGCCCTGGCCGGGAGGAGGACCTGCATGTCAACGGTGAGCGCCGACGTTGTGGCGACGGTGACGGGCAGAAGAGACGCACCTTGAGGGGGGTAGTACTGGGGCTGGCCGCCGCCGTAATAGTCTTGGTTGGACATGGGCTAAGATGGGAGTAGGGAGGATGAGACGAGTGAGAGAGGCCTGGCCGCCGGCCCACCCCCAGAATTATAAAGGGGATGACGGCATGGCCCGAGCGGGAAAAGGCAGCTGCGGCACGTGGCATGCGCGGGGCAGCTCTTTCAGCGAGGCCTTTCGGCCATCCTCATCTTTCGAGGCACTGCTCGACACTGCCAGAACAACCGCAGCCACTGCGCTGCCGGCCCCTCGTCCTTCTTGTCGTACAACGTCGGCTCGTCGCGTACAGCGACCAGTGACTGTTACTGTCGGCCTGCCGACCGCCACATGTCCGCCTCGGTTCGCACCGTCACCTCCTCACACCGAACATTCGGATGTAAAGTGCCCATCGGGAAGCAGCGCCGAGTGCACGATCCTCCCACAGGCTGAGCGGCCACAGTATCAGAGGAGATAACACAACATGATGGTTCGTAACGTAGAGATATAATTCTGTCAACTGCAGCTTGAAGATGAGAGCACGACGGTGAGAAACAAGAATGATAACGTTTGTCGTGACGTCTCCACGACCAGCAAAGGCGAAAAGGGCCCGGTAGCAAACGGGGGAAGAACGAAGGTAGTGCGAACATCAGCCGCGCGCAAGTACGCAGGCGCGGACAAAAGAGGCTCTAAGGGCGCTGCAGGCAAGACACAGTCCTTGGGAACACTTCAGCGGGGGCCAGACGTAAACTGAATGGAAGTGGCAAACGCGTACATTCGGACTCCCTGCTGCATGAAGTACTGCGTCAGCGGGGTCTGTGCTGCGTGACGCGGCGGGCCGGCATGTCAGCACGCGCGGACAACCAGCGCAGCAGCAGCATGCGCACCTGGGGCGACGTACTCGGCGCGCGAGTATACGTCGAACGGCATCGACCGGGCGCGCGCGAGCATGACACCCTGCCCTGCCACGCTCAGCGCACCGCCGGAGCTGGCCCTAGAAAACCGCTGTTGAGCGTCCCGCACTGTTTCGGATAGCCAGCAGCAGACTGGCCTCGGGATACGCATCAGCGTGACGTGCAGCTGGAAGCGGCCTCGGTTGCGTATGCTGACGTCCGGAAAGAGGAAGTACATGCCCTGTCGCCCTTGCAGGTTGCGCAGCGTCTGCGGCGAGGATACCAGATTGCCGTACAGCAACTGGCGGGACGGGGTCTGTCCGCCCGGGCCCACGACGTCCAGAGCGGTTGATCCGTCGGCGCTGTAGAGTGATAGGTGAGCGATGAGAAAGGGAAGCTCGCTATCACTAGCGAGCAATCAGCGTCTGGAACGGTGATAAAGTAAGGTAGCGACTCACTCAAAGTCGTCCGGGTTAGCTCGGCCATGAAAAAATAGCTGCGCGATGAGAGGCGGCGCAACCGCAAGCCGAGTGAGTGTCGATGACCCAAACTCGGCCGCCTTCGACGGATGCTGCACAACTTGGAGACTGTATGCGCTGGGCGGAGGGAGTCAATAGACCGGATGTACGCGGAATGCTGAGCGGCTCTACCTTGACTGGCGACTAGACGACTCGGACCCAAACAATACATACGGCGAGCTACCCGTGAGTGACGGGGATGGCGATCCTTGCCAAACGTTGTCGGATCGGATATCAGGCGTCCTTCCGTGTCCTTGGTGGCGTGGGTAGACAAATTGTTGTCTTGGGTCGGAGGGATCGCTGGCGTGCCGCTGAGATATGCCACTGCGTGCACGGCGGAGTAGCTTGGGCCTGCGTATCTCGATCCACCTCGCCCGATGACCCAACGCTAATCTGCACACACAGGAATGCTATGGCAACGGAGACATGGTGGTGAGTTTATTGTTTGGAAGCTGCAAACCTTCGCGGGCCTTACTTTGTGGACTCGCCTAGGACGAGCAGCCGCGGCGTGGCGTACGTCTTCCTTGGTCACGCGCTGGAGCGCCCACAGGCGACACCGCCGTCTCGACACCGTGCACGTTGTGCGTCGCACGGTCGGAGCTGCCCGGGAGCAAAGCAACTCGGCGGCCATCCGTGGGCGCGGATGTTTGCTGAAAAGGCGGGCCCTGCAGCAGGTGAGTGATGGAGGCCAGGAGCGCAGGATATATACGAGCACGGCAGCCAGAAGTTATTTTACCACCTGCACAGTTGATCGAGAATCAGTGACACTCGTCAGACTCCGGACAGCGCGCCGTTCAGGCTTCGCAGCTGAACCCAAATGCGAGGTAATCGCTAGCACTTCATCTTGGGAGCGGTGATGGGTATCTCGATTCAGAGGCGATGCAATCGGAAGTCTAACAAGGGGGTAATTAAGAAGAACATACGAGGTACATACAATACTATACGTTGCGCTTGACATAACTCCAGACACCCGCCATGCCTGACATGAACGTTGCCGCCACAAGCGCAGGCCTTACACCGGCTGTGTATTTGCAAGCGGGGTGAGTACATCTGAAAGACCGGCAAGGGACTCTGGGACGTACCGGTCGATTTGTACAAGGCACCGGTGAGGGCACCTGCGGCCATGCTGCCCAATGTGTCATGCTCGCCGCGTACATGATCTATCGTCGAATTAATTCCGTTGTAGACAAGCGCTGCAAGAGCGGACGCGTGAGTCAAGACAAAAGGCATTGACAAGTATAGAAGACTCACCGAGGACACCGGCCGAATTGCCAACGAAGGTGCCTCGTCGTGTTACTGAGTTCAGGATGGCGTTGATCCGCAGCCTTGAGTTGGACACTGCCAGGGGTTTCGCTGCGCCCTCGCGAAGTCCCCAGAGTCCACCAAGGGCAAGACCTGCCAGGATGGATGAGGGCATGTGATGGCGCAAGACAATAAGAGGGCAGCGGAAGCGATAACGTGTGAGAGGAATGAGGCGGTAGGGAGAAGATTTGGACCGGGTATGATGAGCACACGATGGCGATGCAGGTGTGGAACGAGGGACGTACCGCTGAGATACATGGTGCCCGTCCCGTAACAGAGGTCATCACTCCAGCCGCGCGAGGGAATGGCGGTTCCAGACCCAGGCAGATCACTGGTCTTGTCATCCTCAAGGAGCAAATAGTCGAGCTTGTCTTCTATGCCCGCCATTGGGTGCAGTTTCGTGGGGTCATAGGCTCCCAGAAGCAGGTCCGAGGCCGTGACTGCATTCTCCGGAGAGGGTGCGGGACCCTCGCTGCGGGTGAAGGTAGCGTTGCGGAGGACGTCCGCGACGTCTGGCTGATTTTGAGAGCGCTGCGGGTCCATGACGGTCGATTAAACGGGGCGCGTAGGGGTAATTTTTGGAGGTCGTGGAGGGCAGCGGACAAGAGACGTTCCCCGGCGAGTAAGGCAAGTTTTGCTAAGCGCCGACCTCCTCCGCACGAACATGGGCGTCTATATGCGTGTGCTTCCTAATCGAGGCGGAAAGCGTAGGAGCCTGGAAAAGTTGCCCGCCCTCCGAGTCCGTCGTCGACCGTCGAGACAATTGCAGCCTCGGGCAGCCATGTCTGCACATCTGCTCCGAAATATCTTTGCGAGATCAGGCGCAGTCTCCGCAGTCCGTCTCAGGCCGCTGCACACCCTGCAACGCGTCCTCAAGGCTCCCGCAGGCTCCGCCAGTCTCCCCAGGCCATCCGCCCACAGGCGTAAGTTCTCATCCAATGCCAGACGTTATGGTCCGGTGAGATCTATCTAACAGCTCCAATTGTCTTGCGCACCAGGCTGGGCCACTTCTACCACGCCCCATTCTACCGCTTCCGATCCTGCAGAGTCGGAGGCTCTGCAATGCCTCGAACAGGGCACTCAGAAGCTCGAGGAGGGTGACGTTCAGGCAGCCAAGGTGTGATCAGGCATCCCTGTCTGCGGTCTCTTTTTTTGACGTAACTCCATCGCAGGACCTCTACCAGCGCAGCGTGGAGGTCAAGCGTACCGCGAGCGCGCTCTTCAACCTCGGTGTGACCCATTACCACCTCAGTATGCGTCCACCTGCTATTCCGTCTTTGCTTCCTAACGTGAACAAATTGTGCAGAAGAATTCGACCAAGCCATTTCCGCTTGGAAAGACTCGATTGCCCTCCAGCCGAACAGCCCCGATGCGCATACTAGTTCGTCTCATTGCACGTCAACGCGTCTCTTTCGTAACCAAAACGTCGGCAGACCTGGCTAGCGCATACATTATCTCACCAGTTAGCAGGCCTGACTTGGCATTGCAGCACCTACGGTGTGTTGTGGAAGCTCACTAACGGCGCGGACACCCGGCTCACAGTTCATACAGCATAGCCTCTTCATTGGCCCCCGAAGACGGGGAAATTGCCTTCAATCTGGCAGCCGTCCTGGAGGCTTGTGCGTACACAATCATTCCACCCTATTGTCACCCTACTCACTCAGCATCAGGCGGCCAATTGGAGGAGGCTCTTGCCGAGTACAAGCGCAGCAAGGAGTTCGGCGTGGAGCGTGCTGCGATGCACATCCGGAATGTGAGTCGCTTTGAGCCCCTCTTCCCAAGACCGTGCCGCTGACAGCACTTTGCAGGTCAGCGCCAAGATTCTTGGTCAGAGGATGAAGGCCGCGGAAGACTCAGACAAGAAGTCAGATTCGTGAGCCTGAGCCCGCCGACCCCCGTCACCGCAATTTCCGGGCGTGTCGGGCTTGCAATGACACGCTTGCTCATGTACGGCAGAGCCCGTCGCATTCGCCTGCTTATTGTTTCTGTGTTGACAGGTATGATGCGCCTGCAGCCACGCCTGCGGTCGCCCTGGCACGGTACCACAAATACTGTCCCAAACTCCCAGACCCTGCCGGTGCGAATCTACCTCCGGTGCCTGCTGTAGATAGCATCAGCCCTGAAGAGGTTACTGTCGACATTGTTAGCTTGGTCGTATAGTCAATGTCATAGTTTCTGCTTACTTGAGGTCTGCGCCAGTTGCCGTCGTAGCCGGTGCTTCTCGTCCACTGCATGAGCATACAGTCACAAAACGCGAGCATCTCGTCTCACCCTCCTTCTCTATCCCTACTCTGCCAAGACGGCTGCTGAGGAGAAGACCATGAACCGCCTCGGGGCTGATAACCACCTCGCGACGCGTATCCCCGCCAGGAGACTCGTTCTTGCCCGAAGCCTCCGCGATGACCTCCACGAGCCATGCGCGTAGAAGGCTGTGTTGGCCTCCAGGTCGTCGGTTCGACACGGGAAGCCTGTCGCAGACGGTCAATGATGCTCAGTACACTCGTCTCCGAATACCCGTCCGCAGGCTGGTCCTCGAGGTGCAGCGATAGCATCTGGTCGAAACCTTCCCATAGCTGTGGTGACTGGTATTGTGAACGAAAGCGTTGCAAGACAGAGATGGCGAGCTCAGGGGAGGTGATCGTTGGATGTGACGTCCCTTGAGACGTTCACTTCAGCCTTGTGACTGGGCTGAAATACATTAACTCACTCGTCATGAGCCGCTGCTCACAGATCTACACGCGAATCGACGATAAGGACACGGGTCTACCATTGCATAGTGAAACGCTTACTTCGTACGGAGTGTCGAACTCGAGGACCCATACCAGCGTTCCAGGAAATTCACGGGCAATCCGTACCCACGTTAATCTTTGTCTGGAAAGCCGTATGAGAAACCATCGGTAACGTTGACAACAACTCACTGTGGGTCGACATTAGTGCGATCTATGCAGACTGAAAGGCCGTCACGCAAGGATGATCGTGCCAGGGCTTCTACTGCGCGCCGGTCGCCGAGCTCGTCCTGACTGCACCTGCGGAATTGCGGGAGGTAGGCCTGCAAAGCCTCTGCAAAAGTTGACTAGCTACAATTCAGAAAAACGGCCCCAGAGCACGAAAAAGAAAGCAAAGACCTTTCCCGACCTAGATAACCAAGCGCATGTATCACAATTTGCACAACGCCACACGTCCTCGGTTGAATTGCGTACCCGACGAGGCCTACCAGAATCAGGACCTTGCGTTCATTTTGCGTTGGCTGCGTGGTATGATGGTTTCCATCCTTATGCATGGGAGGGGGTTGCATAGAGTGTTGTGTATCGCCCACGTCGCTGACTTGCATCATCGCTAGAAAGCAAGAGGCAGTGGAGAATGCCGTAGTAGGTGGCGAACAGGAAGTGTGACCATCGTGTCACGAGGTTGCTGCGCGACCACTTCCGCCAGCGTATTGGCAGGTGTCAGTCTTCGGCATTTCAGTTCTCGGACTCGAACAAAACGGTGCTCATGTCTTCAGACGACGGCGAAGTCCAAAGGTTCGTAGCTGAATCCGCAAGCAAGTCCTGGTATCATTATTCATACATCATACGGTCATCGTCCATTGATCGTCGCCGTCGAATCCCGCCTGCCATTCACGGCGCCACCACCATTCGCGCTGGGACTTTGGCCCTCGGGCATCCGGTTCGGGTGTTCAGGGATCTGATCAATCTCCTTCTTTGCCTCCTCCCATGCTTCCAGGTTCTGGAGAGGTGCCGTTGAGCAGGATACGTACTCAAAAATGAATCAAACACACATTTTTGCACCAGTCCCGGTGTGCTCGAGCCATGCTGATACACATCTCGCGCAAGTCAGCGACCTTCTGTCGCTGGAAACGATCTAAGTCCGCCTGAATGGTGGAGCTCGAGTACTTCAAGTCTTGGGCAGTTAGATGCTGGGCGTCCTCAAGCTGCGCCACGACATCAATCAATAAGAGCTTAATGAGTGGAACAAGAACGCACCTGCGAGATAGTCTCCCGTGTCTTGCTGATGGAGTTGCGCCGCGCAGTCTCCGGGTCGACGTCCATCATGCCATGCAGAGTGTAGCTGAGCGCGCTCAAAAAGCCCATACCGGGAGCCCGCCGACGGACCGGATTTGGTCCTGGGTGCGGCGGGAGGTAAGTCGATTGTTCCTCTGCCAGCGTTTGGGGTTCTGACGGCGTATCGGTCCCAGCTTCGGTAGGCCCGTGCTCCTGCTGTTCGCCGTCAGGTGACATAACGCGCGAGGCACCCAAACTCTCCCCGCGACCACGACCTAACGCCTCCTCAAGCCGCTTTGCCTCGCGTTCGCTCTTCTCCAGCTCTTCTAACTGCTCGCGTTTCGACTCTAGGCTCTCCTGAGTCATCTCATACTGAGCGTGCTTCTGGTGGCGATAGGCGAGCAGTTTCTTGATGATTGAGGCAAACTGGCTATACTCATTCAATGGTTCTGCCCAATTTTGCTCCAAGTCTTGAAGCTGTATCCATGGGCATCAGTTCCAGCGAGATGGCGAGGACGTTCGACCCACCAAGCGATTAGTAGACATATATGTTGCATCCACTGCCTGGCCTGTACGCTCTACCGCTGTTGACAGCTGCCCATTCTCGTTTAGGCTAAATGCATTGAGAGCGGCGCCGAGCTCTGCATGGTCCTGTGCAAAGTCTACGGTACATGAGATACTGGTCGACGATCCATCGTGCAAAACGCACCTGAGAATCGCTTCATGGATCTCCGTGTGACCTTCTCCATCGGACCACTGAGATGCGCCGCGAACTTGTTGGTGAAGACCTCAGAGTCGAGAAAGCGTTGGTCTGGCCGTCGCAGTGGATGTGATGCCGATGGGTTGGGTAGAGCAGCATAGGCAAGGGCCGTTGAAGCATCCGTGGGGTTGTGCGATGGTGCCTTCAGTATATTCTTTGGTAGTAGAGATATCGGCGGTGAGTGTAATACCTCACTCTACACAAGATGTAGTTATCAGTGAGGATTTGTGATGCACAAAGTGAGACGTACCCAAGAAACCTCGCCGTCGAGGAACCGATGGAACACATGCTCGTTTGATAGAATGGGGTGTCGAGCGATGCGATTGAGGAACGTCTGCAGCATGCGTTTTCGCCTCGCAATCATCGCAGCATCCTCTTTAGCCTTTGCTTGCTTTACCGCATAGTCCCCAATAGTATTCTTCGACGGGATCGGTGGGATTATGAGCGTTGGGTACAGCTTCACAAGATTCTGCCTCAGCGACTCGAACTCTGAATACCGATGTTGTGCCTCGGCATTCTAAAGAAATGTAAATAAGTGTTTGGTAGCTGGACTCTAAGCTACGCACCCCAGATTTGAGCACGTAGGTAATATATGGAGACGTCGAGTTTAGCGAGGTCTTCTGTGCATCCGTGATCTGCGCAACAGCACGTGAGGGCATCGCGCTACAGCTTTCAATAAACCTACCAGGACCTCGACATCTTCTCCAGAGTGCAGCCAGTGGTCGCGCGCGCAGCAGTAGTCGTTCTTGTACGGCTGAGGCAGCCGGTGTGAGCCTGGAGAAGGGAACGGGGGCTTGGAGACGGACGGAGAGCCGAGCTGCGGAGTCAGAACGCCGTTGTAGGCATCAACAGGCGGGGACGGCGGTTCTGAGAGATCCAGGTTCGCAGGTGACGACGGGTCTGAGTTCAGGTGGCTGCCTTCGGCCTCGAATGGATTCTCGTCCTCGAAGGGCTCCATGGTGAGTTTGTATTGAGCGAAGCTGGACGGTTGACTAGAGGCGAGTTTGCGACAAAACGATCTGTGAGTGACAGTGCCCTGGCGTGAAGCAAAGGTAGAAGAGAGGGCAAGGGGAGGTAAGGGAGGAGCGGGCGATCAGAGTTAAGTTGAAGCTGCGGTAACACCGTCATCGAGAGCGCTAATGAGAGCGCTAATTGGGCGTTGACCGTCATGTTATTCGTTACCAAGTGGTAGAGCTAATACAAACGGGAGAGCGTAAGAAGTGCGAGGAGTTTGCTATTATGCACAGTAAAGAGTCGAGCACAAGAAAAGCACCTAAGGGAGATGAAGGATATTGGGGAGGCGATGTGGATACACTGACGGGGCTGAGAGCACATGAATTACAAACGAGAGGAGGGAATCGAAAAGAGCGCAGCCGTCCAAGCCAGCGAGCGCGACCCTAGGTGGACATTCACAAGTTGAGGTGGGGCACATGGGAGCTCGACGCAAATTGATTGCGTTGCATGGAGCTCGAGCCCCGGTTTTTCATGTTCGGATAGTGATGGCGAGCATGCGGATGGTTGCGCATCGACGGCTGCGGCGCCTGCTTGCCGACCATCTTGCGCTTCATCATCGCCTTTTCTTTCCGCAGTTCCCTACGCGACTTTTGCTGGTGAGACTGTCCGTTCTGCTGGAATGGGTTGTATACGCCGTCCCCCGTAGGAGTGCGGTCGCCGTCGCGGACGGGGAGAAGGACGGGGGAGATAACGAGAGTGCTTGCGGCGCCAGGCCTTAAAGTGCTGCTGGCCTTTCCCTTGCCCTTCGACTTTGGTGTACCAAGCAGGTCGCTGTTAAGCAAAGCGCTGATAGCAGGATACAAGTTCGCGATGCCGCTGTCCGAGCCCGGAGTATTCTCGAGCAGGGAGGTCTCGCGGGTACGCCGGAAAGTACCAACGGGAATACGGTCCCAGCGGTTGAGGGTTTCAGTGGGCGCGGCGCTAGGCGTAGATGGCATTAGCCAAGTATGCTGGGACGGAGTGGTGGGTTCGAATAGCGGTTCCGAGTCCAAGAACGAGGCGTCCAAGACGTCGTCGAGGTCGATCGCGTCCGTTGACGAAGGATCATCAGACGTAAGAGCATGGGACTGTGACCCAAGTTCGTCAGAAGAAGGGGGATTGGCAGACAGGAATGGAGTCGAAGGGCTACGCCGATTGAATTCGGAATCCTAGGGAAGACGATCGTCAGACTTGGCCGCATGTAGAGGGTAGCATGGTAGATACATACCGTCGTGAAGTCAGCACCGCTAACGCTTTCCCCAACACGAGATTTGCGCCGCTTCGCACGTATAATCCTCGACCGGGGGAAAGGACTTGGGATTGGATTATGGCTTCCGTCGATGACGGCTATCTTCGGTGCGTCGATAGCAGGAGCAGTGATGAATTGGCCCATGACGGGGACGCCTGCCGCGTGCCCCGATTCGTTAACGTATCTCTGCGCAGATTGTTGCTCATCATCGTCGAAGTCTTCCCCATGACGTTGAGCCGTAGAGCCCACGACAGTAGAGTCAATCCCAGAACTCATGGACCGCAATGCCGTCCTGAGCGTATGAGAAGGTTGTGGTGACTCATAGGTGTCGTCAGAGCCGGGGGACTGTGTGACCGTGGACTGAGGATCGACAGCGGAGATGGGCTCTGGCCAACGGAAGAGCATCATCGCCTTCGAATTGGGTAAACCATTCGAATCGACGAGCTCGTCCTCCGTCGTCTCACCGTCGCTCTCACCGAGGAGGCCGCTCTCGCCACTGTCGCTCGCCTCGTCTGCAGAACTGGAGTCATCTCGGGAGATGGCCATCTCGACGTCAGTGTCGTTCGAACCATCCGAGCCACCCTCGAAAGCGGCGAAATGAGCGAAGTTCGAGGGCAAGAGCAGCTGTCCGTCGAGGCCGAGCGCAAGACCGTCGAGTTCAACCCCGACTTCGAACTCGCCCGTGGATCTGCGCACCTGCACAGACGGGTCGATGTCCATCAGCAGCAGGGCGTCCGCCTCGTCTCCTGAGAAGGAACCGGCGGAGCCAGCGTCCATGTCGGAGCCGAAGGCGTCGAATCGTAGCGCAGCTGGCGAGGCGCATTCATCTGACGAATCATCGAGGTTGGCAAAGAAGATGTCGGCGTCGAAGGAGGATTCCTCGTCCTCGCTCCAGTCGTCGCCGCCAAAGCTCACGCCGAGCTTCCCGTCCTCATCGCCCACCTCTGGTTCATCGTCAATTTCGGCCAATCCCGTCTCCTCAACGTCGGCTTCTGCAGCATTTTCCTCATCCTCAGCTTCGGCTTCGGCTTCGTCGTCGTCGTCGTCGTCGTCGTCACTATCGTCTTCGTCGTCCGCGTTGTCATCGTCACTGGAAGTGTCCTCACTCTCTGCGTCCAAGGCTTCGGGGTCAACGCTTTGCTTCCGAGGCTTGATTTCCCAGCGGCTGCCGGAACCGTGATCGCGACGCTTCTGGGCTGTGTCGAAGCCAGGAACGTCCTTCTTCGAGGGACCCTTTTGCAGGAAGCGTGAGTCGTCCTCTGAGTCAGACGAGGACTCGCTTGATTCCCCGGACTCAAGGTTCTGGGACTCGCTGGAGCTGGTGAGCGAGGAGGAGGAAGCAGCAGACATGAACGTGGGATAGTGAGCATCTTCGTCGCTGGAGTACGTCGATAGGCTCGAGGGGATTGGTCGCGTTCCAGACGCCTTCTTGCCAGGCTTGGTGAGTCCACCACGCTTGTTTCCGGCGAGGTTTTGGGTGCGCTTGACAGACGAGACTGTGACATGCGTACCCTTGCGAGAAGTCGCTCGAGATGGGTTTCCGCCGTATGATGCGTGCGCAGAGGCCAACGCCGCTTTCGCAGCTTCGCGGGCGGCGACAACGGCTTTTGGCGGGCGACCGCGACGCTTCGGAGCAGAAGAGTCTAGGGGTCCCAGGGCAGCGTGGTGGGGGATGATCGCGGATGTGGAGCCCAGGTCTGTACGAGTGGAGGAGTTTTGTGCGTACAAATGGGAGGTATGGCTGCGAGCGGCAGCGGACGAACTGCCTGCGGCGGGGTTCTTGCGGAACTTCAGATTCGGGGGAACTGTGAGCTTGATCTTGAGTGGCTGGGCAGTTACAGCGAGCTGAGGCTGAGACGGCTTGAGAGGAGAATAGCTGGTGGAAGTAAAGGTAGAGGTGCGCGTAGGAGCGAGACTTCTGCTTGCGCTGGATTGACTTCCTCGGTTGTGACATGTGCACTCGCTCTCGCAAACAGGACAGATGTCGTCCTCGTCTTCGTCCACGAGGGGCGCGTTCATGACTGTGGTGGTAGAGGCGCTTAGAGTATTGGCGTGAGGAGACGGCATTGAAGAAGTCGGTTGTTTCTTGGGATCTGCGGGTGGGAGGACGGTCAATGGACAGTCATGTGGCGGGCCTAACAAACGAGCGAGAATGATGGCAAGTGATGTGGAAAAGTAAATGTAGAGCGAGTGAAGATCATCCGGTGAGGGAAAATCCCCGAGCACGTCGTAGCCGGTGTGGTAGCACGAGCGGTGTTGAAGAGGATGGCAACACGTACCCTGCGCGAACACTTTCTTGGGCATTTTTTGACGATACCACACATCTGATGCTGGGGCAGTGGTCCAGGATTGCGGTATAAGAGGCAGCTTAGCCACCTGAGCGAGGGTGAGCGAGGGCGAGGGGGAAGCTGCAAAGCTTCGAGGGGGTGAGGGAAAGCGAGAACTCATCCCAAGCGCCGCGACTACCACATGGGCGCCAAATAATTCTACGCCGAGTCGATGATTTTCGCATCCGAAACCGAATTGCCAAATCCGGGTGCCACATTCTAGCCACCACCCTCTCCTCCCCCTCCATCCCTCCCCTGCCCTCGCACGTTCCGCAACACATGGCTGCCCGCAAGTATCACCACTCGCTTTGCTGCACCGGCTGGTCTGACCCCCGCCCGCGTCCTCAGGCATCCCGCTTGCGCAGCAAATTGCCCTGCTTTCCGAAGCAGCTCCCGCCGGTGTGTCGCGTGTGCCACACACTCGCTCCCAGCTCTAAACGATATCGATCACAGACCTCGACCCAGATGATCTCCACCTTCAGGGCCCACAATCCGAAGACGAGTCACACGAGGCAAACCTCGGTGCCAGGGACCACTATGTCGCTGTCGGGTACGCATTCCGATGCAATCTCCCCCCTTCTATCGATTGATCACCTTACATGCTCGGTGCAGGCCTTCAAGCCTCCGCCAGCTGAATCAGTCCATCAGCGACCCGAAATACGTCGGCACTCGTGTGTCTAGACGAGATTTGGAATATTCCGAAGACAGCATTGGTGAGACAGAGAGCGACGAGGAGGACCAGAGTGAGGACGATGAGCACCCCGACGAAGAAGATGCGCACGACAGCAGAGAACTGCCCGTGCAGAACGTGCGCCCAGCGCATCGCGGACTGTCACCGGATGCGCACGCGCCAGCCCAAGCTTCACTCACTAGCCCACAGCACGACTTCGGCACATCATCTGACCTTACTTCGACGTTACGCGCTACTCGGGAGCAGGACCGACGGAAAGGCAAAGCGGTCTCACGACAAATGGTGAGTGGTGTTTACTGCACGTTTGTCTCCAAAGTTTGACACGTTTTCGTTTAGATGGTATGGGATACACTGCTCGATGGTCGGATACGACTGCAGAAGGCGTCCACCACCGCTAACCAACTCACCTCCGTACGTACTGTCCCCCTGATTCCACTCAGTGTTTGACAGTCTTATCGCAGCTATCCAACACCGCGAGGCAGCAAGCCCCTGCTCTCGCGTCATTGAATGACATGCTCGACGAGGCCGTCTTGTTATCACAAGACCTCTTTGCTCTCCAAGAGGCAAGTAGGGCCCCGGCCATGTCACAAGGCTATAGCTCATTACATATCTTTTCAGAGCCTTTCCAAAGCGGACGCGTCTCCCGCGTTCCCTCCGCGTAAGCGCGTCAAGCTCTCACACGACAATGAAAACGAATATGCGCAGACCCTCACCGCGCTCTCGTCGGACGCATCTGCATTCGAGGCCGCTCACCACCCACATCTCGTACAAGTCCTGGCGAAGTGGTCAGCGAAAGTTCAAGCGGTTGCTCCGAACGTACTTCTGCCGACGAACCGCGGTTCATTCAAGAGCGCGTTCACAGGCAAGTCCGCACCAGCTGGTGTCGTGGACGTTATCGCCGAGACTCTGCGCGCGGATGGCGGCAAGCTCCTCGTGCGGACTCGTCTGTCGCGTTCCGCAGAAGCCGTCGACTTGGAGCATACCTCCGGCGACATGGAAGTCTTCGACGACACCGATTTCTATCAGCAGCTCCTACGCGATGTCATAGACGCCCGGGGCTCCGGCGGTGAAGGCGGGGAACCCGAGTGGATACAGAGACAGAAGGCTAACAAGGCGAGACGGAAGAAGACTGTTGATGTCAAAGCCAGCAAGGGTCGCAAGCTGCGATATCAGGTGCATGAGAAACTGCAAAATTTCATGGTGCCCATCACAGTGGCCAAGGGCCAGTGGCATGATGAGCAAGTAGATGAGTTATTTGCATCTCTGCTACGTAGTACATCATAAGCTGTATCATGTGGCGTCTAAGATAGACCCAGTTCATTCTCGACGAGTGTGGTCTCAGCGTGATGATTACATGCAAGTCACGACGGGGGTCAAGTAATCTAAGTCTCAAGTTCTTATGTTCGGCTTGAAGACAGACCTCAGGCTAATGAAGAGAATATAATGTGTTAGTTGTGCGGGGTGACACCTTGAGTTGCGCGGAGCCAACCCGGCGTCAGGCGTGGTCAGGTGCGGCATACAGTTTCACTAGTATATACATACTGTAGAATTACGACCAAATCGGATGGTGGTATGACAGCGACAGGTACGCACCGAACCGGATGACCGGATGACTACCGGATGACCTATGACATCCGGTCGCCATCCGGATGACTACCGGATGACCTATGACATCCGGTCGCCATCCGGATGACAGGTAGCGTGCGCTGCAGGCGCGAAAAAAAATCGGTATTTATTCGTATTTTATCCTGCATGTCATGACCGGATGAGCTCGTGATGACACCTGACAAGTGCAGTTTACCGGACCGGATGGAGGTCCTATGACCAATGACATCCGATTTGGTCGTAATTCTACAGAGTATACGCTCGATTGTTCGAGCTCGATTAGCGCCTCAGGGTCTGATGTAACTCATTTCGTGACTGATGGTGACCAGCGTGATACATTCGGCGGGTAACTCTCCGTGTGACTAAGATAATGTTTCTAGCCCCGCTGATGGCGTTCACGAGCGTCGGGCGGGCGGCGGGCGTCGGGATCCCGCCCTCATGGTACGGTGCGCGCTCTGTGCGCCGTAAATCTGGCGCATAAAATACGGATAAATTTGTGAAAGCCCTCGTACCCGATAGCGGCAGATTGAAGTCTTAGTTGAGACAACAGAGAAGGAAGTGGGAGTACAACAAGCCGAAGTATTGCCCTTCAGCCTCATATCCGAAGGTCCTTGATTATCTACACAAGCACAGAGCTCGCCAGGGTTTATTTGCACCAGATTCTTACCGGATTAATGACATCAAGAGTAGCTGCCTATGTTCAATGTCGAGCCGGCCAAGTATTTACATAGTGCAAGCCATTCTATCATAAGAGGAGCTGATAACCTGCACTCACTGTGCTGTAATATATTGACAAGCTCTTTGATAAGACAGATAGTACTCTACTGACGTCTACCGAGCTATGTAGTATCACGCAGGAAGCCGCACTGGCGGTAAAGGGTTTCCGGGGTCCAGTGCTAGCGGTCCTAACATCCTGCGCATTCATGTACTCTAGTGGTGTAGCATCAGCCCAGGAGCACAGCTATAGGCGAGTAATAAGTAGCTTAGCTGTAGTATACTGTGTAATCAATGGATGGAGGTGCGGTGGCCGCTATCTTCTTCAAGTTCGGCGCGAGAGGCGGGACGGTTGCCCAAAATGGCAATGCATGGCGGGCGGACAGGCCTAAGCAGCCTCTGCGCCGTGAGTTTTTGCAGTGGGCCAGTTTCTTCTATAATCCAGCTCTATAGCATATTGAAGCTCACTCTCCGCCCCTACAAAAGCTATATACATGTAATTACCAGCCATACTGCCCGCCCGACTCTTGGCGCCCATCCCGACGCAGCTGCCGCAATGGGATGGGAGTTCAAAGTCCGACGAGGGTGCCCCTAGAGTAAGGGCACCGGAATCAGCCGGGCACTGCGTTACCAGGTCACGGCGGCGCTGGGGGCGCCAATCGAGCTCGAACAATCGAGTGGTCACTCAATTCTACAGTACTATGTCACTGCCATGGTTGCCAGGCAAAGTTGACACGCTCTCCGGGTTCATAGCCTCCTTGTGATGGGCCTTGGCGTTATCTTCAAGATTGTACATGTAAAGAACCCAGTCCGGTGGCAATTTCTTCTATGCAGGGTTGTTTGCGCGCACTCTTGCTGCTGTTATTGGCAAGAGCATTATGGCGCTGTGGCGCTTATGTTCCCTTTTTGGCGTCAGCAAAATAATGATGACCTTAAAAAGGGTTTAGCAGCCCAGCGTTGGCGGTGCTTGTAAGCCATAGCAGCACCAGACCATGTAGCTCTTTTATAAAACGTCCCTACTATACTAATAAATCGTTTAGCAAAAAACGCTACAAGCCCTAGTTGGCAATATAACGCATTTTCCGGGCATTTACAGGGGTGTGTTTTTAAAAGGGACTGTTTTGGGCGCCTATTTTCGAAACTCTCTGGAAAGCTGCGCAGCTTAACGGAAAGACATATTCCAAAAGGAGACAGCCCAAAAATGGACAGGGGAGGAGTTATTCACAAAAGAACGGCGGGGAGCCGAGTCTTTGCGGCTTTAGTGCGGCCTCCCGGTGCCGCCATCAGCGCATCAGCGCCACAAAGGAGACCCTGACCGGGCCAACCGGGTACCTGCCCGGGAAGCGCCCAATGCGGTCATGGGCATCAATTTCGCTTCTGGGGGCCATTTCTGCTGCTTCCCCTCGCTCCCCAGGCTTCCTGGGGCCTCCACGCTATGTATATTAGTGTTTACTATGTATGTGTAGTATAGGGGGAAGACAGGGACCCAATTGAACCGCTGTGGAATATAATAAATGATTGATTATATTTGATTTCGATTTTTCTGGGCCTGAAAGCGGCCTGCAACCCTTTCCACCGGTTCTGAACCCTTTCCAGCTATGGCAAAGGGTTATGTAACCATTACAGGAGCTAGACGAGAGATTTGGGAGCCTAGGGGTGGCAGGGAAGTGATAGGGGACCTGCGAGGATCGGCCAAAAAAAAGTGTGAATATCGTGGGACACGCACCTGGATTCTTATCGCATTAGGTGTAGAAACTGCCCTGTATACTTGCTTTTGTATCCCCCGCCTCCGTTCCCATGCGATCCTCCAGATCTGGTTGTTTCCCACGGGCGCTTTTTGGCTGATTTCGACGAAATCGCCCAGATCGCAGCGCAACCGTTAGGAATGGCGCGGGCGCTATATCTCAGATCGATTTGCAGCCTATGAAAACGGGGGAGTACAGATTTTCAAGTGAATCGGTGGAGAAATGGTGGAGGTACATACCTGCAAAAGCGAAAAGTGGCCTTTGGTTTGCTTCTGGGCACTTCAGAACACCAAAGTGAAAGCAGGTATGTGCCTGGCTGCTGTAGGATAGGAGGACAGGTCCGGACATCTCAAATATGTTGGTACATATGAGTAGGCCCTGTATGTAGCAGGAATCGATCCAATACTGTGTGGATCCTTCTGGGTAGCTGCATATATGGTGT
The DNA here is from genome assembly GCA_019973155.2 of Phanerochaete sordida. Lineage (NCBI taxonomy): Eukaryota > Fungi > Basidiomycota > Agaricomycetes > Polyporales > Phanerochaetaceae > Phanerochaete > Phanerochaete sordida. The sequence goes on along the minus strand of BPQB01000020.1, from coordinate 24,928 downwards.
TTTGGGCCCAAAGTGCCCAAAAATGCGCATTCAAGAGCCAGGAACATTATGTTCCCGCTATTCCACAGCTTCAAAACGTTGGATATAGCGTTATACAGCACCCATACACATTATGGCACGGCCCCAGTAAGATTGGACCGCTGTGGAAGCTGCAGGAGCCTGGGGAATGCCCCCTGAACGCGATTTTGGAGGGTTTTGACCCCCTGTATAGATTCCCCTACGTGTTCCACGCGTCAAAACACCTTTCCCATGGTGCTACATACCAATGATACGTAAACGACGCGTCCGACGCGTCCGGGACGCGATGAGGAAGGTATGGAAGCCCCTGTCCCTGGCGCATTAATTCCCCTAAATTCGAGCATAATTCACAGAATATTGCTGGGCCATAGGATCGACCTGGGGCTCTCTATATAGGTTTTAACCATGCTATAGTACCTATACGACGCGCTGTACCATGCCCACACCCCATTGAAGGCCCAAGGGTGCCCCAGTGCACGCATTTGAAATTCGTCAAAATTCCAGTTAATTCCGTAATATATTCGCAACCCCCGGGGCACCCTCACAGATGAGGGTTAGTACTACAATACCTGCTAGCTACCGTATCTACCACTTTTCCCCCTGTTCCAGGCCCTAGATGGAGCAGGGGAGCAGCAGGAATACCCCTGCCAGCCAAATTCTCGCTTATGGCGCTTATTTCCGTTTTGGGCAGGTGCCCAGCTTGGTGGCGCTAGGGCGCCAAATGCTTTCATCGCCGGCTCCCGGCGGGTATTTTGCGAATAGCGGGCTCAGTTTTGATCGGGAGGGGTCCCTGTCAATGAGAGATATGATATTTTCTATGTTCTCTACAACTTTGGTTTTCTGACATATGACCCCGGAAAAACATATGCCTTTTTAAAAAGAGGTCCCTCCCCTTTTGGCCCACATACCCCTGGTAGCGTTTTTTGCAAAACGACTTACTACTATACTAGCTGCTTTTACAAAAACGCTACATGGACGGCTGGACCGGCAAAGTGTATAAGTTCTACACCACGCAGGTAATCAGGAATGCTGCCAAGTGGGTGTTGGACAACTTCTATGCTGAACTCTTCGATCACTGCTTCACTGCTTCACTGTAAACTTCCGACTGGAGCAACACGAGAAGCTCGATGAGGCAAAACGGGGAAACAGCACAGTATTGGAGTACGTACACCGCATCGAGAGTTTGTTCTTGATGGTAGGTATCGTGTTGGACCAGGAAAAGGTCATTAAGCTGTGGAAGGGCTTGAATGGTCACACCTAAGTGAAGCTCTGAGAGTTTAGTTACTCACCTATGAGCTCCTCGTGGCAGGAGGTGGTTGACATGGCCGTCCGCTATGAGATTGCAGCAAAATAAACCGCGTTGAGCAGCTGGGAGAGCACGAGTGGCAACCCTCGTGGAGGAGGTAATGGCAATGGCAACTTATTGAAGATGAGGAGCGCTACACAATAACTTGTCTGCATGATGACAGAAGCGCAAGCCTTCACATTCTGTGCAGACGTGATAGCCAGAAGGAACAGGACCATAGGCAGACTTTCAGGCAATCCATCAGGGTGTTTGTAATGGATTAGCAGCTCGCGCGTGTCATGACAAGTTTAGAACAATGTGGTGATGCTAGTCTCATCATTGTGAGCAGGAATCTGTTGGAACAGCACCTCTTGCATGCAGACAAGAGTTGAGTGGGCTGACATGCTTATTGAAGCACAGGTGCAGGACTTGCAGCGATGAGGTTCGGATGCCCTAGGCCACGTGGCATCATCTTTGTAGCTTCCGAAAGGGCCACTCAACTGGCGGGACATCACACGCTCTTGATCATGTACCTGCAACGCAGCCTGTACTATTATGTGATGTGGGTCTGAAACTGGACACGACTACATCGTGCATTACACGTAGGTGTGCTTAGGCTTTCCATGGTGGCATGGCAATCACAGCTTGAATAGGTACTCGAAGGTAGAAAGAGGTGTTAGGAATGACATTGGAGCAATTGTGCCAAAGAAGGAGGACTCGCACAATCCAGAACGTGTGCTTGCCCAAAAATAAGATCTCTCACAAGCAGGGTGAGTAAGGCATCCATTAAGGATTGGGATAAAATCAAACATCAACTGACAGATGGCGCCATTGAGAAACTCTGTGTGTGAGACACAACAGCGGGCACAAGCCAGGCATAAGATAAGAACAGGTCTTCTGAGCAGGCAGTGCAGGGTGGAGACTTGTGACAGCCTATTACCATACATAACAAAATAGAGCTTCCGGCAGAGAGGCCATTCAGGGGTCAACAAAATGCAATTTTCAAACACAAGTGGAAGAAATACATGCAGTGATCGGAACACGGTCTTGTGTTCTGTCTGCCGATGAAAAACCGCCACCAGTGGGGCCCATGGTAAATTAGGCCCCTTGCAATAAGCAAGTAAGTTGGGTAAATGCGCCGAAGGAAAGACGAACAATGTACACATTTAAAATGCTCATCCCAAAGCAGAGTTGTTCGCTGTAGAAATGGCTGATGACTTCACAAGCAGCTCGGCAAACGAATGACATTTGTTTGGCATGATATGGAAGCACATTATGAGGTCGTTGGTGGTGTTGAGGCCAAAGATCACCGCGCGGCACAACAGCAGCTTGACGGCCAGAATGTGGTCTCGGGCGCCATTTTCAAATTGTGCGCAGTCAAAGCTGTGTTTGTACACGTTAGTGAACCTATGGGCATCAAAATCCAGCAAGTTCTTGTAGAGGCAGATGTAGACACCTGAAAGCGTAGATTAGTATGCTGTTCTCATGCCACCTCCTGGTTTGCTCCACTCAATGCTGCAGGAAATACTGGGGGTCACTGCCGAGCGTAAACAGGATCACTGGTGAGTGAGAGTGGACTAGTTCACCAAAGGCCCCTTCGCTGCAGTGGCTTTTCATGAACCCGTCAATCCACCTAGTGGTTCCAAGCTGAGGCCAGAGCGCAGCTCTGGTGCCTCCATAGACGGGATCTTGCTTAGAGGAGATCGGCACAGGGATGAAGTCCAGATCGTCAAGTACGGTGCATTGGTCCCGAGGTGCTTGCTTGCTGGCTGCCTTGTAAAAGCGCTGGAGCCACAGTCGGGTCTCTGTCACAAGCCAAGAAATGGTGGCGTTGTCAAGTTAAGAAGTGTTTGTGATGAAGTAGCACTGATGAGGGATGAAACTGAGTGGGTAGGGCATTGCAGGGGCTGATGATGCTGATTTCAAGCAGAGGTAGCTATCTCGACTCAGGGCAAAGGGCTGTTGCCATAAAAGAAGGGCGTGTCATGGATATGGCGGTCCTGCCCTATTTTTCGCCGATTTATTGCGATTTTCCCTGGTTTAATCCAGTGCTCGAGCAGCCCTCGACGCATCCGGAGTCATAGCCGCCCAGGGCACGCGCTTAGCTCAGACGCCAGCGCTCCTGATGGTGCATCACATCTCAGACGCCAGCACCCCCGACGCGCGTCACTTCCAGTCCATCACGTGTCAGAACAGCCCCAGGGCTCTGCGCGTAGCCTCGTGATCTCCCCGGGCCAAGTCCATCATGCCTGATGACTCCCTGGACGCAGCCTCACCAAAAAGCCCGGAATACTCAGCCACGCTGATGCATCTCTGACCTGTTTCGCCTCTTGATCCCAAGCGCCCTGAAACGCGCGCGACCTTCACATCATGTGATTGCCTGGTCCGTGCGCTGCCCCCTGTAGTATATATACCCTTGCTCCTGCAGCCTGTCCGTCATCTCGACCTCTTGGTCAATACCGACAGGTAAGTCCCAGCTTGTAACTTAGAATACACTGCTAATATTATCTTGGTCAATACGAACAGCTGAATAAGTTGTGCGCTAGCAGCGTGACTCGCTCCGCCGCGCCTCGTCGTCATCGTCCCCGTTTGTCGTCCCTCGTGCGGCGTATGTACCCTCAGTCCGCAACATTAGGTCGAGATCTCTTGGATGCCCTAGGCAAACCTTTTCCCCTGCTGCTCCCGCGGGCTCCTGTTTTACAAAAGTTTATTCCCTCTGCTTAAAGCGAGTACGTCGCAGTTGCGCAGTCTAGCGCACTCCGTACGAGTTGCTCCAGCCGTCCATGTAGCGTTTTTGTAAAAGCAGCTAGTATAGTAGTAAGTCGTTTTGCAAAAAACGCTACCAGGGGTATGTGGGCCAAAAGGGGAGGGACTTCTTTTTAAAAAGGCATATGTTTTTCCGGGGTCATATGTCAGAAAACCAAAGTTGTAGAGAACATAGAAAATATCATATCTCTCATTGACAGGTACCCCTCCCGATCAAAACTGAGCCCGCTATTCGCAAAATACCCGCCGGGAGCCGGCGATGAAAGCATTTGGCGCCCTAGCGCCACCAAGCTGGGCACCTGCCCAAAACGGAAATAAGCGCCATAAGCGAGAATTTGGCTGGCAGGGGTATTCCTGCTGCTCCCTTGCTCCCTCCAGGGCCAGGAGCATGGGGCAAAGTGGTAGATACCGTAGCTAGAAGGTATTTTAGTACTAACCCTCATCTGTGGGGGTTCCCCAGGGTATGCGAATATATTACGGAATTAACTGGAATTTCAACGAATTTCAAATGCGTGCACTGGGGCACCCTTGGGCCTTCAATGGGGTGTGGGCACGGTACAGCGCGTCGTATAGGTACTATGGCATGGGGCACACCTATATGGAGAGTCCCAGGGCGGTCCTAGGGCCCAGCAATATCCTGGGAATTATCCTCAAATTTCGGGGAATTAATACGCCAGGGACAGGGGCTTCCATACCTTCCTCATCGCGTCCCTGACGCGTCGGACGCGTGGTTTACGTGTCATTGGTATGTAGTACCATGGGAAAGGTGTTTTGACGCGTGTAACACGTAGGGGAATCTATACAGGGGGTCAAAACCCTCCAAAATCGCGTTCAGGGGGCATTCCCCAGGCTCCTACAGCTTCCACAGCGGTCCAATCTTGCTGGGGCTGTGCCACAAAGTGTATGGGTGCTGTATAACGCTATATCCAACGTCTCGGAGCTGTAGGATAGTGGGAATATAATGTTCCTGGCTCTTGAATGCGCATTTTTGGGCACTTTGGCCCCAAAACACCATATATGCAGCTACCCAAAAGGATCCACGCTGTATTGAATCAATTCCTGCTACACCCAGGGCCTACTCATATGTACCAACATATTTGAGATGTCCGGACCTGTCCTCCTATCCTACAGCAGCCAGGCACATACATGCTTTCACTTTGGTGTTCTGAAGTGCCCAGAAGCAAACCAAAGGCCACTTTTCGCTTTTGCAGGTATGTATCTCCACCATTTCCCCTCCGATTCACTTGCGAATCTGTACTCTCCCGTTTTCATAGGCTGCGAATCGATCTGAGATACAGCGCCCGCGCCGTTCTCAACGGTTGCGCTGCGATCTGGGCGATTTCGTCGAAATCAGCCAAAAAGCGCCCGTGGGAAACGACCAGATCTGGAGGATCGCATGGGAACGAAGGCGGGGGATGCAAAAGCAAGTATACAGGGCAGTTTATACACCTTATGCGATGAGAATCCAAGTGTTTGCCACACGATATTCACACTTTTTTTTGGCAGATCCTCGCAGGTCCCCTATCACTTCCCTGCCACCCCTAGGCTCCCAAATCTCTCGTCTAGCTCCTGTAATGGTTACATAACCCTTTGCCATAGCTGGAAAGGGTTCAGAACCGGTGGAAAGGGTTGCAGGCCGCTTTCAGGCCCAGAAAAATCGAAATCAAATATAATCAATCATTTATTATATTCCACAGCGGTTCAATTGGGTCCCTGTCTTCCCTCTATACTATACATACATAGTAAACAGTAATCGACATAGTGTAGAGGCCCCAGGAAGCCAGGATAGCGAGGGGAAGCAGCAGGAATGGCCCCCAGAAGCGAAATTGATGCCCATGACCGCATTGGGCGCTTCCCGGACAGGTACCCGGTTGGCCCGGTCAGGGTCTCCTTTGTGGCGCTGATGCGCTGATGGCGGCACCGGGAGGCCGCACTAAAGCCGCAAAGACTCGGCTCCCCGCCGTTCTTTTGTGAATAACTCCTCCCCTGTCCATTTTTGGGCTGTCTCCTTTTGGAATATGTCTTTCCGTTAAGCTGCGCAGCTTTCCAGAGAGTTTCGAAAATAGGCGCCCAAAACAGTCCCTTTTAAAAACACACCCCTGTAAATGCCCGGAAAATGCGTTATATTGCCAACTAGGGCTTGTAGCGTTTTTTGCTAAACGATTTATTAGTATAGTAGGGACATTTTATAAAAGAGCTACATGGTCTGGTGGTTGCTCATCGCTTGCGACAGTGCCGAACGCACCGCGTATCAAGCGCCGCTTGCTCGATCGCCTCCTCAACCGCTTCAAGCGTCGTCGTGAAGCCGGCAAGCCTGTCGAGTAGACCGACCGCAAACTCAAAGCGGTCGTCAAGTACGTCTCCACCCTTCCACCGCCGTCGCCTTCGCTGCCTGCGAAGCCCATCGCCGCCATCACCAACGAGGCCATCGCTGCATCCCGCCGCACCGGTCGAAGCACATCAGCATTGACGTCCCCAAGTACACCACCCTCAAACTTCTCAGCATTCACACGCCGAAGTTCAATGCCGTCCTCAAGCGCTTCACCCCCTTCAACGAGCTCGACTACTCTGACATCCGCACTGAACACGCGGCCGCCACCGCGCACCTCATCCGCCGTGTGTGCGAAGTTCGCGAGCTACTCCGCCCCGAAGCCATCATCACCTTCCAAGAGTGAAAGTGCTATGACGCTGGACTCCGCACCATCGGCGAAGTTTCTTTCAAGGGTTTAAGGGATTAGATAGTTTAAGGTATAATAAATCATTGTGAATCTCTCTCTGCCATGCAACTGTTCGAACGACCCGCACATCTTTGCCCGAATGCCCGACGGTCACCAAGCCACCGACGTTCATATCGAGAACGGAGACCAGAACCGTCGGTGCAGCAGTCAGCTGTGCCCATATCGTAAAAGTGCTCCCCGCTTTGGACCGCTACTAGCGCCAACGTGAACACGAATCGTCGAGTATCCGAACAGCACACAGCTGAGCTTCTTCGCAAGCTGATCCATCACCACCCCGAACACTCCCACGTCAAGTCCTGACTCCGCGCCCGCACGCGACAGCGACGTCTCTCTCGGTTCTCCCGCCTCGTACCACTCGCATGTACCAACGCCTTCATCCTCACCTCCTCTGCTCCCGCCGCTCGACATGTCCGGCCAAAACACTCCGCAACTGCCAACCGGTCCCTCGCAAACCGGCCTGCCGCAAGATCTTGTAGCGCAGGCAATCATCGCCATGGCCGGCGCGGTCAACCAAATGTCCACCGACATCCGGCAACTCTCCACCGACATTCGAGCCCTCGTCACACGGCCGCAGCCCGCCCCTGCCCCTGCACCTGTGGTAAATGCAGCAGTTAATGCTGCGACACGCGAGATCGCCTTTGTCAAAAAACCGGTACCCTTCCGTGGTAAGTCAGCCGAGGCCGCCAAGCACTTCTGCTCCACCTACACGCTCTACGCCAACGGCTACAAGGACCGCTACGGCGCCCGCGATGCCCAAGAAAACTTCCAGCGCGACGCCAGCAGTAACATCCTCATGGACGCCCCGAAATGGATCACAGGCGCACTCTCGTTCATGCAGGACGACGCGGCCGAATGGGCACACCCTTACCTCAAAGCCACCACTGACAACCAAGTGATCTTCAACGGTACCCGCGTCGAGTTCTGGAAGCAGTGTAAAAACCAGTTTGAGCCCGCCAACGAGAAGGCTGATGCTATGAACAAGCTTCAGGCCTGCACTCAGGGTGATCGCCGGTTTGCCGAGTTCTTTGCCGAGTTCCAGGCTCTGGCAAGCTCGTTTGGTTTAAGCGACTTGAACCTAGCGGCCCGTCTGCGCACCAAGTTTAACGAGGACTACCTGAAACGCATCTCGTACATCATCGTCCCCGCCACCGGCAAAGGTCCCGAGACATATGCTGAGCTGTAGGCAGCTGGCTACACCGTCGACTGCTTCAAGGACACGTTGCTCCAGGACCTCGCAACTTGGCAGACTGACACCGGCAAGGCCCGCGCAACCCCTTCGGCACCAGTCCGCGTCTTTCGCAACCCCGATGCCATGGAGATCAATGCCGCGTCCATCGACGAAGCGTTCAAGGGACTCCGCGGCAACGACCTTCGCAAACAGCTCGACACGGTCATGCGCGACAGGTGCAGGGTCTGCGGCTTCAAGGGACACAAGGCTAACGACGCCCGGCACCGCGACCCCGTCTGCCATCACTGCCAAAGGAAAGGTCACTGGGCCGTCATCTGCCGCTCTCGCATCGAAGGTCTCCCGCCCACAGCTCTGTCGCCCACAGCCAACATCCACGCCAACGACACCGCGTCATCTGACTCGTCGCCTGGCTGGTCGACCGGCCCGAACACTCACGAAGCAGACCTCGCAGCACTCAAGGACTCCGTTGCGCTCATCGTCAAGCAGCTCGCGTCTTTTCACTAAGGGGCCGGAGTGACGCCGCATCGTCGACCTCCGCAACACCGCTCGGCCCGGATTCAACTCCGGCACCCGTCTCTGTAGAACCCTTGGACATTTCGCACTCGCTACGCTCATGTACTATATCTGTGCTCGATCCCTTCTCCAACCATTACCGTGTAGCAGTAAAGCTGACTGGAATCAATAAAACTATTCGCACGCCTGCAATGATTGATTCTGGTGCCACGTCACTGTTCATACACGAAGACTTCTGCAGACAACACAAAGTCTTCACAGTACCACTTGAGAACCCGATCACAGTCTATGACATCGACGGCACCCTGAACGAAGCAGGGTCCATCACGCGTCGAGTGAAACTGAACCTCACCGTTGGTTCCTACACGTTTAAGGAGGAGTTTCTTATCACAAACACCCGTCCGAAGGACGTCATCCTTGGACTTCCGTGGCTCAAGAAATGGAATTTGGATATCGATTGGGAGATAGGAGATGTCAAATTCCAGCTTCGCAGTGAAGCTACTGACACTCCGCTCTCCGGTTTACACCAGATTGACGCCAACTGCGAACAGTAACGTGAATGGCTCAGGGCTAGTATCATCCACGACACCAAGGACGAAGTCTGGATCTTAGCAGGCTACACGTACTCTCAAGCGATCGCCGTCGAAGCAAACCGTGACAAGTACGCTAAGACGTTCAAAGAGCTAGTTCCCAAGGAGTACCATCAACACAAAAAGGTGTTCTCTGAAGAGGAGTCTCAGCGACTACCGAAACATCAGCCGTGGGACCACGCCATCGACCTCGCGCCTGACGCCCCACCTTTGATCAAGTCTAAGGTCTATCCAATGTCTCCGATCGAGACTGAGGAGCTTAAGCGATTCCTCGAGGACGCCCTCGCCAAGGGCTATGTTGTCCCGAGCAAGTCTCCAATGGTGTCTCCTGTCTTCTTCATCAAGAAGAAGGACGGTAAACTCCGCTTCGTCCAGGACTACCGGAAGCTCAATGACATCACCGTGAAAAACCGCTACCCGCTACCCTTAGCAGCCGACATCATCAACAAGCTGCAAGGCGCCAAGATCTTCACCAAGTTCGATGTTCGCTGGGGCTACAACAACGTCCGGATTAAGGAAGGCGACGAGTGGAAGGCCGCCTTTGTCACCAACCAAGGCCTGTTCGAGCCGCGCATCATGTACTTCGGTCTCTGCAACAGCCCTGCGACATTCCAGGCACTTATGAACCACGTCTTCGCCGACCTCATCGCTGCAGGCAAGGTAGCTGTCTACCTCGACGACATCCTCATCTGGTTCAACGACATCGCCTCCCATCGGAAGATCATCCACGAAGTTCTCGAGCACCTTGCTCAGTACGACCTGTATCTTCGTCCCGAGAAGTGCGAATTCGAGTGCGACAAGATCAAGTACCTCAGACTTCTGATCCGCGAAGGACAAGTCGGCATGGACCCCGCTGTGACGGCCTATCCAGGGCGTCCGTGAGGGGTAAGCCGAGGGGACCTCAGAGGGCGGAACAGAGTGCCGTAAGGTAGAGCGGCGCACGCGCGCCGCGAGATGAATCAGAGCGGAGAATGAGATATATTCGAGATGAGATAGAAGCAAGACGAGAGCTATGGAGACGAGCGACGAAGAGACGAAGAAAGAAACAGAAGGACGAGGAAATGCGAGTCGATGGTTATGTTCTGAAGTCGTCTACGTGTCAGGCGCGCGTATCTATGTTCGGGCGCTACGCGCAGTCCACGCGAGCGGGTTCGCACCTCCATCGTAAGGTAACCGTCCGTCACAAAGCCCCCCTGCGAAAACGCTTGTGCTTCTAGAGAGGCTGCGCGTGTACGCGGCCGCCTCCCCCGAAGATCGTACCGTCCAGCACGCCCTCCTCGCGCAGTAGTGCCAGGGCCTCCTCGGCCCTCTGGTCAGCCGTGGACCGGGCGCAGGGTTTCTCGCGTAAGCACCAGACCATGTAGCTCTTTTATAAAATGTCCCTACTATACTAATAAATCGTTTAGCAAAAAACGCTACAAGCCCTAGTTGGCAATATAACGCATTTTCCGGGCATTTACAGGGGTGTGTTTTTAAAAGGGACTGTTTTGGGCGCCTATTTTCGAAACTCTCTGGAAAGCTGCGCAGCTTGACGGAAAGACATATTCCAAAAGGAGACAGCCCAAAAATGGACAGGGGAGGAGTTATTCACAAAAGAACGGCGGGGAGCCGAGTCTTTGCGGCTTTAGTGCGGCCTCCTGGTGCCGCCATCAGCGCATCAGCGCCACAAAGGAGACCCTGACCGGGCCAACCGGGTACCTGTCCGGGAAGCGCCCAATGCGGTCATGGGCATCAATTTCGCTTCTGGGGGCCATTTCTGCTGCTTCCCCTCGCTCCCCTGGCTTCCTGGGGCCTCTACGCTATGTATATTAGTGTCTACTATGTATGCATAGTATAGGGGGAAGACAGGGACCTAATTGAACCGCTGTGGAATATATTAAATGATTGATTATATTTGATTTCGATTTTTCTGGGCCTGGAAGCGGCCTGCAACCCTTTCCACCGGTTCTGAACCCTTTCCAGCTATGCCAAAGGGTTATGTAACCCTTACAGGAGCTATACGAGAGATTTGGGGGCCTAGGGGTGGCAGGAAAGTGGTAGGGGACCTGCGAGGATCTGCCAAAAAAAAGTGTGAATATCCAGGGGCACGCACCTGTATTCTTATCGCATTAGGTATAGAAACTGCCCTGTATGCTTGCTTTTGTATCCCCCGCCTCCGTTGCCATGCGATCCTCCAGATCTGGTCGTTTCCCACGGGCGCTTTTTGGCTGATTTCGACGAAATCGCCCAGATCGCAGCGCAACCGTTGAGAACGGCGCGGGCGCTGTATCTCAGATCGATTTGCAGCCTATGACAACGGGGGAGTACAGATTCGCAAGTGAATCGGTGGAGAAATGGTGGAGGTACATACCTGCAAAAGCGAAAAGTGACCTTTGGTTTGCTTCTGGGCACTTCAGAACACCAAAGTGAAAGCAGCTATGTGCCTGGCTGCTGTAGGATAGGAGGACAGGTCCGGACCTCTCAAACATAGCAGTACATATATGTAGGGCTTGTATGTAGCAGGAATTGATCCAATACTGCCTGGATCCTTTTGGGTAGCTGCATATATGGTGTTTTGGGCCCAAAGTGCCCAAAAATGCGCATTCCAGAGCCAGGAACATTATGTTCCCGCTATCCTACAGCTCCGAGATGTTGGATATAGTGTAATACAGCTCTAACACACATTATGACGCAGCCCCAGCAAGATTGGACCGCTGTGGCAGCTGCAGGAGCCTGGGGAATGCCCCCTGAACGCGATTTTGGAGGGTTTTGACCCCCTGTATAGATTCCCCTACGTGTTACACGCGTCGCAACACCTTTCCCATAGTGCTACATACCAATGACACGTAAACGACGCGTCCGACGCGTCAGGAACGCGATGGGGAAGGTATGGAAGCCCCTGTCCCTGGCGCATTAATTCCCCGAAATTCGAGCATAATTCCCAGAATATTGCTGGGGCCTAGGACCGCCCTGGGGCTCTCCATATAGGTTTTCCCCATGCTATAGTACCTATACGACGCGCTGTACCGTGCCCACACCCTATTGAAGGCCCAAGGGTGCCCCAGTGCACGCATTTGAAATTCGTCAAAATTCCAGTTAATTCCGTAATATATTCGCATACCCTGGGGCAGCCCCACAGATGAGGGTTAGTACTACAATACCTTCTAGCTACGGTATCTAGCACTTTGCCCCATGTTCCAGGCCCTGGGGGGAGCAGGGGAGCAGCAGGAATACCTCTGCCAGCCAAATTCTCGCTTATGGCGCTTATTTCCGTTTTGGGCAGGTACCCAGCTTGGTGGCGCTAGGGCGCCAAATGCTTTCATCGCCGGCTCCCGGCGGGTATTTTGCGAATAGCGGGCTCAGTTTTGATCGGGAGGGGTACCTGTCAATGAGAGATATGATATTTTCTATGTTCTCTACAACTTTGGTTTTCTGACATATGACCCCGGAAAAACATATGCCTTTTTAAAAAGGGGTCCCTCCCCTTTTGGCCCACATACCCCTGGTAGCGTTTTTTGCAAAACGACTTTCTACTATACTAGCTGCTTTTACAAAAACGCTACATGGACGGCTGGCGTAAGTCGCCCGGCGCGCGCGTGAAGTCGGAACCATGCCAGGCCGACACGGTCTTGGGTCTCTCCGTGCCGGCTTCGATGCGCTTGAAGCATTGCAGGAACCAGGTCTCGTTCGTAGGCGACCACTGTCCCCACCAACGGAAGCTGTTGAGGAAGATTTCCTGCGGTGGCCAAAACGACTGCCCGTTCGAGAATACGCCCAAGATGGTACGCACCAGCGGATCTTGACCGGCGACGGCGTAGTTCTCGCTGTAGCGCCTGGTTGACGCGTTGAGCTCCGCTCCGACTCGATACAGAGCCCACGCGTCCGAGGGCCTCGTGAGAAGTCGCCTTATAGGGTGATCGGCCGAAGCGACGGAAAGGTGAGCCGCGGCCAGACGCCAGACTAGTCCTCCGTATGCGAACAGGCGAGCATAGTGCGGAAGGCTGGTGATATAACTGACTCCTCGGTAATACGCGTCCCGGTAGTCGGCGGCCGACGCGTGGCTCGGAGCCGTCAGCAAGTCGCCGTAGAAAGGAGCGGCCCACGTAGGCACGCTCGGAGGGATCGCTTCGAGTGCCTTCAGCTCTTCCGTACGGTCCTTCGAGTAGCGGTCGCCGTACTCCGTACTGAACATCAGTCGGAAAGGCATGCCGGACCGGAGAGCGGTCGCGCATAGGTCGCCCAGAGACTGCTCCGTGCCTTCCATGTAGTGGGCGACGAAGCATAACTCTGTGGGAGGGGGAACTACCGCGATGCTGGCGGCCATAAACTCGGCGTCGATGCCCAGAGACACCGCGGGGAAAGGATCGGGGATAAGGTCGTCACTGACGAGCAGGTCGTTGGCGCACGCTTGCTCGATGATGACGCGCGCGGCGTAGGCGAACTGCTCGTAGGGAGGGTGAGCCGAACGGTGCCCCGTCGCTGAAGGCGACTGAGACAGGGGCGGCGTCGCCTCTTCGTCCTCGGCGAGAGTCGCGTCCCCGACCTCCGAGCCCAAGCGATCCTCCAGGTTCGTTCTGGGGGATTCTGTATCACGGTCGCCAGCCGGGCTAGGGCCCAAAGACCCTGGCGGGCTGGGTGACTGCCCCGCCGCTCGCATCTGCTCCGCGACGAGCGGTCCGTTCGCCCGGTACGGCTCGAAGCTTGCAAGCTCCATGCGCCGGTGCGAGGGCCCTATCAGTCCGTCGGCTTCGTCACCTCCTCTAGTCCTAGGGCAATTGGCGTAGTAGACTCTCAGGTTGACCTTCCATCGCGCGTCGGCGTAGTTGTCGTAGAAGTATCGAGAGTCGTACGCGTCGTGGAGGTCAGGGTGTAGCAGGAAGGCGGTGCGCGATCCTAGCTCCGCGGCGACGGCGAAGACTTCCGGGCCCAGCTCGAACGGGTTGGTGACCTTCGCGAAATTCCTCGGCATGAAGGGGTCCCAGGCGTCGTCGTACAGCAAGGAGTAGCTGTCGGCCCAAGGGTAGGCGAACGGCACTCCATACTTCAGCCAAAGTTCGCGGTAGTACGTCATGGAGCCCTGCTCGAGATCGTAGTCCGGGACGTTGAGGTAGACGCCACGCTTTGGGGCCTTGAGGATGTAGTAGCGAACAGCTTCGCGCGCGGAGGCCGGCGTGGCGGCGTCCAGGTCGAAGGGCAGATAGTCGTCCTGCAGAACGAACGCGAGGTATCCCAGGACTTGGAGACAGTCCAGCCTCCATCGGCGTACGGCCTTCTCGACGTCGTTCGGCGAAAGCCTGAACTCGTCCGAGGGGAACGGCGGTCTAGGGACCGCCGGTAACCCAGGCATGCCTGCGCCGCAGACGCGGTCAGCGTCTTTCGTAGCTTGTACTAGGGTGCGTAGGACGTTAAGGATCTCCGTGCCCTTGGCGAGACACACGGGGTGAATAGCCGGCCTTCCGTTTCGGCTGACGACGACGTCGGGAGTCTGCGCGTCGGCTCCGAAAAGCCACGGCCAGTACGGCGCCGTTCCGGAGGGGCGTACCGGCGTCCAAGGGGTTCAGGGAGTGCTGAGGTTCCACACAGCCGGATCTTCGAACTCGTCGAAGGGGCGCGGCTGAGTGTTGAACAGGCCCGTATCCAGCACGGTGTTGATCTTTTCGTTGGTCGGCAGGCGCACCTTATCGGGGCGCGGGAAATGAACTAGAATCCAGAGTAGATCTTCTTGACGGCGAGCGATACAGTCGTAAGGCATGGTGAGAGCGAAAGGCGCGAGGTATCGAACAATGGCGGGAGCGATATTGCGAGCGGCGAGCGCGAGGAAAGAGGAACGGTAGAGGGAGAGGAAGAGAGATGGGGAGAGAGACCGAGAGGGGGCCAAGTACATATCAACGGGTTCGCCTCGCTTACTAGCGGGCGTGCAGTCGGCGTGTAGGCCTCGTGTCCTGCGAGAGCCTTCGCTTACCGACGGATCGTTAGACCTGATGCAAGAGCTTGTAGTCGTACAGGGGCCTGGGAGCATTCCGCAGGTCCTTGGCGGACAGCCATGAGTCGTAGAGGGGCGTGAAGCCCGTCCACCTGACGAGGAACTGCATAGCGCCGGTCTTCCGATTGAAGCGGTGCCTGACTATCTTCTCGACCTGATACTCTTCGCTCGGTACGCGATCTTCCCGGGAACTTTCTATGGAGGCGCGTAAACCCCACTCATCCGGAGACCGCTGATAAGCAGTCAGGTGCTGGATGTTGAGGACGCACGACCCGCCGAAAGAGTCGGGTAGGTCCAGTCTGTACGTATTTTCTCCAACTCGTTCCTGGACGGGGAAGGGCCCGACGTACTTGGGGGCTAGCTTCGCGCCCTCGCCCTTCGACTCCTTCCACTCGATGGAGTGTGGATTGACGAGGACCAGGTCGCCGGGTTTGAATACCAGCAACCGCCGACCTTTGTTGTAGGCCCGGGCTTGAGAATCTTGCGCCCGAGCGAGCGCGAGACGCGCGTTCTCGCGGTGAGCTTCGAGCTCCTCGATGAACGCAGTCGCCGAGGCTGATAGAGGGGCCCTCTCTATATCCTCTCGATTCTTCAGGCCCACTAGGCCGTCGCGAGGCTGGAATCCGTATAGCAAGAAGTACGGGCTATACCCCGTAGAACCGGCAGCCAAGCTATTATGCGCGTGCTGCAGCAGGTGCAGCCAGTTTGCCCAGCTGGCTCTGTCCTTGGAGACGTAGCTACGCAGCATAACTTCCAGCTGCTTGTTCGCCACCTCGGTCTGGCCATCGTGCTGTGGGTGATGCGACGACGAGAACCACATGTCCACCCGCAAGTATCGGGCGACGTGTCTCTAGAAATCGCTCGTCCACCTCGGATCCCGGTCCGTAATGATATACTCGGGTATGCCGAACTTGCAGGCTACGTGTTTGACGAATAGATCGGCGAAGCCTTCAGCGGATAGGCCCGACGTCGTGGGGACGAAGAGGACGAATTTGGTGAGTCTATCGACTACTACCCAAATAGCGTTGAAGCCTTCTGACATGGGTAGACCCACTATCAGGTCCATGGATACCGACTCGAACGGGCGAGAGGCGATGGCGTTGGGGAGGAGCCGTCCGTAGCGTGAGAAATTGCGCGGTTTGGCTTTCTGACATACGTCGCAGGTGGCACAGAATCTCTTGACGTCCTTCCTCATCCGAGGCCAGTAGAAGATGTTTGACATCTTCTTCCACAGCCGTTCAGATCCGGCATGAGCGGTGTCGAACGGGGACTCGTGCAAAGCGCGCAGGACGGCCGGCCTCAGCGAAGCTGGTACGCACAATCTAGGCTGGAAATCGGCGTCACGGAAGAATAGCAGCCCGTCAGCGTCCCGATAGAAACGCTTCCCGGCATACCAGGAATCCGTGCTCGCGGCGGGGTCCTGCCATCGACTGCCGAAGTACGGGTCCTTGGCGTAACCTTCGACGAAGTCCTTCCTTCTCTGTTCTTCCAGATGCAGGAGAGGAGCTTGCGGGGGCTCGTTCTCCTCCTCCCATTGACTCTTCTTTTCGAAGAGGTCGGTGGAGGCTTCCACGCCCACCTCGGGATCATGTACCGCTGCAGAGGCATCGGCTGGCGCGCTCTTGGGAGTCTTCGCTTTCGTCTGGCGTTTCTCCCTTTTCCTTTGCGGAGGGGCCGGCTCCTCTACTCCCCTGGCCCGGCGGACCGCGGCACGCGTGACCGCGAACACCGATTTCGCGAATGGTTCGTCGCCCGAGCTTTCCGCGAGAAACACTGCCTTGGGAGCGCAAGCACGCGCTCTTTCTTGACGTTCCGCGGGTGCGTTGTCGGGGGCGATAGCGGTGGAATCGTCCTTGGTATGAGACTGATGTTCCGGGGGCCCTCGTACCTCGCCAGTCCGAGGGTCCCTAGGAAGCCTGGAGAGCGGGTCGACGTTCGAGTGAACGCGACCGGGTCGGTGGCAGATCACTAGCCCCGGCTTGTACGCCGAGAACACGGCGCCCCAGGCGGCCAGTCTTCGGTTCGCGTTCTCGTAGGTCTGCGCCCACTGCAGAGCGGCGTGATCGGTTACCAACGCTATCCGTTCTCCCTCAATGAACGGCTGGAACTTGATCAAGCCCTCCTTAGCTGCGAGTGCTTCCCTTTCCGTAGCGGAATAATTCCGCTCCGCCTGCTTGAAGGTGCGCGACCAGTAGCCGATTACCCTTTCTACGTGTACTGACGTCTGATCGAGGGTCGGCCCCCAGTCGTCCGCGAAGGTGATGTCCTCTGGGGCTCCGGCTAGCGTCGTGACCAGCTTCGGCACGGGCTTCTTCTCCTCGAAGGCTTTCCTCAGCCTTTCGTAGAAGCGAGTGTCTTGTAAGTCCGCTGCTAGTATGGGCTGCACTTGCTGAAGTGCGCAACCCAGCGCTTCGTCGGACGCATCGGTGTAGAGCCGGTAAGGCCGCCCTTGCTCTGGATGTCCCAGGACAGGAGTCTGCTGCAGAGCCTTCTTGAGTTCCTCAAAGGCATGCGCTTCGTCCTTGCCCCATCTCCACGGCGTATTCTTCTTGAGCAGTGCGAAGAGAGGGGCCGCTATCATCGAGTAGTAAGGGATGAAGGACGAGAAGTATCCCACGAGACCCAGGAAGGTCTGGAGCTGAGACACTTTCGTTGGTGCAGCTAGTTCCAGAATCGCTTTGACCTTCTCTGCGTGCGTAGACAACCCTAGTCGGCTGACTTTGTGACCCAGCAGGAGGACAGACGGATAGAAGAGATGACACTTAGCGGGCGAGAGAGTCAGGCCCGCTTCTTCGCACGCCCCGAGCACCTTGTCTAGATGCTCGATATGCTCCTCGTAGGACTTCGAGTACACGACGATGTCGTCGATGTACATCAGGCAGAAGAGCCAGAGGAAAGGGGATAAGATAGACTGCATAGTACGCTGGAAGATGGAGGGCCCGTTCTTGAGGCCAAAGGGCATCCTCTTGAATTGGAAGAGCCCCAAATGCGTACGGAATGCAGTCTTCTCCCTTTCAGATTCATCAAACTCCATCTGTGTAAAGCCGGCCAACGCGTCTAAAGACGACAAGACCTGCGCTCCCGATAGAGCCGCCAGTATCTCGGACTGCCTAGGGATGGGGAACTCGTCCGCGATCGTTTGCGCGTTGAGCTTTCGGTAATCCACGCAGAACCGCGGCTTGCCGTTGCGGTACGCAATGACCACGGGAGCGCTCCAGGGGCTGATAGAAGGTTCGATCACGTCTTGTTCGAACCACTTCTTAAGCTGTTCTTCGATGACGAGTCGCTTCGCCGGCGACGACCCGTACATGGGAACCGCGATAGGTTGTAGCCCGTCCACAGTCCGGATGTGCACTCTTGTTGGTAAGTGCTCTAGCCTCCCGTCGAAGCTAAACGCTTTCTGTCGTCTTCTCAGCATCTCCCAAGCTTTGTCTTGCAGATGCTCTGGTAGGGCTCCTACGTCAAGAATATCCTTCATCTTCTCCGATGGGTAGATCGTGGGGTTCGGGACTTCCGCTGTCTTGGGGCCCCACTCGTCTTCCGCGTCGTTCTGCTCTTCGGGCCTCCGGCCGTGCGCGTACGAGTCCACGATTCTTGGGTCTCCGGACGCATAGCGGGCTTCTCTCCCTGCCCCTTAAGCGGCGCCTTCCTTCTCGCTCGGCTGTTCCTCCGCCTGTGCTGCTGCTGTCGCCTCGCTCGCTGCCCCCCGCTCTTCGGCGTCGCCCGAGATATTGCGCGTGGCTTCAGCCAGCGCGGCAACTCGAGCGGCGGCGTGGAGCATTCGTTCTAGTTGTGCCAACGATTTCGGCGAGTCGAAGTAGACCGTCGGGTCGCGTTTCAAGCCGAGAACGGTTCCCGCCGCTAGGTGGAGCGGCTTGTCCGTAGGGTTGGTGAGCAGTATCCTGGGGTCGTCCGCTGACACCAGGCAGTTAGGAACAGCGAGGTGAAGGCCCGGCTGGGCCTCGATCAAGGCCTTCTCTATCAGCCAGTCCTGCCCCAGCTCAGCGTCCATGTCTACCGACACTAGCCGGACGGTTCCCGGGGCAAGAGTGACGTCGTGCTTCAGCAGGACCTCTTCTTTGCGCTTCAGGTCGGCTCGCCGCCGTCTAGCTCGTAGACCCGCTCTGCGCCTCGAAGCCTTGGCCCGAACGAAAGAAGATTCGGCACTCATGCTCTGCATCAGCGCCGGGATCTTAGTCTTCTTTGACACGGGCCTCGCGGGAACTTCGTAAGGCAGGTCGGCGAAAGAGACGCGAGTGCCCTTTTCCAGATCCCGTCGCACGTTCAACTCGTAAGTCCTTTGGAAGTCTTCTCCTAGCAGGATGGGGACTGACATCTCTGGCACAACATAGGCTTCGCATTGCAACTTGATCTCCGTGCCGTCTAAGGCTCTCACGAACAGGTTGAGGGTGATGTAGCCGTCAATCTGCGCGCTCTTATCCAGGAGCTGCCAGAGTTTCAAGCGTTCCCCTTTCTTGAGTCGCGGGCGCTGGGGCAAGGAGTGGTAGAACTCCGAAGAGACCAGGGAGACGTCCGCGCCGGAGTCCAATCGAAGGTCAATCTCCGCGTTCCGCGGACATCCTGCGCGTCTTTTGAGCGAGAGCACGGAGACACCAATGGAGGACTTTCCGCTTTCGAAGCTCCGGCGGGGAAATATCTCGATGGAAGCCTTTGGCGGGCAGAGATTCACGCTCGGTTCCTCAGTCGCAAGTGGCGCTGTATCGTCGAGGTGCCTTAGGAGAGCGTCGTGAAGGCCGAGCGGGTCATTTACGCGCCCCCCGCCACCCTGCTCATCCGCTAGATCCTCGATCTCAACCTTGAAAGCTTGACGAGTAGAGGCCTTTCCTGCAGCTCGAGCCACGTCAGGACCGGCTATTGCCGCCTGTGACTCGGCGACATACGCTGAAGCAGTATATTTGCGGGAAATGGACTCATACATGGAATCGTACAGTGAAGCTTGCTCGGGCGGGCGTTCGGTGTCTAGCGCATGGACCTCCTTCACTTCCTTCAAGGTTCGGTGCGCTCCAGCCATCGGGCACTCAGCGTCCCAATGTTTGTGGCTGCCGCAAGCCTTGCAAGGCACCGGCGGCCTCCGGAGGGGCGACTTGAAGTCGTCGCGCTTGGAGAAAGCATACCGGCTGTTGGACGGTCGACGCTGACTGCTCTTGATGACCGCGAATGCCGCCGCGAACTGTCCGTCCTCTTCTTCTGACGACAAACTAGCTGGATCGCCTTTGACTTCGGCCACACGAGCGACTCGGTGAGAAGCGGACTCACGCGAGCCAGAGGCCGCTTTCGAGGATCCGAACGAACGGAACGACCTCTTCTTCCGAGGGTCGTTTGGAATGGATACTTGCAGCGCGTCGAGCGCCGGGAGGAGGTCGCGGACGTGGATGCGATTGGCGTCGCTCCTCGACTTGCGGTACGACTCGAACTCGAACACTAACGAGTCCGAGAGACGGCGTAGCACCAATTGGAGCTCCGCGGACGACTTGAGGTTGAGGGGATCCAGGCGCGTCTTCCAAGGGATCGGGAAAACGCGTAAGGCTTCCTTGACCTCTGCGGCGCCATCGATTCTTCCTTGGTCATCGGTGGGCACCATGTTAAGAATTCGGCTGCAGATAACCCTGCGGTGAGCGAAGGCGCATGGCGTTTCGCGCTCCTCGCCGGACTGTCTGAACTTAATTTCCGCGTATTCTTGCAGCTGCTCGAAAGCCCAGTCCGGACCTAGGTAGTTGTCCCGGATCCTGCGCAAGAACTCAGCGTAGTCGGCCCGCATAGCCTCTTTTTCCCAGTACGGAAGGGTGGTGAACCATTTGGCTACTTCCGACCCCGGGACGAACCGCATAGCCAGAGCCAAGCCCAATTGCCGGGGAAGGTGTCCGCCGAGCGCGGCGAGTCCTTCGACTTGGACGAGATAGTCGATAGCTGTGCCAAAGTCACCGCCCCAAGCCGGTAAATCGTCGAGCTTCAGGCGCAGATCAATGCGGGGCTGCAGGTTGAAAGATCCCGCGTTATTGCGTCCTGCGGCGTCTTCGAAATCGATCTGGTAGCCACCACCTCCTGGTGGGCCCGAAGGGCCTCCGCCTCCCATCCCGCGGCCTACTTCGCGCGGATTGAAGAGTGGGAAGGCTTGGTTGGTACCGCCATTCGGATCGTCAGGCGGAGGATCTCGGCCTCCATTGGGAGGAGGGCCCCCCTGCCTTCCGCCTCCGTGGCCGTCTCCGGGGCCTATACCAGCTGGAGAGCCGTTTCCTCCGCCTTGCGACGGTCCTCCTCGGCGCGGGGCTTGCGAGATGGATTCTCCGAACCCGTGTGCTGGCCCCAGTGACGCTTGAGCCCGTGTGAAGGCTGCAGCTTGAGACAGTAGAGGTTGCCGATAGTGCGGAGCGTTCCAGGTCGGGCCCGCAGGGGCGGTCATCGGCGGACGAACCGTCGTGTGAGGCGCGCCCTGAGGGGCGGTTCTGCCTGCGTGAGGCGCAGTGGCTGGAACGACTCCCGGAACGTAGTTGCCGAACTGCTGCGGCTTGATAGACATGCGCTGTGGGACGTTTCGTTGCATGTGCGGGGGCGTCTCCTTCGCGCGATTGGTAGGTGCGGGAGCCGTTTCCGGCACTGGCGGTCGACCTGTACCCGGTCTGACTAGGCCGACCGGATACTGGGGTTGAGGAGCGTGCCCCAGAATTGCTGTCTCCCTGGGTCGGCCGCTAGAAGGACGAGGCGCCCCGTACCCGGGTTGAGCGGCTTCGCTGTCCCGCTGGACCGCGCCCGAGGCTGACTCGAATGCCCGATCCGAGGGTGTCGCGTCTTCCACTTGCGCCGCGAACTCGCGCGTGTCCCTCGCTGCCTGAGGGGACGCCGGCTGGAAGGCTACGGCCTTTCCCTTGGCCGTTCCCTCATGAAGCGCTTCTCCTGACTTCTCCTGTGGAGACGCCGCCTCCGGGGAGCTCACGTCTCTGAGCAAGTGCCTCTCGACTTGCGCTTCCTCCGTGTCGGGGGAAGCGGGCGTCGATCCGAAGACAGCGTTCCAGTATGCGGCATTGCTTTTAAGCACCGCGGGCAAGGGCGTCCCTTCCTCGAGGAGCCGCAGCTCCGCTTCGGAGAGCCGTCCTACTCCTTTAGAGTGCAGCACAATCTTCCTCAGTGCCGTCTCCGGATGTCTGAATGCTGGCACGAATTCCGAGAGGTCGAGCTCCGAAGGAGCAGGGGAGTTCTCGGGGACACCTAGTAGCGTCGCTAGCGCGCGCCTGAGGTGTCGTTTGGCCTTGCGAACTCGTCCCTGCAACTCAATGAAGGCCGATCGGACTTCTAACAAGGTGTCCGACCCGTGTAGCAGAGCCAATAGGACCTCGTTCGCGTCGATCTGATACGCGGGCTCGAGTTGCGTGGCCTGCGCGAGCGTTCGTAGTATCGAATCGAATTCGCGTCGCACGAAGATGAGGTTGTCCAGGTTGGGGTCGGTTAGCTTGCAGACGTACTTGGATATCTTCTGCCGAGTTTGGGGCACGACGATCTCCACCAGGGCTTGCTCGATATCCGCCCCTAAGAGCTTCATCGAAAGCAGAGCTTCCACCCGACTGGACAGCAAGAGACCGTTGGGCGGTCCCTCTAGGTAGAGCATGATCAGTTCGCCGGGAAGCTGCTTCCGGAGGACTTCCGGCAGCGACCTTTTCTTCCGCAGAATTGCGCCCACCAGCGAATCGTTGCTACTTTGCGAGTCTACAGACTGCGCCGTCGCATGCGAGAGCTGGCTAATGGCCGAGACGCTTCGTCCTATAAGAGAGCCCGGCCTAGAACTTCGAGGCCGTTCCTCTTCTTCGCTCGGAAGCAACACGGCGGCCGCTGAGGACACGACGGTGTATGCGCTGCTGGCGGCTTCCGGAGAGTGTTCGGCGCCTTCCGACACAGCCGCTAGTTGGGAAGGTTGACCGGTATCGATAGGCTTCGTAAATGGCCAGGAGGGCATTTTCACCGTAGAGTCAGAGGCCGACGACAGCCGGCGACTCTGGGGGTCGTCGGTTCGTGACAGGGTCGGCGACCGGTACGCTCCCGGAGGGTAAACCGAGAGGGAGGTGATAGGGGTCGCCGACCTACCAGGGGGTCTCGCAGAATCGGCGGCGACCGCATGCCCTTCTGTTGCTTCCGGAGTTCCGCCGCTGTGTGCTGCGCCAGGACCCGGGTCGACGGGCGTTGGTCGTCGTAAAGACATTCTATCAGAACCCCAGGCTTATCCCCTGAATGTCCACTTTGTGACGGCCTATTCAGGGCGTCCGTGAGGGGTAAGCCGAGGGGACCTCAGAGGGCGGAACAGAGTGCCGTAAGGTAGAGTGGCGCACGCGCGCCGCGAGATGAATCAGAGCGGAGAATGAGATATATTCGAGATGAGATAGAAGCGAGACGAGAGCTATGGAGACGAGCGACGAAGAGACGAAGAAAGAAACAGAAGGACGAGAAAATGCGAGTCGATGGTTATGTTCTGAAGTCGTCTACGTGTCAGGCGCGCGTATCTATGTTCGGGCGCTACGCGCAGTCCACACGAGCGGGTTCGCACCTCCATCGTAAGGTAACCGTCCGTCACACCCGCTAAGGTTAAGGCGGTTACAGAGTGGCCTACACCCAAGAATCTCAAAGACGTTCGAGGTTTCGTTGGGTTTGCCAACTTCTACCGTCACTTCATCAAGGACTGCTCTAAGATCTCTTGCCCTCTGCATGATCTGACGAAGAAGGACGTACCGTTTAATTGGAGCTCTGCTCAGGCGGACGCTTTCGGGACGCACAAGCGCGCGTTTACGACTCAGCCCGTGCTCGCCATGTGGAACATCGACTATTCAACCAAGATAGAGACCGATGCCTCTGGCTACGCCACCGGGGGAGTTATCACCCAGCTGGATCCAAACGACAAGCTCTGGCATTCCATCGTGTTCCATTCTCAGACGATGAGTCCTGCGGAACGCAACTACGAGATCTGGGACCGTGAGATGCTAGCAATCATCAAGGCCCTGAAAGACTGGCGTCAGTTCCTCAAGGGCCTTCCCGAGCCCTTCAATATCTGGACGAATCACCAGAACCTCCAGTATTGGAAGACCGCACAGAATCTCAATCGTAAACAAGCTCGCTGGGCCTGCTACCTAGCCAAATACGGCTTCCACATTGTTCACAAGCCTGGAGAGACCCACCTGATCGCCGATCTCCTCTCGCGACCATTCTCTCTCTACATCTCAGACAAAGAGGATAACAGGTCCCAGATCGTGCTCAAGCCAGAGCACTTTAAGATCGCAGCAGCTGCAGTGTTTGCTAAGATAGCGCCACTCGAGAAACACATCAGAGACAACTTGTTGCGGACCGAGGGTACAAACGCTGCACGAGGGACAACAAACGGGGAGCGCGACGACGAGGCGCGGCGGAGCGAGTCACGCAGCTGACGCACAACTTGTTCAGCTGTCCGTATTGACCAAGATAATATTAGCGTTGTATTCTAAGTTACAAACTGGGGCTTACCTGTCCGTATTGACCAAGAGGTCGAGATGACGGACAGACTACAGGAGCGAGGGTATATATACTACTGAGGGCTGCGCACGGACCAGGCAATCATGTGATGTGAAGGTCGCGCGTGTTTCAGAGCGCTTGGGATCGAAGGGCGAAACAGGTCGGAGATGCATCAGTGTGGCTGAGTATTCCGGGCCTTTCGGCGAGGCTGCGTCCGGGGAGTCATCAGGTATGATGGTTTCGGCCCGGGGAGTTCACGAGGCTACGCGCAGAGCCCTGGGGCTGTTCTGACACGTGATGGACCGACAGTGACGCGCGTCGGGGACGCTGGCGGCTGTGGTGTGATGCGCCATCAGGAGCGCTGGCGTCTGTGCCACGCGC